>CAJGYO010000017.1:11221443-11626097 GCA_904845875.1 Miscanthus lutarioriparius | reverse complement strand
AAAGGCCATTAGTACTACCAAATATTATGTCATAGGCAAGTAGAATCTGATTGATTCTAGCCTAGCCAGGTTATAGGTCTCCCAAAATCCAAGCCTTCAATTTGAGTGAATCCTTGAGCCACCAACCTTGCCTTGTTACTTGTTACCGCCATGCTCATCTTACTTGTTGCGGAAGACCCACTTGGTTCTAATCACATTTTGTTTGGGCCTTTCCACCAAGGACGGACTTCATTACGAGGTGAAGTTGTTCAACTCCTCTGCATGGCTATCATCAAATCCGGATCATCAAGTGCCTCTTCCACCTTACGAGGTTCCAAAGGAAAACAAGCGAGTAATGTTCACAAAAACTTGCTAAGCGGGAACATGTAGTTACCCTCATCGAATGCTCTCAATATGTTATCAATGGGATGATCCGTTGAATGGATTGATGCACTCTAGGATGTGGCACTTGAGTTGATCTTTGGATGGGGCCATCATCGTCATCATCATGGTCATGATCGTCTTATTAAGTATGAAACACTTGATCCAAAAACTCTAAAGTAGTGCACCTTAGGCTTTTTAATGTTAGAAGTTCATAGGCTGTCTTTTCTCTTTTCTTGTGAAGATATAAGCGGTTGATGGCATGACATGCCGTGTTGACCGCTTCCGCTCAATAGTTGGTTGAGTCTTGTATTCATCCAACATTGTTTTGTGGCTTTCATGAGCTGTTCGGTTCTTCCTCTCCACAACACCATTTTGTTGTGGAGTGTATGAAACCGAAAACTCATGCTTGATTCCTTCTTCATCAAGAAACTCTTCAATGTTGGTGTTCTTGAACTCCGTCCCATTGTCACTTCTAACTTTCTTGATTTTGACATCAAACTTATTTTGGGCTCTTCTTGCAAACTTAAAGATAACTTGGACTTCACTCTTTTCACGCAAAAAGAATACCCAAGTGAAATGAGAATAATCATCAACAATAACGAAACCATATTTGTTACCACCAATGCTTATATAAGCGATGTGTTCAAATATGTCTATGTGAAGCAACTCCAATGGCCTTTTGGTTGTCACAACATTCTTGACGGGATGTTTAGCTCAAACTTGTTTTCCCGCTTGGTATGCGCTACAAATCCTATCTTTCTCAAAAAAACATTTGTTAGTCCAAGGATGTGTTCGCCTTTTTGAAGTTTGGCCAAGTTCCTCATCCCAACATGGGTAAGTCGACGATGCCATAACCAACCCATTCTACATTTTGCCATTAAACAAGTCTCAGGGTTTACTCTATTTGATGTGAAATCAATTAGATAGAGTTTTTCTTTTAAATGACCCATAAATGCAATAGAGGAATCCTCCCTTCTATAGACTTCCACACCCTTATCCGTAAAGAGACAATTGTAACCCATCTCACAAAGTTGTGGACGGACAACAAATTGTATCTCAACGAATTCACAAGTAAAACATTTGAAATGGAATTATCATTTGATATAGCAATTTTACCCAAATCGAGGACTTCTCCTTTTCCATTGTCAAGAAAACACAATATTCCCACTTTGATCATGACTTGGTTGGAATGACGTGAACATGTCCTTTCTCCGGTCATATGATTGAGTGAATCCACTATCCAACACCCAACTTGTTCCACCGAGGAATATTCCTATAAAGACAAATTGCTTTTGTTTTAGGTACCCAAAAGATTTGGGTCCTAGGGGTTAGTCACATAAAACTTTGGCACCCAAACACTCCTCCTAATTTCTTTTTTCTTTTGGGCACCAACATACTTAACCATTAATCTTGCCATCCTTGCCCCTAACAACACATATAGTCACTAGCATAATTGTGGAAGTGGTGCTTGTGGCTTGGGGGCCTCGGATTGCTTCGTCTTGATTGTCTTGTCACTTATAGGTTGGATCTTTGGAATATAGACCTTGTTGTTGGCCTTCCATATAAGCTCATCAAGAGCAATGCCCTTGTTGAACTTCACACAAGGCACATCATTGATCATGTTCCTACCATTGACTTTTCCATCATATCTATTGTAGCCAATGCCTTCCTTGATTGATGGGTGCCTTAATGACTTGTATATAGTCTTGTTGGATTGCTCTTGACACTTGCAACCCATTCTTCAAGATCATCTTCAACCTATGAATCTCCTTGTCTTTCTTCTCTAACTCAACAAGGTTAGTTGTATATGCATTCATATCAATTTTATAGCATCTTTCACAACCATTACTAGTGGAGACATTAGAGTCTTCTTTGCTGTTTTAAGAGAAGTTGAAGTGCTAGCCCAAAGAGTACTATAGTTTAGCTCAAGATTTTGGTATTTTCTTCCAAGCGCAGAGGCTTTCTTGAGCTATACTCTTCTCATTCTTGAGGATAGCTACTTGATCATTAACCGAGGAATGTTCTTTAGTTAATTTCTCAATTAAGTCATTGGCTAAAGATAATTCTATGGTTAACTTCTCAACCTTTATTTTTTCTCGTGATAGATGCTTCAAGTGCAAGGTTCTCTCTCTCTCTTGAGTGATTATATCTCCTTGCAACTCTAAGCATCTATCCATCTTCTCTAATTTTTCATTAGCATTTTTATTTTAGTGAAGGCCTTTTTACCAAATTTCTTTATCATGGTTTCTTCAATTTCTTTTCTACGTTCTCATCACAACTATCATACTCATCACTAGAGGGACTGGGTGTAACATGTACCTTTCTCCCTTTTTGCCATGAGGCAAGTTGGAGTATAGTAGTCATTGTCGATGAGGTTGGAGAAGAGCTTGATGGTGAAGATAGGTTGGGGAAGAGTTTTGGTGGTGAAGTTGAGTCGGGAAGATCATGGTCGATGAAGAAGAGTGGTGGATGGCGATGTTTGCGGCTCCCTTCTTCTTCTCATCATCACTAGAGTCACTATCATTTGACTCCCATTCTTTCCCAAGACGAGCTTCACCTCTCTTCTTGCCTTTGTTCTTCTTGTCTTCATCCTTGTCATGCTTGTGCTTCTTCTTCTTATTAGGATAATTGGCTATAAAGTGACCGGTTTGACCACATCCATAGCAAAATCTCTTTTTGAACCTTCTCTTTCCATCACCATAGGTCTTGCGGTTGCTCTTCTTCTTCATAAACTTTCTAAGATTTCTAATCACAAATGCAACCTCCGTATTGAAATCTTCTTCACTTGAGGAATCATCCTTCACTTTCTTCTTCTTCTCTTGACTTAAACCTTAACCTTCATGTTATTGAGTTGCTTTAAGGGCTGCACTCTTATTGAATCCCATTGTATTAGGATTTTAATTATGAGCATTGATTGCATCTTCATCTAGACACTCATGATGCTTGAGTTTTGAAAGAATTTCTTGAGGTGTCATCTCATCATAACCGAGCCTTTCCATGATCACGGACGCTAGCATGTTGTTCTTGGCTCTATAGGTTCTCAACATATTTCTAGCAACCTTGTTGTCATCCCATTCGGTGCTTCTCAGAGCTCTTATGTGGGTTGACCAATGCCATGAGCCTATCAAACATGGATTATGTTGTTTCATTTTGCAAGAATACAAATCTTTCCGATTCACCATGAAGTAACTCTATGTTGTCTTTTCTCACACTTTTATCTCCTTCAAATGACACTTTCAAAGTATCCCAAATGTGTTTTGCACTTTCCATTCCATTCACTTTTCTAAACTCATCCGGAGCTAGGCTTGACACAATCAATGCTACGGCTTGCACATTTTTATGGAGGTTGTGCACTTCTTCCAGAGTTATCTCTTTATCTTCATCGGTAGAAATCATCACACCAACATCCATAACTTCCCAAAGTCTTACGGCAATGAGATGCATCTTTATCTTGTAAGACCAATCGGTGTATCTTGTTCCATCAAAGTGAGGTGGCTTACCAATGTTGACGGATGGAGTATGTAGTGTTGAACCTTTTATGAGTTGTCCATAGTCAAAGCTCATGTTTGAATATATTCCCTTTCCATGAGCATGCTCATCGGCTCTAATATCACTAGCGGCATCTTTGTTTGCTTCATTCTTGTCACTTGTTGTATCAGTCTTTCCACTTATTGCATCAACAACCTTCTTGCTCAATTCGTCCTTCATCTTGCTCATCACATCTTGCATCTTCTTCATTTCATCTTGAAAGAACTTGACTTGAGAAGCCATCAACTCTTCAGCTATTTTCTTAGCCATCTCGGTGGCAACGGCTTGCATCTTATTAGACTCCGACATTGTTTCTTCTTACGTGGTGAAGCGCTAAAAGAAGACCTTGCTTTGATACCAATTGAAAGGATCTAACAATGCATAGAGGGGGGGTGAATAGACGTATCTAAAAATTAACTGCAAATGCTAAGTTCAAATTTGTCAGTCAATGTCGGAAGTCCCGGCGTTTGGGTCAAAACTCCCGACGTCGTCAGAAGTTCTGGCACAAACGTCAGCAGTCCCGACGCCTACGTGAACTACAAAAGCAGTGTCAAATTTAACTTTGTGGATAAATAATCTTACAACCCCACTTCCTTGTGGTTTGATGAAGAGGTTGGGTCACTTCCTTGACGCCGTAATGACTCCAAACCGTAGATCAAGTCCAAACCCTAAAATAAAGTTCAAGAGAGTGAGAGACAAACAAATACAAGTAATCTCTAGCAATCACAACAACAAGCATACGGGACACAAAGATTTATCCCAAGGTTCGGCAACCCCACAAAGGAGCTCCTACGTCCTCGTTGTTGAGGTGACCACAAAGGTCATAGTCTATTCCACCTCCTTGCCTCTCTCAAAGCGACCACAAAGGTCACTTGAGCTTTCCACTAAAAAATCAAAGGGTAATACAAACTTTCCAAGGCTCTTCCACAAGATGGAAGCTCTTGGGCAATGCCTAGCCGGCTAGGGCAAAGCCTCAAGAGTAATAGACGAAACCAACCGACTTGATGAAGAAATCCAAGGCTCAAAATTGCCAAAGTGATTCTCTCACTTAATCCACTCTCCTTTCACTCAAAACCCTAAGGGAATCGAAGATTGGAGCAAAGGAGGAGGATAAGTGCCTTTATTGCTTGGGAGCTATTAGGGACGTGAGTTGGGTAATTTGTGAATGAGTCCGTAGCAGTTAGAAGTGAAGAGAGGGCTATTTATACTCCTAGTAAAAATCTAACCATTCAGATCTCGTTGTAAGTTTCGATGCAGATCTCGGGACTTCCGAAGCGTTATGAAAACATCTTATTCACACAGGTCGAAGTCCGCACATGAAAGACAATGTCGGAACTCCCGACAAACATCATCGTGAAACCAAACCAACCAAAGAATGCCCCGGTGTTGGGACTCCCAACAAGGGTCGGGACTTCCGACAAGCGTAGACAGCCGACCAGCAGAACCACAGGTGTCGGGACTTCCGACTATCGGGAATTCTGACTCACGTCAGGACTTTCAACGTCCACGATCCATGCATGCTACAGCTAAGTGATTGGGAGTCGAACTTTCGGTATGAGTCGTGACTTCCAATGTCGGGAGTTCTGGCTTACGTTGGGACTTCCGACACCGATGCGATCAGCAGAAAAATATTCTCACGTGCTCGTGGAGTGCTAGAGAGTCTCTCTTTGATTTTATTTTTATGCTTGAGCACTCCATCTTCCTCGGACCAACTAAGTTTGCATCCCTCTTTATAGTGGTGACGGATCCAAAACTCAAAAATAAAAATAAAACATTTGGAGAGCGTTTTGAGTTCATCCGCCTTTTAACTTCAAGAATTGAGGATACCATTTCATCTTTATCAACTCTTTGAATCTTTCATGGGACTAATAGTCTGCGACATATCTCATTAAGATCACATTAGTCCCTAATTTGGATGTCATCAATACACCAAAACTCACATAGGGGGCAAATGCACTTTCAATCTCCCCCTTTTTGGTAATTGATGACAACCAACTTAGGCTTTTATAAGAATGAAAGAATTTAAAGCTTTTTAAACCCAAAATTTATAAAGAGCCCCCCTTGATGTATGCATAAATTTGAATTTCAATTATAATCATCTATACATGATTTGCATACATCAAGACAAAAGCTTCCCCTAAATTTTGTAACTGTGGGTGCAACAAGTGTGTGTGAACAAATATATATCCGTTAAAGGAATGCAATATGACTTGTTATTTCACACAACAAGTAAAAGAGAATATGATGGCCAAGATTTCAAAGTAAAAACTTGAAGCAACACATGGCCATCCAAAATACATCCACCATCATAAGTATAGACAAGTACAAGCGAATAAGGTAGATAAATAACCATTACTTGTCCTACAATCATTCATCACAAACATATATATAAAGTTGTCCATCACATACTAGCCACCATACAGAATAGTTCACATAAGCTAAAGGTTTTTAAGTCTCGAAACAGAACGACTAACTAACTTATTACAAGATATCAAAGCCTAACACTCCCCCTTTGTCAACAAGTGCCAAAAGGGGTAGGCCGCATGAAAAACCGACTACTCGTCCTCGTAGTCATCATCCTCATCTTGGTCACCATCATCATCACCATCGTCGTCTTCATCATCATCCTCTTCCATGTATTCCTCATCCTCTTCAGTAGCCTTGCCCTTGCCATGAGGGCGAGAAGCCGCATTATCTTCATATGCCGCACAAGCCTCATCATATAAAGCCAACGGATCATGGGGAGGCACAAACGGCGATGGAGGAGAAGACACAATGCCTGCATGCTGTTCCAACCGATAGAGCCCCTCTTGCATGTCGTGCTCACGTTGAGCACTAGCACAACACTGCCCAAACATGTATGTCATGAGGAACTTGAACTTGTTGGGCTTCTTACCAGAGGAGGAAGAAGAGAGGGGCTCAGCACTAGAAGAGTGAGCAGCAGCAGCAGCAGGCAGTGAAGCACCACGATGAGAGCGAGAACCCAAAACACCTTTGCCTTTGGCTTTGGCTGCATCACCCTTCATCTTCAGTTCTTTTGCAGCAGTGATGGATGTCTTGTTAGAAATCTTTAGGAGATTATGCTGAGTGTCTATGGGGAACCGAATGCCGAACACCTGCTCAATCACATGCATAATGTAGGGGGCATACAGAAGATGCTTCACTAGATCCTCAGTAGCATCATGTATCTTGTTCCAAATGTATCGGCTGATGGAAAATTTCTGAAAATCATCTCCAAAACGCTGAAGCACCTTCTAAGAATCATCACGAAGGAAGGTGGAGTCACCTCGCTTCGGATACAAGACCTATCTCAGAATGTTATTGAGGACATAGTAATAAGGCTTCAGATATACTGTCTGTCCATTAGTTGTATGTCCATCAAGATACATATGTTGGTACTCCTCGAAAGCCACATCCTCATACTCAGTCAATTCAGGTGCAGTGTAGTCGGCTTGACTTAAACCAAGAAGACGAGAGAAAGTAATGAAGTCCACCTTATAGTGCTTGCCTTCAGTGGTCCAATGAACATTGTCAATAGCACCGGTAGGGTCTCACTCATGATGATAGGGAGCATAAAACTGATAAATAAGCTCATTGTTCCAATGCTTCCTGAATTCCAGCAAGTAGGACAACCCCATTGACCGTATATCATGAACCATCTACTCTAGCTTGGGCTCCTTGAACTTACCAAGAGAGTATGCATCAGTGCACTTCATCTGAAGGACCGGTGGCTCCCTCTTCTTCAAAAACTTCAGATAGATGATGGAATCATAAAAGTCATAATGGAACGGGTGCGGAAGCGATACTCTGTTGGAGATCCTTCTCGTCCTAGCATAAAGGTTTCTTCCCCTCATGGACCTGATGTCCCTAACCTGGTGACGGTAGTCAACTGGTAGAGGAGGAGTCAGCCACCGGTAGGATTAGGAGCCATGGCGGGCTCCCGCATGATCGGCGAAACACCCGGAAAGGGAACGAGCTCAGTGACGAAGCCTGGGCCGTGAGTCGGGGTGCGAATCGGTGGAGCAGCAATGGTGCGGCCAACACGTTCAAGAGCTTCTTCTTCGCATCAACAATGGAACATCCCCAATAGAATTTGGAGCAAGAGGAGGAGCGAATGAGATGAGCCTTGATCATCATGGTGATGGGCAAGACAGGAACCACAAAGAAGAAGACGGGGACTACCAAGACCAAAGACGGGATATGCCGCTTTAGTGCTGCCAGACGGCTTGGGGACAATGACGCGGTCTGATTCTTCTTGGACCTCTTCTCCTTGTGGCGTGATGGATCGCTACCGTCCATGACCGGAAAACACAAAGGGAAACTAAGAAACAAGACAATGAGAAGCGAGCGAACATCGAGAAGTGAAGAACACATGAATGGAGTGTTCACCATCGAGTTAGGAGTCCCGACCGTTTTCGGGAGTTCCAACAGTGGGAGTTCCCGCCAACGTCGGGAGTTCCGACGGTCGGAACCTCCGACGGTCGCCGCGGGACTTTGACGACATGGTGATCATCCCCATTCATGGGGCTTCAAATCGTGACACACATTCATACAAGGAAGATAGAGGAGTAGAGAGGGAGAAAGAATAGAGGCAAATCGCAAGGTACATTGCATTAGGGTTAGGGAGCCATGGTAGTACCTTGAATCGAGGAAAGAGGACGGAGAAAGATGAAATACGTAGTCCACGAACGAATCAACGAGCACTAGCACCACCACAAACGAAATCCCCACCACCGATCCGAGGAAGAAGATCGAAGCACGGGCGATGGAAGGGGGTGAAGAGCGGAATCTTGCAGCGGGACTCAGCAGTACAACCAGAAGGGATGGGACCGGAACTCTCGGTGGCCCAGAGCAGGCCGGAGCCACGGGCAGGTGGGTAGGGTGCGATGCGGCGGTGCGAGGAGAAGCGAGGGTGGCACGAGGGCGATGCGAGGAGAGGGATGGCGACGGGAGTGCGGGGATGGAGAGAATAACCGTAGTAAAATAGGACCGAGCCGGGTATAAATGACGTGGTCAAACGATGCGGCGCGGTCAAAACCCAGATCTGCGTCGGGACTCTCGGCGCTAGGGCCGGAACTTCCGACAGTCAGGAGTCCCGGCACGAGCCGTGACTTCAGGTCGTCGGGAGTTCCGACCTACGTCGGGACTTTCGACGCATGGAAATTAAAAAACACCTCAACTTGAACTCACTATACCATGTGGAGCAAAAATATGATGGACACTAACATTTTCACAAGTGACTAGATTTCATTCAATCAACACAAAGCAATAGTGACTCATGAATCATAAAATAGATTTTGAAAGTGTCACACAATATTTTCTTAATTCTTTTCTCCTAACTAGATCAAGCAAAGTGTGTGTAAGACATCAAACCACGTTACGAGAATCAATGATATTTAGTTCACTCCTCAAAGCACAAAATCTTGACTCATCTAGGGGCTTTGTGAAGATATTGGCTAGTTATTTTTCGGTGCTCATATGGTGAATGGTGATATCTCCTTTGGCTTCGTAGTCTCTCAAAAAATAATGTCGGATGTCTATGTGCTTTGTTCGAGAGTGGTTTACAAGGTTGTTTGCCAACTTAATAGCACTCTCGTTGTCACACAAAAGTGAAATCTTGGTTAACTAACATCCAAAGTCCTTTAAGGTTTGCTTCATCCAAAGTAGTTGGGCACAACAAGCACTGGCTACCACATACTTGGCTTCGGCGATGGACAAAGCAACGAAATTTTGCTTCTTAGAGCTCCAAGACAACCAGCCAACCAACAACACCCTAGGTGTCGGGACTCCCGATAAGAGTCGGGACTTCCGACTGTCGAAAGTTCCGACGTATGTCGGGACTTCCGACGAGCGCAGACAACCGGTCAGCAGAACCACATGTGTCGGGACTCTCGGCTTGGGTCAGGACTTTCGACTATCGGGAGTTCTGACTCACGTTGGGACTTTCGACGTCCACAGTCACCGCACAGGCTAAGTGATTGGGAGTCAGAACTTCCGGCATGAGTCGTGACTTCCGACGGTCGGGAGTTCTGGCTTACGTCGGGACTTCCGACACCGACAGTCATAGAAAAATATTCTACGTGCTCGTGGAGTGCTAGAGTGTCTCTCTTTTGATTTTATTTTTATTCTTGAGCACTCTATCTTCCTCAGACTAATTAAGTTTGCATCCCTATTTATAATGCGGCGGATCCTAAACTCAAAAACAAAAATAAAACTTTTGGAGAGCATTTTGAGTTCGTCCGACTTTACAACTTCAAGAATTGAGGGATATCATTTCATCTTTATCAATTCTTTGAATCTTTCATGGGACTAATAGATGCGACATATCTCATTAAGGTCATATTAGTCTCTAATTTGGATGTCATCAATACACCAAAACCCACATAGAGGGCAAATGCACTTTCATGTACTCAGGGTTTATTTACCCCTGTTTCAAGTGCAGCTTGAGGAATGGCTGTTGTGTGGAGGATTCTTCTGGTGGGCACAGATGGATCCTTATATCTTATCGTTAGATGTTTATTTTGATTCCATTGTTTAAATTCCGTACTCTGAACTTGGTATTGTAATAATGTATTTCTGAGAAATCTTGTTGTATGAAATAGACTAAGTATTGTAAACTCGTTCTCATTATTGGATACTAGAGAAAAAACGTGGATTGTTCGAGTTCTTCTTGGGAGTGTGCTCGACGGAACCGTTCGATGTAGCTAGCTTTCGGGGTGCTTAATGTCTGGTGGAAGACAAACGCCTCTGAAAGCGTGCTATTTCGGACGGTTCTGCCACAATATAGATCGAACGGTTATTATAGAGGGAGAGCCCCTCTCAGAAAAACTCACTACTATTGTTCGGATAGTTAGGATGGGTGAATGAAAAAATAAGATTAAATTTTGGCTCTTTAATTAATTAGGCAAAAAAATAAAGATAATATATAGATATGAATATAAATCCACATCCTCTTATGACTGGAGGCGCTACAGAATTCTTTTCTCATTTTCCTGTCGACTCCTTCCGTCATCCGCATGCTTGTATGACTAAGGGGATGGCTACGGAATCCATCTTTTTGCCGTGTGCTATCGAGTCCTTGTATTTCCCAGGTCCGTTCTATGCGATGCCTGCACATGTTCAGATTTGTTTGGACTCGGTGAAGCCCATCAGCGACGTATAGACATGGGGGCATGGGGCAAAGTTATTAACGATAGTTAGCTGAGTTGGACGCGGGTGGATTAACAGACGCGGAAAAAAGGACAAAAATAGTGATTTTAATATGTCTACAAGAATTCGTATTTGAGATTGAATAGAAGTCTTATATCTCACATGTAAGATCACGGATGACGGAGGGCTCATATAGCATGATGTGTAGATCGAACGGTTGTTACAAAGAAAGAGTTAGATCACGCGTGACGGAGGGCTCATATAGCACGGCGATAGATCGAACCGGTTATTATAGAGGGAGAACCCGCCAGAAAACTCACTCTTTTATAGTGTGAAAAAAGCAATTATAATTGTTGTTTTTTCTTGTATTTTTAGATCGAATGTTGCTTATAGGTCGTCCGGACGGACGGACCTGTATAAGCCGGCTCGCTTGATCACCTCGCCTGTGCCACCCCCGCCCACGTCGCTTGATCGCTCAGCGCGCTGCGCACCTCTGCTCCAGGACAGACCCCGCCCTCGGCCACGCCGCCCCCGCCCACGTGCCCCCGCCGAGACTCGTGTCTCCCATCGCGGCCGCTCTCCATCCACCTACCCCTGCCCCTGCCAAGGTCCGTGCCACCGATGAGCTCCACACCGGTGACCGGCGCTACTCCACCACGAGATCGAGCTCGCCGACGTCGAGCTCTGCGTCAACGAGCCTCCATTCGTCCAAGCAGCAAGCAGATGCTACGCTAAAAGCGCATGTTGCAAAAGTATATTTCAAGTGTTTTAGATGTTTTAAAGGTATGTTGCAAGTGTTGTATATCGATATTGCAAAAGTAGATCGGGATATTGCACATGTTGTAATGGCTATACACGTATGTTTCAAGTTTAGATTCCAAATGTTTCATATGTTATAGATGAATGTTGCAAGTGTGTCTATCTGGATGTTGTAAAAGTAGATCTAGATATTGCATATACATGCATGTTGCAAGCATATGTTTTAAGTGTTTTCAGGTGTTTCATATGTATGTTTACGAGTGTTTCATCTGGATGTTGCTTATATTTACAATCGTTTTCAAATATTTTTCAGGCGTTTTCGTAAGTGTTTCAGACACTTGTTTTAAGTGTTTTATTTATCTTCTTTTGTATGTTGCATCTGGATGTTTCAAAAGTAGATCAGGTGTTGCACATGGGATGCACGTGGAAAGTGGCCGGCGGTGCGGACGACGTTCAAGGCGGCGTGCGCGATGTCCAGGGCGGCGCGGGCCCACTGTTGGCCCGCTCCCTGGCGAGTCCGATGCGCTATGCGCTCGTTTGCTCTCTTTGCACGTCAGCATCCGAACGCCATCGTCCCGGACGAACATCCGGATGCTAACAAGTCCTTTTTAGAATCTTCATGTCTTCTAGAATAAAGGAAATGGCTTAACTTGATGATATATTATTATATGTATTAGAATTTCTTGAGCGTAAGGCCCAATTTTATAGTTTGCACTAGCCCCTCAAATTAGGTGCATCCCTATTTGTAATGTCTAGAATAGCTTCCAAGAGCTCTACCAAAAGGGCCTTCCTAATTCTTGTGCCCTATATTGTTTAGCCATCACGGCTTTTGACACCAGAGGGTGCCCATTTCAATTGATATAGCAGGTAAAAAGCACGAAATTGATATAGCAGGTAAAAAGCACCGCTAATCTTGAGCTCCGGCGATCACTTGGGTGTTCGCTAGCCCAGACTGGCCCTTGTGTTAATTGACACTAGAGGGTGCCCATTTCAATTGATATAGCAGGTAAAAAACACGAAATTGGTATAGCAGGTAAATAGCACACTGCTAATCTTGAATTGAGGATAGCTTTATGTGTACAACTTCTATTGCTTCTACACATTCATGTAGTACTACACTCCTAGCTCAAGTTCCGATCCAAATCACACAACCGCAACGTGTGATTTGGATCTTAAAAAAAATGACGAACCGATAACATTCGTTGAATGATGGAACCAAGTAGTACCACATTGGGGGTGAGGCCACCTCTTTCTTCTGAGCACTTTACAAAAACATCATTTCATTCATTCATGCATCCATTCCGTTGCAGATGCTTGACAAGCAGCCGCGTTACAAGAACGTCATCAGAACTCAGAAAACAACATCGTCTTCACACGTTCACGACTTATCTACACGCTTATTCAGAAGACACTCGATGATGACAGCGCCAGACCAGAGCCGGGGCGCGTCTCCGCGTCCTCCGGCCGGCAACCTGCACGCTCTCACTCCTCGTCCATGCCGCCCTCGTCCTCCTCCTCCTCCATGATCCTCATCTTCTTGACGGCCTGCGCGGCGTCGCTCCTGACGGCGTCGTTGGGGACCTGGATCAGGATGTCCGACTTGAGCCCCGTCTCCGCGTTCACCAGCCCGCCGCTCCGGTCCACCCTGTATGCCAGCTCGTCCTTGGCCGGCGCGGCGTCGATGTACACGGTGCAGTTCTCGTCGATCTCCTCCTGGATCAGCATCTTCGACAGCTGCGTCACCACCCTCTTCTCGATCCACCTCCTGATCGGCCGCGCACCGTACACCTGTTGAACGTCACGCAACAGAGTCAGCGTCATCAGAGCAATAGTGGTTTTCTGACGAGCGGAATCCAGATGAATCAATCATGGATGCTATGGCAACATACCGGATCGTAAGAGAGAGACAAGATGATGTCCAATGCGGCGTCGGTCACGGCCAGAGCGATGCCCCTCTCGGCAAGGCGGACGGCGACGTCCTTCATCTGAAGGCGAGCCACCTTCCTCAGTTGCTCGTGGGACAGAGGATCGAAGATCACGATCTCATCGAGCCGGTTCAGCAGCTCAGGGCGGAAGTGCCTCCTCACCTGCACACACACCCCACTCGAGTTCAGCATCACATTGCAGAAAGGAAGAGGAACAATGTCGAACACACACACACAATGGATGATTCTGGATGTATCGCGCTGCGTACCTCCTGCATGACCAGATCGCGAGCGACCTTCATGGAGTTCTTGCCCACCATCCCGGCGAGGAGGTGTTCAGCGCCGAGGTTCGATGTCATGATGATCACGGTGTTCCTGAAGTCCACCGTCCTGCCTTGCCCGTCCGTCAGCCTGCCGTCGTCGAGGACCTGGAGCAGGGTGTTGAACACCGCGACATGCGCCTTCTCCACCTCATCGAAGAGGATCACGCTGTACGGCCTCCTCCTCACTTGTTCAGTCAGCTGTCCACCCTCTTCATGGCCGACGTAGCTTCAGTCAAAAAAAAAAACCATTCCATGTCAGAACGCGAGTTCAGCCGATTACTCCAAGCTAAAAGCGCAGTGAAAATACGACAGATGCATCCGTGTTGTGCTACTTACCCAGGTGGTGCTCCGATGAGGCGAGCAACCGAGTGCTGCTCCATGTACTCGGACATGTCGATGCGGACAAGCAGGTTCTCGTCGTCGAAGAGCTGCTCGGCAAGGGCCTTGGCCAGCTCGGTCTTGCCCACACCAGTCGGACCCAGGAAGAGGAAGGAGCCGGTCGGCTGCTGTGGCCTGCCAAGACCGGCTCTCGACCTCAGCACCGCCTCTGCGACGGCGTTCACCGCCTCCGTCTGGCCGACCACCCTCTGGTGAAGCCTGTCAGCCAGGCCCACCAGCCTCTCCTTGTCGTTCTGGCCAAGCCGGGTCACTGGAATACCCGTCCACCGGCTCACCACCTGCCCATAGGAAAAAAAAAACACACCATTTCAGCACGCTGCACGACTTACACTACAAAGAGACGATCGGCAATCCGGCATTGCTCTGGGAATTCCTGTGGTGGTGAACATCAACATACCTCTGCAATTTGTTCAGGGCCGACGGTTTCAGTGAGCATCAGGTTCTCCCCTGTTTCGCTCTCCAGCTTGGCGATCGCGGCGTCGATCTCCTGCAGGGCGCCGTACTTGAGGTCGGCCACGCGGGCCAGGTCCATCCGGCGCTCGGCCTCCTGCAGGGTGAACTGCAGCTCCTCGCGGCGCTGCTTGAGCTTCCTAATCTCATCGATCCTCTCCTTCTCCTTCCTGTACTTCATGGTCAGGGGCTGCAGCTTGTCCCTCAGATCGTCCAATTCCTTCTTGACCTGAACAATGGCCACAGTTAAGCAACGTCAGCATCAAAACAGAACATCAGGCAGAGGATTTGTTAGCCTTACTCTGAAAATTCAGTGATCAAGATACGCACCTCAACCAGCCGGGCTTTGCTGGCCTTGTCCTTCTCCTTCTCGAGCGCGTGGAGCTCAACTTCAAGCTGGATTCTCTTCCTCTCGAGGTTATCAATCTCCTCTGGCTGGCTGTCGAGCTGCACCCTCACATTGGCGCAGGCCTCGTCCACCAAGTCGATGGCTTTATCAGGCAGGTGCCGACCCATGATGTACCTCGCGGAGAGCTGCGCCGCGACGACGAGGGCGCGGTCCTGGATCCTCACACCATGGTGGCCCTCGTACTTCTCCTTGAGCCCCCTCAGAATGCTGATGGTGTCGGGCACGCTCGGCTCCGCGACGAATACCTGCTGGAACCGCCGCTCGAACGCCGCGTCCTTCTCCACGTACTTGCGGTACTCCTCCAGCGTGGTGGCGCCGATGCACCGGAGCTGTCCTCTCGCCAGCATCGGCTTGAACAGGTTGGCAGCGTCCATGGAACCCTCCGTCCTGCCCGCGCCCAGGACGAGGTGTATCTCGTCGATGAAGAGAATGACCTTCCCCTCGGCCTCCTCCACCTCCTTGAGCACGGACTTGAGCCGCTCCTCGAACTCGCCGCGGTACTTGGCGCCCGCGACGAGCGCGCCCATGTCAAGCGCGATGAGGCGGACGTCGAGGAGGTTGCTGGGCACGTCGCCACGGACGATGCGCTGCGCGAGGCCCTCCACGACGGCCGTCTTGCCGACGCCGGGCTCGCCGATGAGGACGGGGTTGTTCTTGGTGCGGCGCGAGAGGATGCGCACCACGCGGCGGATCTCCTCGTCGCGGCCGATGACGGGGTCCAGCTTCCCGGCCTGCTCGACGAGGTCGCGGCCGTACGTCTTGAGCGCCTGGAAGTTGGTGTCCCCGGACGCGGACTCCACTCGGCGCCCCTCTCCGCCGCGGAGCTTCTCGAGCTCGGCGCGCACCCGCGCCGCAGACACGCCGGCCTCCTTGAGGCAGTCGGAGATCTGCGAGTCCTCGAGCAGGCCGAGCAGCAGCTGGTCGACGGCGAGGTGCGAGTCCCCGCGCTTCTTCTGCGCAGACTGCGCGCGGCGGATGGCCTTGATCAGCGCCGTGGACGCCGGGACGGAGTCCGGTGGCGGGGACTGCGACGGAAGCTTCTTGAGCGCGTTGCTCAGCACGCGCTCGAACGAGTCCCCGGCCGCTCCGTCGCCCCCCGACGCCCCCGCGATGGCCTGCCGCAGGATGCCGCTCTTGTCCGCCGCCAGCGCCGCGGCCAGGTGCAGCGGCGTGAGCTGCGCGTGGCCGGCTTCCGACGCCGTCTCGTGCGCCGCCACCAGCGCCTCGTTCGTCTTGTGGGTGAAGTTGTCCGGATTCATGGCTGCTGCTCTTTGCTACTCCTCACAATCTACTACAACAAGCAGGGACGAAATCTCCTCTCTCTTGGTTTCTGATGATGAGATGATATCACCAGGTGCTTGTGGTATGGCTTTTGCTTCGGCTAGTGTTTGTGCTTGACGTGTGTGCCTCGGCGGTGGAGGGCGGTGAGGATAAGAAGGCGGAGTGGAGTGTTCGTCGGGATTCTAGAAGACCGAGGAAGCGATCCGAAAGAAGCGACGAGACAGAGGAAGAAGCGGCGAGACGCTGCGAGAGGGTTCTATGACATGTGGGCCTTCATGATCCTGAACCGTTGGATTGTTGACAGGAGTGTCCCGATGCCTGACGCCTGGCGTGGCTGTTGACAGTAGTCACTGGCATGTGGGGTAGGGGTCTCTGTGAGCCGTCTGTGTGGTGGGCCCACGAGTCATCCATAAACCAGGATTAGAGACTAGGGCATTGTTTAGATTGGGGTTAAAAATCAGTATTTGACACTATAGTACTTTCATTTGTATTTGATAATTATTGTCCAATCATAACCTAACTAGGCTCAAAAAATTTATCTCGTAATTTACAATTAAACTATATAATTAATTATTTCTTTTATCTACATTTAATATTTTATGCATGTGTCTAAAAATTTAATATAATCTAAACCGGGCCTAGAGAAACCATACTCTTGCCACGTGACAACTGATGACGAATTGACAGCTCTGAACTACGCAACGATGACGTGTCTTGGTCACCTAGTCCAGGTGTCAAAGCTGCGGACTGACAGCGCACGGTGTATCGACGGTTCAGACTTGGCGGCGTTCAGTACAAGCGTCAAATCTGAGCCGTTTCTTTCCCATCCCCATTAGATCCGGTCAGCCGGCCAGCCGGGTGCACGCCCAGCTCACCACCGCGGCGGCCTGCCCACAGCAGCGCCCCACCACCCGGGCGCAGCAATTCGTCGAGCAGCTGCCGCGCGAGCTTACTCTCCTGCGGCCACCGGCCCACCAGGGCACCATGGCGTCCGCCGCGCGTGCTCTGGGGGCGCTCCTCCACAGGGCCTCGTCTCTGTCCTCCTCCGCTTCCGCTCTCCGGGGAGCCTCGCTCCTCCGCGGTAACACGCTCGTGCTCGCGCGCTCTCCTCTCCGCCGATCTGGTCCTATTGCACTGTTGGAATGTTTGGTGTGTTGATGGTTTGCTGGTGCTGTCAGGGGATCGACCTATTGGCAGCGCCGGCCTGTTCCGGAGGCATGCGGCGAGGCGGCGGATTTCGTCGTTCCCGCCGCTCTGCATGGGACGACGCTCCTGCAAAATCGCTGGAAGGAAGGTGATGTGCTCTTGCCTTGATCTTCTGCACAGTGTCACAGTAATTCGAAGTTCGGGACCACTGGCTGTGCATATTCTGGTTGGGCCTCTGCTTGGAATAACGGACATGGATGCAGCAACAAATATCAATGTGTTTCGAATTTTCGGTTGTCACTGAGGATATGAGCTAGCTTTTGCTGCTAAGTAGCCTAGTATTAATTTACTCTCCATTAGGATAAATGGATAATTGTGTAGGAAAAAAAAACTAAAAACAGGAAGCAACTTTCATTTCTTGTTTAATGTAGTTAGCTTTAACGTCTCAATATGTATCCTCACATTAGTTGTTTCTTTGATTCAGGATGCCCAGAATTTGAAGAAGATGAAGCGCAACAGCAAAATTGGAAAAGAAATTGTTGCTGCGTAGGTGTTGCTGGACACTGTGATCTTGCATTATCATTCTTACAGATTGTCATTTCATCGATTTCTTAATTTGGATTGTTTTGAGCATAAGGTTAATCCAACATGCTACCATCTGCTAGTATCTGTTGGCATGTCCTCTTTAAAAAGCATAGGATGTTTTACCTTTTTGGTAGTTTAAACTTAAATAATTGGACATCTGTAGCGTAGCATGTTATTGCCTTGTGAAGGTATTGTGGTTGTATTCTGTAATTAGACATTGCCTGCTTAATATCACTGAAGTGAGTGTCACTATATCTTACCAAGTGGTAGGCCTTGTTAAAATGGAACGGCAACAGACAAGACCAAGCATCAGAGTTCAAGTGCCATTCATTTAAATTAATCTGGTTCGTTTATGTATATCACACAGCATCAAGAAGGGTGGCCCGAACCCTTCATCCAACACAACTTTAGCAGCTATACTAGAGAAAGCAAGGGAACTTGATGTCCCTAAAGAAATTTTGGAGCGCAACATCAAAAGGGCATCAGAAAAGGGACAAGATACTTACACAGAAAAGGTTTATGAGGTAAACTTCTCTGCCACTAGTTTGATATTATACATTATTAATAGATTCTCATTTTATGATATACAATAACTCATCTCAAAGGCAAGTATACTATATTTGCATGCACAGAATAAATGGTTTGTTCAGATATGAGTAGGCTTGTATGCTACTCCATCTGTTCCAAGTTATAGTTCACTTAAGTCTCTAATTTTGACCAAGTTTATAGGAAAAATGCATCAACATTTACAGCATCAAATTAGTTTCATTAAATTCTCCGTGAAATATATTCATAGTGCATTTACTTGAACTTGTAGATTTTAATAGTTTTTTTCTAAAATTTGGTCAAAGTTAGAGAAGTTTGACTTGGGACAAAGCTAAAGTGAAATATAATTTGGAACAAGTACAAGTTACTTAGAGTACATATAACTTTTTATGTGGTTTACATAGGTTTTAAGTGCATGGAGAATTTTCACAGGTCTATGGTTTTGGTGGAGTAGGTCTGGTCGTTGAAGTTCTGACTGACAAAATTACAAGATCAGTTGCTGACATTAGAAATGTGGTAAAAGATCATGCAGCAAAATTGGCTGATCCTGGATCTGTTACCTTTAGATTCAGACAAGCTCGAGTGGTGAACATAAAAGTTACTGACGCAGATAAGGACCAACTGCTCACCATTGCGTTAGATGCTGGTGCTGATGACGTCCTTGAACCAAATTTTGATGATGACGACTCTGAAGAAGAAGTAGAAAGGTACATGCTCGTATAATGCTGAATGCTTTTTTGTTTGATGCAACACTGTTTACTAGAAAACCAATGAAGGTGTTAGTCGGCAATCAGGTGCAGATCCTCAGCCTCACACACACTTGAGAGCTTTTTTTTTTTTTGGTCACCTCTCATCTGGATACAGCTGTAGCATCTGTTCGCATACAGACACACACCTACACCACACACACGAACATCACACTCACACCACTAGTACACGAGTAGACCTACAACTATACACAGATATGAAGACGCGTCCTAGAGCAGGCTCTGTAGGCGACGGGAATGTCGCAGTCCCTTTGTGGCACCACGCGTTGAGAGGCTTCACTGAAGGTTATTATGGGAATAAATCCCGGTGAGAACACCAGCGCCGAACCCGGGGTTCGAACGCTGGTGGGCAACGTGCTCACCTGCACCGCATGCCAACCGAGCCAGAGCTCGTTCTCCACACACTTGAGAGCTGGATTAGTTGAGAAGAGAGAAGAGAGAGCACAACACACACACGCACAGGAGTGCTGCTGCTACTGAACTAAGGATGCAGCTGGTCCTTGAACTTGATTATATACAAATTCTACTTGGTCCTTGAACTTGATTATATACAAATTCTACTCTAGTACAATAGGTGTACACCTAGTACTAAGCCCATATCAGTCAGCATGACAAGAACTGTGGCCATACCAACCATACTTCCTACTATTACAAGGCCATACCTGCCCAACATCAGCTTTCGCTGCTTTCCTATCTACTATTAGCCTCATGTCTGATGCGGCGCTGGCGATGTGGAGAGCGTAGGGGAGAATGGAGTACATGAGACTGAGAGCTATAGAACGCAGAGGATAGCGAGGCCAGGGCGCGGTGGGTTCGTCGCCGGCAGCCACTGTTGAAGGGGAAAACGCACCCACCTATTCCTTCTTCGATAATCCTTATTGCACAATCTAAGGTGCCCTTTATAGTTCAGGTGCACATTACTAATAATAGTGAAGCAAATCTCCTAACGTCACTCCTTGAAAAGCCTCTCCCTAGACTGACCCAGCCCTTTAGCCACGGTCTGGTCAATCTCCTAAAATCACTCCCTGAAGAGCTTTCCTAAACCACTCAGCCGCTAGACGACCTGGTGGCCGTGCATGCCCCTGAGCCTGGTGGCCTGCATGCCCTTGAAGACCTCTTCCTAAACCGACTCAGCCCCTAGACACGGTCTGAGCCTGGTGGCCGTGCATGCCGGCCTGTACTGCCGCCCAACAAATGAGTCGACAACATGTCATAGGACTGTTGGACAGTATGAAATGAGTAGTACAGAAGATGGGAAGCATCACAAGAACTGTGGCCATACCAGCCATACTACCTACCATTAACAGGGCCATACCTGGCCAACATCAACTTCCCTATCTACTTAGCCTCATGTCATAGGAGACAGGATGACATGAGCAGCACAAAATATGGGAGTAAAGAGCAAGAGCTGACCGAATTACTAACAGAAGTTTCAAGTTGCAATACACTAGATTACTTGTCCACATATGATACAAGTACCAGTTAACACAAATTAGGTTATGAGCAACTTTCCAAAGGCGCAGGAAAGCTGTGTTCTGAGTCAGAGAACATAATGAAGTCACCAGTTTTGTACTTAGTAATGGTTATTAAGGTCTCTGTATGATAGTACCAAATTCTATGTTATATCTGGTGCTTTCCTTTCTTGTTTACTGCATTTTAATAAAAGCAAACTTCCTTTGGATTCTCCTTGTATCTGAAAGCTGCCCCTTTCTATCCTAAGGTTCTACAAGATAGTTACTACGTCAGAAAACTATCCAGTTGTGCTATCGAAGCTACAAGAAGAAGGATTGAAGTTTGAAACTGATAATGGCTACGAACTTCTTCCTCTGAACCCAATTGAGGTACAGTGGTACACTGTTTTCCCTTTTTATTGTCAAATCTGTTGTTTGCACAAGTTGCAAGTTAGGGTTTAGGGTGCAGCTGTACTTGAACATGGTTATATTGATGCCAAATCTTAGAAATTATTTTTATTGCATATAGTACAGGACAGCCAAGATAATTGCATAAACAATTGACAAGTGAAGGCACAAAGGCAGGATGATTTAGTGTCAAATATGCAAATTCTTCATAATGTAGTTCATTGGCCGTTACCATGTTATCCATTTGGATTCTATTCTTGCAAAATGTCCATTCTTTTAGTTCCTACTAGGAGTGTCATATTATCTGACACTTTCCATATTGTTTTTGCAGGTGGACGACGAGGCCATGGAACTAAACAAGGAACTTGTTTCAAAATTGCTAGAACTTGATGACGTTGACGCTGTCTATACAGACCAAAAATGAGTGAATTCATGAGCTACAGCCTACAGCTCTCAGTTCTAGACACGCCCAACCCATGGGCCTTTGTTGGAGTATATTCACTTTTCATTGATGGGAAAAAATTGATAGGTCTGCTTATGATGCCTGGTTAGTTGCGCATCATCGGCTCTAAGTTCCCAAAAACTTAATAGTGATCCAACAATTTTTTTATACTGTGGCATATCTCAAACTCATGTTTATACCTTGGGTTTTTGCCCAGCCCATCCTGTTGGGAAACTCATCAGTAATCTGCTATATGTTCAGAAAGCAAATCTGAGAAGTCATTGTAAAATAATACGATGACGCCGATCCATTTATTGGTATTTGGTAAAGCATTGAAATGAAAATGCATTGGCTCTATGAAATGAATAAATGTGCTCTTCGACGAGGAATATAAAATACGTGGAAGAAACAATCTTTCTGCCCGTTTCAATATCCACCGGATTCAAGGGCTGATCTCATCAGATTGGAAATTCTCCGCACCACTTTCATCGAGCCGCCACACAAGTTCCTTGACAGCATTCTGTGTTTACTGCAGATGCCGAAACTCACTATTATCCGAGCACCTTGTAAGAAAATTTGTGGGTTACACAAAACAGCAAGTACACTGGGAGTTTAAGCAACCCTTTCGCCAAGAAATTCCGCATCCAATCTCTACCCATGGGATAGATAAACTTCCTCTGGTCTATCAAAAATTTCATCAGCACTCTGGCCGCAAGAACATATAACGAGAGTCAAATACAACAGTGCAGATCTCTAATCTAGTTCTGTGGTTCTCTGGTTCACGAACTTAGTGCAGTTGACCTAGCAACAAGTATCAAGTAAATGGCGCTATTGTTAACTTCATCTATTGCCACGGGTTCTTCTTTTGCCCTGCCGCAAGTGTGGAACTAGTTTTGGCACTCTGCAGGTACAAAACCAAGCATATAATGTGTTAGAATGAGCTCAAAAAGAATGAGGTACATAACTACACTAGGTCTGCCACACTTACAGCCTTCGGCTTCTTCAACTTGCCTCGAACCCTGTTCTTCTGGGGTTTCAGTTTATATATACGGACCATCCAATGGTGGGTTGTGAATACCTTTATTCAGCATCAAGATGGGTAAACATAAAGCAAAGGTTCAAGTTAGTATAATAGATGAAAAATCAACTGTTGCCTATTTGAACAGAGAGTAACATCATAATACCTCCTCAAAATGTGTTAGCTTGAAATGCTTCTTTCCTATTTCATATCCTCTTACTTTGTCAAAGCCTTTTCCATCTGTCTCCACAAACCTAGAGGACACAAAGGACATATGTGATGATTGGACGTTCCAATTAAAATCAGTCTTCTTGATTCAGTTTACCAGACCTGTAATAACAAAGCTTGTACATGAGGCAATTCAGCATAGTTGGAGTGGCTTGAGCATCAACGCGGTATTGACCATCCCTCTGCCAATAACATTAACTCAAAAATCAGAATAAAGAAAGAGCTATGCAAATGCATGTATATTTCACCTTTCCCCCCCTTATTATGCTACCAAAATGATGTGTATAGGGCGTTGTTGACGGAGTTCACAACTTACAAGATAATCTGGTTCCTTGATGTGAGGGAACACACCACCTCCTATCCGTACCATCCAAAGGAACTTATTGATATCATCGCTAGGGTATCCAACAAGTCCTGTTAAAGAAACATTTGTGTCAGGATTTGAGACCAACTGTCCAAGTTACATTGTTTTTTTCCCTCCTATGTGCCATAAAGCACCAACCTCCAAAGACAACAAGCACATATTTGACATCTAAAGAATTGAAGATTTCCCAAGCTGCTTTTTCTGGGGACGACATTGCTGTACCAACTGTTGCTATATGAGTGTTGTTCCAGGTATTATTGTCTACAATCACAGTTCTGTTGGCCATTGCAGTTGTTTGGTAACCATAGTCCCACCAGGAAGCAACCTTCAGCGCAACACCTTAATGTGTAAGTATAAAAGTCAGTCCACAAACAATAGAAATCAAAGGGGTGATCATACCTTGTCATCAACATCTGTGTTATGGCTCAGCCATGCATAAGCTTCACGGAAATCATCAAAAACATGCAATCCATCCCGTGAACGAGATGTCAACACAATTGAAGGCGCAGAGTACGCTTCAGCTGCCGCCCATACACAATGGACCTACAAAAATGGAATCATTAACAGTAAGATTGCCTCTCTTTCAATGAAGACATTCATTCTGGTAAGACTGACAACAGAGAACTTACCACATAGAAACCACCTAACACGATCAGCAACAAAATACCCATAACAGATAATTCAAAAGGCAGAACCAAAAGCCTCTTTTCCTTTTTAGGCTTTACAGAAACACTCTCTGCTACTTCTTTCTCCTTCTTCCGGTTCTTCTTTGACGGTTTTTCCTTTGGAGCCGTTTCAGATTTTTCATTCCTATTTTCATTTTTTGTTGAATTTGTAGAACTCTCTGGGCTACTGTCACCTGGCTTTAGTTTCAGAAGAAATCAGGTTGTCAACAAGTGATTGGATGGGTACTTTGATTCTAGTATAAAGGAAAAAATGTAAGAAGGAACCATACAGAAGTAGGGCTGTCATAAAAAAATTTTGACAGCTGAAATTTAATGGATCGTGTGAGGACACTGAAAACTTCAGATAGAGCAATCCCTGATAAAATGCACGCAGCAGGAGCAAGGACAAGCATAAGCCGTACCTAGGAAAGCATGGATGCCACAGAAAGTTATAACAAGTAAATAATGAAAAAAAGGGTGCATGAATTCTTCCTACTGCAAGGATTCTTACCATAACTCCAGAAAAATACACTGCAGTGACTAAGTACAAGACCATGAAGGAGCTTGCATCAGACAGAGGCAAGAAGCATGACTGCGGATCATGTAAATATCGATTAATCAGAACTAAGACTGTTGCTGGTACAGTTTTAATTGACAAAGTATAGTTCTTACAATAATCCCAGCAGGAATCAGGAAGGCCAACACATTAATGTCCATAAAATAAGAGGGCCAGGTAGGAGGTTGGTGTTCACTGACACTAGCAATGATGGGGATGTACTTGCTTGCATAAGTTCTGTCAGAAAAGAAGAGTGAAGTTGCAGCGATTAATATGAGAAGAGAAGCAGAACAAACACACTGTAACAGGGCGCTACATACAAAAAGCAACACCAGAAAGGAAAATAAGACGTTGCAATAGCGTTATACACTTTTATTTGTCTAAGTCTAAGCATTAAATGTCAACATCATTTCATCAGCTACACTAAAACCTAATAACAGCCGAGTCATCATTAAGTGTTATTTCATGTTTATTAGTTCCCAGGTAAGGTCAGTCATAGTCTGATTGGCAAAATAAATGAGTTTTTATTCTAGAAGAACTTACGGGTCAAGTAGACTCAAACTGCGGCCGCTCCAGCCTTTCGTTGGACTAGATGCCACCAATGCGACAAGTATGGCTACTACTGCGAAACAAACAGCTCTGCAGGAAGGATCTTGCAATCAGCATTTGGACATTGAGATGATAAAGATTGAGATATTTATATTCAGAGGACAAGGTTCTTGCTGGTTTCAACTTTCAAGGTCCAAAGATATTAATCCTGTGTATTGTAAAAGATTGGTAACTTCAGAGACTTACAAGCCAACAGATATGACAAGAGTCATAGCAACTTTGAACAGCCTAGGAGTCAGAAGCCCTTTGATATAATACACAAGAGCAACCACATGAAGAATTATGAACACCTGCAATACAGGTATCCTGTCATTTTGCATTTCTTCAATACAATAGCAATGATAAGGTCTAGTTACTTATATAGAGATTCTTGGTCTACACGCACTGTGCAGTGTAGTTGGACAAAATGTAAATAAAATGAGGGAAGTATTTATTGTACATATGCTACATATGAACAGTAATGAATAATGTCAATGCATGCTTGTATTTGGCCTCAACATCTAGGAAATGCATTTTATGTTTACTCCAACACCCTTTTGGACTTGAGAAATCATGAGTTTTCAAATTTCAAAGAACAGCCTCAAGAAGCAAAACATTTGCAAGAGTTGGCAACAATATTGTACTGCGGAATGGAGAAAAATCAAGAAAGGAGAAGGCATATAGGTACCAGAAATGATGCGAAGTGCTCAGAGGTCATTACTGCATTAAAACCAACCACAGGTACTAATGCTGCCAGAAGCGTTCCAAGTATAACCTGAATGATCCATGGATCTGGTAAGTTACAGTTCCGGACAAAAAGTCTGTAAAGAAGAGTGTGCCAACCAGAGGAAGCTTATGCACTCACAAGGGGAGCATATGCAATGTAGAGCCGCGAAGAATAACGACCAGTTACAATGCACAAGAGGACATGCATTGGGATAAGATTGATAATGAATGTGTAGCCTCCCCAAGAGCAGACCTAGAAAAGCCTAGTATATGATTACAAAGAACATTCGAAAAACGTGGATCAAAATTCAACATGTTTACCATGTAGAAATATGAGAGAGCATTGAGTGTTGCATAAAAGAGCGATCCCGTGTTCAGCGTCTGTATATGCATAACAAGTCAGAGCATTGCATATGTCAAAGAAGCAAAATGGAAAACATATCTTGAGCACCATTACCTTTACATATAGATAAAATGTAAATATCAAGGCAAATATTGCTACAGCTTCATTATCATAGCTGCCTGCAACAGATCTTGAGATGTATGAGGGAACCTGTGATGATGTCGAGAACATTCTGATTAATCATATGGTACTAGGAGAGTACGGAAGACTACATATATAGATAATACAATGTTCTAAGAAGTGGGCGATTAGCTAGAAATTAACATCTTGGTGTTATCTGAATGAAGCATTACAATTCGGCAACATTAACAAAATCCTGTAAAAAGAAAAATATTGCAAACCTGAGTAACTGAGGAAACCGATTGTCAAGTACCCAGGTTCAACAAAACACAGATTGAGTCATTCAATAATATTTCTCATTTACTTTAGAAATATATGTTTAGGATATAGAAATCAGCAATCATAAATAGTATTGCAACTTGTAACACTTATCTTTCCTAAACCGTACATGGACACTATAAAGCTGAAATGAACTGACAATAAATTTGGTTTGATTAAAGAGAATCCTTATTTCTATTTCCACCATGACATGAAAATGGCTAAATATATATAAACCAAGGAAGTTTTGTACCAATTTAGCTTTTCTTTAATTATGGTCAAAATTGGTAGGGGAGTCGTTAGTTTAATTTACCATTGCCAAAATGGCTGCTGCCATTAATCCAGCTCCAGTACCCTTTGCTTCCTATCGCAGAAGTCAAAGTAAGCACACAATTTGCAAATGGGTAAGAATAATGTGATAATCCACACTTCGTTGAAAAACAAACCTTTGTTAACAGGTAAGTAGCCCAGGATGCATTTGCTGAGAAAATTGGAGCTGTGAACACACAAACTGTCTCCACAGACAGTGGGATGTTGAGAGAGTTCAGCAACCTAGTGGACCATTCAAATACTTTAGGCACATCTAATCAGAAGAATGTAAATGTAAGACTGTAAATTGTGTCCCTTGATGGCATACCACCAAATAGTTCCAGCAGTCAATGTCAAACCAGGATACACAGTGCCACCAATCACACGGCCAAGGGGGTACCTAAAACAGCAGCAGCAGCAACGAAATCAGCCTAGTAAATGATTCCTTTTACACAGAAATCGTGCAGTACTAAATGACTGACAAATTGGAGCTGCTGCTCTTACCATGTCCTATCATCAAACCAGTTCCAGAACTCGTAAATTCCATTCTTCGACAGAAACTGTAACAAGGAGAAATTTAGACCAGATGTGACAGATAACTGTTTCAACCAACAATTTATGCCTCCAAGTGAGTGTCGCTTGCTTTATACTTCCACTAATTATCTCATAGTAAACTAAATCTAGCAGACAGGGCACAAGAGTAAATTCCCAAAACCCAAAACCCTCCCAACACAGAAACTCAGCATCAATATACCACCGTAGTCTCCTACAGAAGTGAGCTGAATTCCACATACTGCAGAACAGAAGGAAAACGTTAAACCAATGGAACCAGCAATCAAACCTGAGTGACGCGGAAGTTGAAGTAGGGGTCGAACTCGTGGATCACGCTCTCGTACTTGATTACCTGCGCGCCAGCAGGCATAACGCATGAGCACACACAATTCGGGGATGAGCGCTTCGCGAGCACCGAACTGGATCTGGAGGCTCGGGGGGGCAAAGCGGATCTTACGGAGAAGAGGCGGATCGAGAACGCGACGACGCCGATGAGGAGGAGCGTGAAGGCGCAGAGCACGCCCCCGAAGACGTTGCGGAGCTGGCCGCCGCCGCCGGCCGCCGCGGGGGAGACCTCGGGCTCCGCCATTGCGGCCTGCGTGCGTCCTTGGGTGTGTGTGTGTGTGTGGAAGGCGCGGAAATCCCAGTGCTGGACCCAGGCGGAGACGCAGACCTCGCGATCGTGAACTGGGTGCTCCAGTCCCGTGCTACGACTCGGGATTTATTGCACTTTTTGCGAGTACGCCCCTGGGAATGCTGTTATTTGTCGGAACGGGGTTACGCACGGCACGGTGCCCGGCTGCCAGCCATCCTGCAAAGTTGTGTGATTGTGTCCCGCTTCAGCCTACCGTATATACATACACACAGTGTTCGTCGTTGTACTAATGATAGTACTGTGATTTCATTTAGTTTGAATATTTATTAAATTTATTCTGTTCATAAACCCCATATTTTTATTGAGATAATCAAGTCACAAATTTTCAGCCCGTTTTTGCGGCTGCAGCTGCTGGTACAGCCCAGCTGCGCGTCAATGTAGCAAGAGCTGCAGCAGCTTCAGCTGTAAGCAGAAGTGAACAGACCTTTTATTTGTGTCCATCGAACTGTCGAAGAGATGAAAATAGATGGTTTTTTTTAGAATAATAAATTGCAAAAGGTAGAAAACGAGACACGATGATAAGAATCCTAGGGCTAATATGAAAAATTGAGGGAAGAGACAATCAAGACCGTTGGTATTTTCATCCATGGGTTAGGATTCGATTTCTCTTTTTTAGTCAAGATCAAGAAGGCTCCTCCTAATTGGTTCGATGACATGTTTTCCAGCACACTAGCCAATCAGAAAGCCGCAAACAGCTAGGGACCACAAGAAACACCTTTGGTGTAAAAAACGGTAAAAGAAAAATGCAATCCAGTAGCGTGACTGCATGAGCGCACTTTTTCACAAAAAAGAAAAAACGTGAGCGGATAAACCCGAACTATTATATATGAAAGAGAAAGCTATTCGGCTGATGGTTTTGCGGTCGATAAGCCAACTGATACTGTTTTGTTGGAAGAAAAAAAAACTGTACCATGATGACGGATAAGTTCAAAAGAACAAGGTAAAAAAAAATAATGGACTGTCATCCAGGTGATGCGGCGAGTAATAATGTTTCCAAGACCTTTAAACCTTATGAAACTAGCATCGTTTCAGCCGGAAGTGCATTACAATTTACCAAGCCATGCAACAACAAAATGACACAATTCACCGGGGAGGATCACTTCACTCTAACTCAAAAACACTCTAACTCAAAATTCACCGGAGATGATGTAGCACTTTTGGAAACCGAAAGAGCAGAGAAAGAAACCTTGCCACAAAATAACACTGTTTAGTATTTGAGACCAGTGTTTCCTTCGTTAACTGAAAGCATTCTAGATGATACGAACCTCTTGGGGGAAAAAAATGAAACCTTTCATTTGGATTGGCCTGAGAGCAATATATGATTTCTCGAAAAATACAGCAGCACATCTTCCGAGGGAGAGGCAGAAGCAAGGCAACACTGGAAAAAGTGAATCTAGATCTGGGATTCAACGTGGATCAGCTCCACCGTGGATCTGAGATCCAGCCTAAATCTACCAGGGAACTGTTTGGCTAAGGTAGCAGCTCCAGATCCACGCAAGGGCATTTTCATTGGAATGACCAGAATTGCCCTTGGACTCTAGTGTTCTCTTTATCTCACTACCAACCTGGGCCCACGCATAAGCTCTTCTTTATCCTCCTATCGAAAGAGAGCACATCGCACGATGGGCAAAGTAAGGCAGTGGTGGGCGACGGCGCGACCTCATGGCGTGGCCATGGCGGACAGACATGAGGTCGGCGACCCCGTGGCCTCATCGGAGCTGGGTGATGCGGATTGACAGTGCGGGGTGGACGGTGCTCCAGCGGTGTGGGGCGAAGGGGTGCGGCCACGGCCGGCATGCTTGGCCGGTGGAGGTGAGGGGCGAGGCACCTGCTTAGGTTGGGGCTCTGGTGGGGGGCACAGTTGGGCTCAGTGGTGCGAGGGGGACGGGCGAGGGCAGTCTTGGCAAGTGCAATGACGAGCGGCACCTGATCAGTGAGGGCGCGATTGGGGCTCCAGTTTGGCGTGAGCCCCTGTGGGGATGGGGCACGGCTCCAGTGGTGCTGGCATCGGGTGCAGCCACGCGAAGAAGAAAGGAAAGAAAGGAAACACAACAAAACGCTATTTATGTAACCAGTGGCATTGGTGGTTAATTTTCTCCAACTCCACCAAACTTGAGTTGGTGGAGCACCCCTGAGGAGCTCCACCAATTTGGTGAATCTAGCCTCTAGATCCACCATTTTGGTGGATCCAGATTTGATGGATCTGGAGTGTTTGGAAAATTTTTGGTGGAATGAAGCTAAAAATGGTGAATCTGGAGCTGGTGAATCTCTACCAAACATGCCCTTAAACGACAGGAGAGAAAAAAATACACGAACGAGTTAAAAATATAAAAAATCGCCCACAACAAGAGCTATAGCATTTGCCATTAACATACAACTGTCCTCATATGGACATACCATGAGACAACATATAAGTACAATAAACGTGAAAAATTGCATAATTTTAATGTTACATCACCGAAAGAAAGTTCACTCTGTAAGCTCTCAAACTTCAGCAAAATTTGCTGCTGAATCTTTGGAATGCTGGCATTCTCGAACAAGTAAACAGAAGAAACAGAGAAGGTCCCGGATGCATTGGTCCTCATTGCATATCAGATGCCAAATATCAAATCCATCACATTGGTTAAAATTGATTTTGCTGGTGCAGCAACGCTGCCAGTTGCACGACGGCCTGCATCTCGGCTAACATTAGTGTTAGCTTTAGGGTCATACGGGCGGGGCAAGGCTCCTAACTGGTGCGATGCACCTGTGCTCTTCAAGCCAAGTGACTTTGAAGGCAAGGAAACCATAAATCCACCTTGACTGCTTCGCGCGAAACTCTCATCCAGCTGCTGCCGGTGCACTGCATCAATAGGCTTTACTCCAACTATCAGACCGCTGCTTAGTTGGATACCATTTTTCTGAAGGGCCTTTTGAGCATCATAAGAGCGCTTCAGGACCACATACATGATGGTGAAATTTGTCAGTATTAGGACTAGTAATGTAGAAACATTTACTATGATGCATGTAAAGAACAGAACTGACAATATTGTCAAATAAACAGAGATGCTAACATCTCAAAATTAAGAGAATCAGAAATAACAATAGGAACAATACATCTAGAAAGGTAGAGTTGATAGTGACCACCATACACGTTTTTAATTTTAAAAATACATAAAGCAAACTGACACTACCAACAAAAGAACTACCTGAAGACCTGATGACAAGAAGAGCTCAGAAGAGTTGCTATTTGGATAAGCCTCATAACTTGGCTGTGCCAAGGGAATTCAGAAAGCACATGACATTTCTATATGTTTTCCAGCATCTTTCAAGGATATTTGTAAACCCATCGTCAGCAGACACATAACAATGCATCATTTTATGAATTTAGAGAATTCATAAGTAAAGTTGTGACCTTGAGCATGTTATGCTAAAAACCTATCCAGGAGACCAGGACTAAGTTACCTATATGCTTCTGGTTCAAGGGATAACCAAAACCATATGCCACGTCATTTACACACGGGGATAAAACTTGGTGTTGATATTGTGCAGCTAAAAATTGACACTATATTAAACCGGTACAAGAACATTATTCAACCTAATGGGGGAGCCCAAATCAGTTTATGTAGTTGTTTCAGTTCACTGGCAACTAAACTCGCTGGCAAGCTACAGAGCAGCCTGAGCTAATATGACTACTCTGTGAAACCTGGGTACATGAAATTAAATTTAAATGGTAGAACAGAAAATGGAAGCACAACAGTAGTTAAATGTATCATTACCTGGTACAATATGTGGATCCAATTTCCATCTCTTGGACCAGAGTGATGTCTCAATATTACTCCACATTTCTCGAATTCCCGAAGAACAAGGTTGGTATCTCCAATAGAGAATCTGTAGAAAAAGCACCAACAGAACTGAATCAATTTATCATACAAGGCGCCTACAATTTCGGGTTAGCAAATAACTGCCGAGGGACTGAGGGAGGGAGCAAGAAAAATGCAAGGAGCGTGTCAACTCATGATAAACATTTATCATAGCCTCCTAGCCAAATCTACCGTGTTCATAAGCGTCTGCCAACACATTTATAAGCTAATAATCCAGTACAAAACAAAGCATAAGTAATATTTGCTCACCCGAATACAGTGACCCACTCCTCCCGTTCGACCTCCCCTCCGTTCGCCACTGGCTCCGTCCCAGCCGGTGCCTGCGCGGGGACACCGGTGACTGCGCCTCCGCTGTCGTGGCAGGAGGTGGGGCGCCAGGGCTCGCGGGCGGCGGCAAAGCGAGCACCTCTTTCCGAGCCGGCTCGACGACCCCATCCATGGGGGATCCTGGTGGCGAGCGACACCTTGCCCCGGGACAGGTCCCATGGCGGCGAGCGGCTGGCGGCGGCGCGGGGGGAGGGGGAGGACGCGACGGGGAGGAGGTCGGAGGCGGTGGGGTCCGGGGAGAAGTCCGCGGCGGCGTAGCGGTCGTCGAGGGTGAAGATGGGCGGCGGCGGCGGCGTGGCGGAGGGGGAAGCCCCCGAGGCGAAGCGGGAGACGCCGCGGTGGGACGGGATCGGGGTGGCGAGGTCGCGGAAGAAGGGCGCCTGCCGCGCGCTGCGGCCGCGCCGCGAGGCGGCGAGGAGTGGGAGGAGGAGGCCATGGGCGGGCGGCGCGGCGCGGCTGGGGGTTGAGGGTTTGGGCTTGAGTTGGTCCGCCCTTTCCCTCCTGCTGGCCCTGCTGGCTGCTGCAGTGGAAAGCGGGGCCTGCGGGGGGGAGGCCGGGGAGCGTTGGTAGGTGGCCGACGAGCGTCGTTGAGGTGCGCGGATGCCTTTGCTTTTATTGGGCCGCTCCGTGCCTTGCGAGGCTGGAAATTGGCACGGGCCAGCCCGAATTCACATTGGACTTGCGGAACTTTCAATGCAGCAGGACTCGTATCGTCATACTAGCTGTTGTAACTTCTGCATATTTTGTCAAAGTTTGCATTGGTTTGAAAGGCATATTTCCCAAGCTCTGAACTAGTACCGGAGTGTGTACAAACTTAATGCGACTCTTCGCGACGCAACGTATGATCCAAGTAAGTTCTTTGCTTCTCAACATGCAAACTTGAGAAGGTACATCGAGTCCCGTTCGTGGAATCTCGCACGGTCGAGGAAAGAATCAGCAGGAACACTTCATGATAGTTCAGGAAACCTGCGTGCCCTGCCGTTTTGAAGGAACTAGGAAGGCGCGCACAACATCCAACAGAAATGCAACTGATTATGCTACGAATGTTTGACGAGAAAGGCTACCATGCCCTCTACACGAGAGTTAAGACATGCTTGAAGTTTCCTGTTGGCACAAGGTCCAGGTATCCCTTACTTAGAGTGGAATGATACCTAATCCGAAACTACAAATACTTCTCAGACATAAAAATACAACAAGATGGATACATGGTTACAGACAATGGCATTTCAAATGGGCCACCAAAAAACGGGAACTTCCACGAATAATCGTCAGGTTAACCTTCAAACGGCTACAACCAACCCGAGCAGGCAACTGTTTCTGATGCTAAACGAGACCGCGGGGCTCTTCAAGTGGAAAGACAATACTCTGGAGAGAGAGAAAACATAAAGCCCATTTTAGCAGTAATTATCCACATTAAGTGATTCGGATTGCTGCATTAAGATGGGATTTAAATAATCAAGTACTTTTGCTACTATGATTTTTGAAAGGGCTCTCAAATTAGTGGTCATGTGAGGTCCAGTTAATAATCAGATATGTTGGCATGACAGTAAAACAATCATATGAAGAAATCAGAAGAACAGTTGATTGACCATCTCCGAGATGCAGATCACAGCAAACGCAGTTTCCCAGTAACTGAATCGATGTCAGCTTTCCTACCTGCACAAGGTAATTTCAAGGAAAATCCTCAGGTCATGAAAAACTCTTGTCGCATTGACAAACAAAGGGAAATATATGGGACTCATGAATTCCAACATACAGTTCAAACTTGCAACTTAAAATATAGCTGCAGAGATAAAAAAAATTAAGTCTGAACTTCTGATTGAGAATCTAACCTGGTCCTATTGCAAGAACTGTTTTGGATCCAGCCAACACCTATACAAGGAAAAATCGATGAGGGTAAACACTAAATAGTAGTAGGAATGTTTGATAATATTGATGTCCGTGCCAGCCCATTTCCTGTGCACAGAAGATAGAAATGGCACACCATAAACTCATCACATGGCACATAGGCACAAAAATAGTTAAGTATCTGGAATGAAAAAACCTTGCATGGAACTAATGGTTGAAGTATATCATTTTAGTAAAAAAAATTTACCCAATCTACAATAAATCAAATACTAATTTTCAAATTAAGAATCACTTAGATATGTTAAACCATCTGAAATTTAGAAGGATATTGTTTTCTTGATTTTTGTGAAGGCTGACAGGAGGGCTAGGTTTTACGTATCAAAGTAGGTAGATCCGCATAAGCATGAAACTAACCTCTGTGCGGCCTGCATCAGCAACAATAAATGTAGGAATACCTCGATGTTCTGCAGTTTCCTTTAGCCTGTTCCTGATAATAGACCACAGGGGAACAAGCATGCTTATAAAGTAAAATACAAATTTACACATCACCACCAAGCAAACATGTTCTATGGAAACTTAGGTATTATGAGAGCAGCAGACTAACATTTCCTGTTGATTCTTGCATGTCAAAACAATCTTAGCTTGTCCAAGTTGTTCCCATTGTCTCAGTAAACCCCGATTGCTACAGAAGATATGTCAAATGAGTTTGGGGGAGCTCAGTTTTCACCAAATACTGACGACAAGGTACATAAAATAGCTCTTTGGCAAAGGCTTCACAGGAAAATGTAAGGGTGGGAAAATAAGATTACTGAAGCCTGCACTTTCCATCCATTTAATTTCAATTCAGTCTACATCCACCACACCACTAGTTGTTTGAACAGTTACCTTTTTGTATGGAGGATTTACAACATAATGAACAGAAAAGGAGTCAGTACTGTATTTAAGATCACATATGGATGGTGCAATAGTTAAGGCCTTAGCTCTAGAGATGGGTGATGGGGCCCTAGCTCTGGGAGTCCGAGGACTCCACAGATTGGTGATGAGAGTGTTAAGGGCTTAAGGCCATATGGACAAGACAATGCTGCAGTGTCCAGTAGTTAAAACTCAGCAGCTACTCAGACAAGATAAAATGGTTTGTGAGCCTTTTTTTTTTACAACAATATGTGAGCCTTCAATCCAATAAAGAAAGGTCCCAGTACCCATGCAGAAATATACTCGACATTATTTTGATGAGTAGAACAGCATTTATTCAATCAAAGCTTTTCAAAATCAATCAATGAGTGCCAGCATCTGTATCTACGCAAATTCAAGCCTACATACTGTACAGTAACATTATAAAGGAATATTTATGCCTATGAAGAGAAAAATATACATCAGGCATCCTCCAACTAAAACTACCTAATGAAGAAACAGTGCAAACCGCATTAACACCTTGAAAACAACTCGGCGTACAAGCCAGTCGCTGCATCTGCAAGAGATTAGCAACAAATGAGGTGTAAGTTGGCTCAAAAGTTCAGTACATATAGCAAAAGTTCAGTGCTGCTCTGGCTAAGATTTGGCGGTTGCAGATTAGGCAATCACATAGGTTATACATTTTTTTTAGCGAAGTACAAAAACCTATGGATAATGCAAAGAAAAAGAGGTGCACCAAATAAACAGCATGCGTCCACTTGGAGATGAACTTACGGGCACATTGAGAAGCTATTTTCCCAGCCCCCATCTTGAGGTCCTGGCGTACCACTAAAACCTGCACATCGCATTGTCATTAATGAGAGCTCAACTCTAGAGTTGTGTGAAGTTCAAACAAAGCAGCAATACTTGAAACAAAATTCAGACGACCAGCGTCGTAAATCCTCGCAATGGAATTGTATCGGAAGCGATAAAGCGCAAGGCAAATGGTGATGTTTCAGTTTTAGGAGCCAAATCAATCAGATGTAGGCGGTACAAGTAGCTGCAGCAACGAAGAGCTCCCGTCACGTATACTCAAGGGGGTACACTCGCAGCGCAACTTACCATCTTAAGCTCCTCGCCGCCTGAGGCAAACGAACTCCCCGACGCCCGCTTGGAGCTGGAGCCCCGCGCGGGTGCCGCGGCCGGAGCCGGCGGGGAGCTGGACTTGGGTCTCCACGACGAGGACAGGTCGAGGAGGAGGCCGAGGAGGAACCCGATGGCGAGGCCCGGGAGGAAGTTCGCCGGGCGCAGGCTCGCGGCGAGCCACGGCTCCTCGCCCTGCGACAGGGAGTAGACGAGAGAGTTAGGGTTCCGGAACTGACGGCGAGGACGGGGCCCGTTGGGTGGTGCGTGCGCGCGTACCTTCCTCCGGGTGGGGTTTTGCTGCGGGTTTCGCCGCGGCGGAGGAGCCATGGAGGATGCAGCGCTCCGGTCGGTTCCGGGGAAGAAGAGAGATGTGCTTGTCGATAACGGGTTGCTGCGTGGGCCGGATGTCTGCCAGTTTTGTTGGGTCGTCCAATGGATGGGATGTGCTGCTTGTGCACTTGGGCCGTATGGGCTGGGCATCAGTATGAAGGCCGGAATGAACAGCACATTCATCCTTTTACGGTTCATGTACAGCGTTTTTTATATATATACAAAAGCCACTTGTAGAATATGATTCCCCGAATAAAAAAGAAATGAAAGTCGATTTTTTTTTGAAACATGGAAAATCCATTACTCAATAACTGGGGCCAAATCATTGGCCAACAGTTCATAGATACACATTGGGATACTATCAAAGACAGCAGTATCCGGACTCAACTTGTAACCTAAAGCCGCCAAACCATGAGCAACTAGATTACAGGACCTTGGATTATGAGCTACTACCCAAGAACTGAAATTACAGCGCAACAATGCTTTTAGCTCCCACACCAAACCACTAGCCGAGCTTCGATCATCAAATAGAAGACAGAGCTGCCTGGATTACCATCAATGCATCCGTTTCCAGAATGACGTTTTGTAGACCAAGATCAGCTGCTCTATGCACCGCCTGTAAACAAGCAATGATCTCCGCATGGAAGGGTTCCAGCACTCTTTTCAAATTACCGAAACCTGTAGAGATGACCTCCCCTTCAGAGCTGCGAATGACAAAGCCCCAGCCTCCCGATCGTTCTTCCTGCATGAAAGCCCCATCACAATTTATTTTCGCCACATCCTGAGGTGGTTTTCTCCATCTCGCCTTTAATCGAGGGGGTGGCACCACCGGCTGTTTCAGTGTTGATGTTTCATCAGCATAAGTTTTGATCAAAAGCGCTAAGCTTGTTGTACTTCTTGGTAATATAATTCCCCTTCACGTATACCACACCGCTCTGACCACCACAGGTACAGCAAGATAGCTACTTGGGACTGAATATTTTGAGTGAGTTTCAGAATCTCCCATATCACTTCCTTTGCTGATAGGACTTTCTTTTTACGTTATGTTTTCATGACTTGGAATTGCAGCTCCGAACCGCACGCACTACATGTAGCCTGAGAGATGGTACGCGTATACTAAGCGTGCATCCAGTCGTTGCACGCGACTACTGCTGATTTTGGGCAGGCAATCCAGTCCGGCGGAAAGCAAGTTCGGCGCATAGCACGTATACCGCCTAATTTGCTCGAAATCTCTGCGGTGCGGTGCGGTGCGCTTCGTTCGTTTTCAGACGCGAAAGCGCTCTTTGATCGATCGCGTCGGGAGAAAAGCTAGCGTCAACCGGAGAGCCAGAGCTTCGTGTCGGATCGGGATCGGGATCGAGATCGTGAAGCGAAGTTCGGAGCACCGTGACCAAACCCCCAGCCCCAGCTTTTTTTTCTTTTTTTGTCAACAAACTGTGTGCTGTGTCAGTGTCACCCTCCGCGAGGAAACATAGCACTCACTCGCTGAAAGACATCGAAGTGCATTACCCGTTGTGTACCTGCTCTCACCGAAAATTCGAAGGAAATCAGCACGACGGCGCTAAAAGAAGCATTATTATTGCTTATCATCACTCGTCAGAGCCTCCAACATTTTCTCGAGCATTCGTCACCCCTGCTACTCGACATGTACGCACATAGTCCGCTGGTTTCGTTCTCACAATCATTGTAGTAGTACTAGTAGCTAGGATGATTCGGACGCGAAAGCGTCGCGCCTGCACACGCTACTGCTCTAGCGCGACGCGGCGTGGCAGACGGGGCGGAGCCAGGTAGCACGTAGCAGGCGCCGCGCGATGAATCGCGGCGTGGGCTTCGTCGCGCTCGCCCCGCACGTACACGTGCGCACACAGAGCAGGCGTGGAGCCGGAGACGAAGCCGAGCGGGCGGCGCCACGCCTGACGCTTTGCGTTGCATTGACCTCCAGGCTCCGGTGCAGTGAAGCCCACGACTCCACCGCCACCCGTACCGCGCGCGGACGGGTCACGTCCGCGGCGACCCTGCCCCTCACATGACGCCTGACACGGCCGCGGGCCGCCAGCTCGCACTCACGTGGCCGGTGGGATCCCTCGTCCGTCGCCTCGCTTTCTAAGCCGGGCCGTGGTGAACGTGGGTGCAGGCAGGTGCGGTGGAAAACTGGAATATTTGGCTGTTATGTTACAGGAGAATTGAGGTCTAAGCAAAGACCAACTGCATGTTTTGGATTTTGTGACGTTTCATTGTTGTCGCTGCCATGTTAATCTTTTCCAGTTAGCGTTAAATTAACATATATGATTGTATATATATTATTATTGAATACGTAGAGCCACCAGCGTCTCCTCCTATTGCATGCTGAAGTCTTAGGCTCCTCTGCACCATCACTGCTGGTCCCCTTCTCCTCATGTGGCCAGCCTCGTCGGTGGTGAACAGGAACGGGGACTCTCCTTCATCCAGTCTAATCATCATAAGATTTAGATTGAATAAATTTGTCTCGGGCTACTCAATGGCATTGGCTTCGTTGATCCCTTGTTGGGCCTTTTTTCTTACTAGCAAAACATGCCCATGCGTTATATATCAGGAGAAAAAACTATAATATATATATGAAAAAATGAACCGACATATATAATAATATAAGTTAATGTTGGTAACGATACATCAATATCCTATTAACATGTATCCAATTAAAGTACAATCTTGATAGATTTGTTTTATTTCCAATGCAAGGCACGGAAATATTTATATGTCTTATCGTAACTTATTAACTTTAATTTTCATACCATTCATGTGTTTTAATGATTAAATATCGTGAGGACCTATAAAAATCTATAGTTTTAATATTTAATTAAAGTCGACAAGTAGTTAGTTGTTGACGTGTCAACAATTGATGTGTCCATTGATATTTTTTAGACCGAATTAGGCAACAAACTACTTAAAAGATTTTAGTTCACACATTGATTAGTTGGACCATTTGCTAATCTAGATTTTAATAAGAATAATTTTGATTTCTAATAAAAACTACATCAACAACTTTTGGTGAAAATCTTTGTTTCATAGAAAAATGTCAATGGTTCAAAGACCCTTAAAATTGTATTTGTTGTTTATTTTGATTTTTACAAGAAAAAGTAAAAAAACACCGCAATGGATGTACGGGTGATTTTTTTGGCATCGGGGAAATGTCGACTGTTTTGGCATAAGCTGCTATGACCTGCATTTACGTGAGCTAACGTGACCGAATTGAGTTAGAACTCTATTTTAATTTATTAACATGTGAGAATCATTCTAAACAAACTTCTAGAAGTGGACATAGATAGATTAGATATATTTTCTTTATCTTTTATAAGAAAATCAGAAAATACCAGAAAAGATATAAAAAAAGGAAAATTGGGACGGACTGAAAGCAAAAAAGGAAAAAAAGGTTGAGTGGCCATCCGAAGGAAAGAAAAACAAAAACGGACACCGACGGAAAACAGAAAAGGAAAAAAAAAGCGACTTGAATGGTACTCCCTCTGTCTCAAAATAAGTGATGTTTTATGTTTGTCATAAGTCAAACAATTTCAAGTTTGACCAAATTTATTGGAAAGAATATCAATATTTATGACACCGAATAGGTAGAATATGAAAATACATTTCATGATAAATCTAATAATACTTATTTGGTATCCTAAACATTAGCACTTTTTTTGTATAAATTTGGTCAAATTTGAAATAGTTTGACTTAGGACAAACCCAAAACATCACTTATTTCGGGACGGATGGAGTAGTAGAAATAGATATAGGTACATCCAAATTTGTCTAATTTTTATTCTTATCTTTCCTGTGTTTTGAGTAGGATTCCTATTTAGGTACTTAGAATCCGAAGAATCTATTTGAATTAGGATTATGATTCTTAGCTATCTAGGTTATTTATCAAGGCCAACATATATTATATAAAATAGGAGGGTGGTAGACGCATAATAGAGTCAATTTTCACATTCACGGAGTTAGTTAGGAGAGGCCATACCAAAAAATGGGAAGAAATTTTGCCTCTTATTCTTATATATTTTTGTATTTTGAGTAGGATTCCTATTTAGTTACTTAGAATCCGAAGAATCTATTTGGATTAGGATTCTTAGCTATCTAGGTTATTTATCAAGCCCGACATATATCATATAAAATAGGAGGTGGTAGACGATAATAGAGTCAGTTTTCACATTCATGAAGTTAGTTAGGAGATGCCATACCCAAAAAAAAATGGGAAGAAATTTTGCCTCTTTATTATTAGGTATATAGATAGAGAATTTACGTGCAAAGAGAATTTCCGTGCAAATATATATCTAGGCATGAAACCTGGCGTCTCTGAGTTTTGACATATCAGAATAACTAACAATCGTCAAGGATATCAAGGATATAGATTGGAGGTGAAGAATGTCATTATGTAACTCTGGATTTACCCATGTGTGTCACTCTTATTGTCCAGAGAGTTAGATATAAACAAAGATGTAATTGTTCTCATGATTTAATAGAATCATTTCCCCTATGTAACAAAACTTAATATATGAGTATTGTGTCAAAAGTAAGGATAGTTCTCTGTTTCAAACTAGATATCAGTACAATTTTAATGAAATTGTATGGCTTATTTCAGACATTTGTGGATCTAGTATCGCCTTGCTCCCATGCAAACACTACTACTAAACGAATTTAAAGGCGCACCACGTTTCTTCAAACATGGTTGTAATTTTACTGGTCCCCTGTAAAAGGTTGGAGAGGAGCCCAGTTAATGAACTGCCCCTTAAAATAGATTTTTCATGGTGGTTGGTAATACTGTTGTGCTTAGCTAATGGGCTCATCCTATGATTAAAAAATTATCTTTATCACTATGTTTTAGCTATTGGTAAATGATTTCTAGGGGCATACCATGTTAATTACCAATTATCCCTACAAATCGATTTATATAGGATATTTGTAATGTCAACTTCCACAATAAATGCCTTATTTCTAGAAGCGTTAACAAAAACCAACCCTAGAAATCATTTTACCATTCTAAGCATCTCCAAGAGTCCCTAAATCCCTTCCTTACCTTGGTTTTTAGTAAGATGAGAAAAAAACCATCTCCAACGACTCCTAATCCATCCTCCTAATTTTTTAGAACTTGAAAAAAATCACCCTGTTCCGCGTAAAGTTACGCGCTTCCAAGTCACGCGTATCTTCCCTCCCTGCGCGTGTTTGTCGGCCAATCTAAAGATGGAAGGACGTGAAAAGAATAAAGAGTAAGAAATGGTTCCTGATGCAAATGTACAAGAGAAAGCATATATAAAATTGGTTAGTATAATTTAGAAATAGTATAGTATTTCTGACGTAAAATTATCTTCTATATTTTAGGAGTGGATTATTAGAAACTCTTGGAGATGGCCTTCTTTATTCCTTTCAATACTTTTTAGGAGTTGTAAAACTCCATGTTTTTGGGAAGAAAATATTTGGTACTCTTGGAGATGCTCTAGAATACTCAGGCATGTGTGGTTGCTTACGTTATCCTGTATCTAGAGCTATGGAGTGCATTTTGCTTGTGTCTGGTTGCTCATAGTGAATCCTATGTAATCTTGCACATTACTTAAAGTAGACCCAATGCAACATTAGCTGGTAAGCATGGTTTGGTTGTATTAGACAATGCAGAAGCCAACGAGACACGGAAAAACTTGTGGAGCTAGCCTTTCCTTGCCTCGCCATGCAAACACTACTACATAAATGAATTTTAGAGACATCTTGTTCTTTTTATTCATAAGCTATCTTGTTCTTTTTTTTCCAGATGTGAGTGTAATTATGACCGCTCCTATAAATAGTTGTAGAAGGGGCCAGCAACACACTACTAGAAATCGTTTTTCTAGGGTAACACTACAGTGCTTAGCTAGTGGGTTTGTCCCAAATTAAAAAAAAATTGCATGTATTTGTTTTGACGCAAATACTGTGGGAGAGGTCCCCACAGTTTAATTTTGCATGTATTTGTAAGGATAGACCGCTGCAAATCAATTTCTAAGGATAGACCGCCCCTTGAAATCAATTTCCATGGCAATCGGCCCTAGAAAAATGCCTCGTTTCTATAGGTGGTCTCGATGGCCTGCCTAGCGACACAGGAGCGCTGCGGTTCCCCTTGGTAGGGTCCTTGACAGTGAAAGGCGCCCAGTTGTCATAGTCATAGGTGTTGATGACAATCTTGTAGGGACGGAAGCTAGCCATATTCAATATTGTCGTGAGGGCAATAATAATTTTCTCGTGATTTTCATTTCAAATTGATGTTCATATGTGAAGGTGATCCATGGTGTAGTCAAGGTGATATTGATGGATCTTAGGGTTGGATCCGCCCCTGCAATCTTGAGACTAGCTAGTAAGGCCGACATCGCCATAGAGGTTACCGATAATAGAGCGCCTAGATGGGTTGAGGATAATATAGTCCAATAGAATTCTCGTTGTTGGGGGCAGGGTCGAACCCTTGGAACCCCATGTGGTCCTCCGTCGTCCAGCTCTACCATTTGCAACTTATGGCGCCATTTCGCTGAAGGCAACTAAAGATCGGCGCTTGCCATTCCGCTTGAGCGAAAACGACGTTTCACCTAGTGACGTCATGCAAAAAGCAGCTAGCACGGCTCAACACCATTTCGCATGGGCGAAATGGCACCATGACGTGGGGGATCGAGCGGGCAAAGGCCGACAGCTGTGATTATCCTTTCGACATGGCGAAATGACGCCCGGTGTTTACTTTGCGATAGCGCACCAACGGAAAGAAGTTGTCCCTGGATCTAGCATTTCGCCTTGGCGAAATGTCCAAGCGATCCGCAAGTGTTCGAAAAAGCAAGATGTGATTCGATCTTTGTTTCCGCATGTAACTGTGTTTGCGCGAGTTCATGACGGGCAAAAAAGGTCACGGGGACAAGGCGCCGCAACAACTTCGCCTGACTAGGCCCACAAGTCCGTAAAGGAGGGTGTGATGTGGGGAGCAGGTGGGGAGGTGGAAGCCGGTAGCAGCCCGGGGAGGTGTTACCCAAATTTGGCGTCGATGCCCAGGATAAAGTGGAATATGCTCAGAATATGTAGTGGTTGCAAGGGCATTAGCATCCATGAAAAACCTACGAGCGTGTATAAATAGTCCCCTCTGAGGGTTGTAAAAGGAGAGATGGAACCTTGGTTCCAAATATCATTAATAGACATTTCGCTATTTCCTTATTTCGTCCCGTTGTGTTGTTCATGTGTTCGCTTGAGTGACAAGCGGATGTTCGAAGGTTAAGGCCTAGAACAACACTCGTGAAAGTTAAGGTAACCAATGTTGTCTAGGAGAGGGTACGAAAGAGAGAGTGTATAAATTTTATTTGTTGATAAAAAGTACACAACGTTGGCATAGTAAAACTATGTGCAAGAGCAACTATAAGAGCCTCTATAAATTTCAATCCCTATATCTATATTTGAAGATCCATTCAATGCATATTTTCTTTGTATATCTCTCGAGTATATCTCTATTCGAGACTTATAATTTTTGCTACACACTTAGATATACTCCATGTCTAGATATATAGTAAAAGCAATACGTCTAAATAAGCCAAAACATCTTATAATTTAAAATGAATGGAGTATAATATATAGATATAGATATAGATATAAATATAGATATTGTTAGTGCATTACATATAGTAGCTCCAGTAGCAATTGTTAGTGCATTTTGAGACAAATGTTATGAGCACAAACATATGCACCTGAACAGTTGTTGCCAGGTGGCAGTTGACGCACTTCTCCAGTGTACATCTAAGTGATTTGGTTTATGGAGAACTCGGAGTTCACAATCTCTTTGTCGGTGATGAGCGAGCAGAGATAGCCTCTGAGGTCAACAGCAGTCGTGACACCTTCGCAACACTCTATAGACAGCCCTTGCCCGCAGTTGTTTTTGATTTGGGCAGCCAACACCGAGGCATTGCATGACCAAGATGCATCCATCGATGAAATGGTTCCTGAAAGTATGCCCGAAATTAATTTTAAGGGAACTTCAAAATCAGAGATCGTGTATGTAGTCTTACAAAAAAAGGGGTGGGTTCTACTACATCGGGCGTGTATGCGAATGTGACAGAACTGCCTCATCTAATGCCTCGTAGGAGTATTTGTCTTCCATTAGACACTAAGTACCCAAGAGATGACACTAAACTACGCAGTTTCGTCGAGCACACTCCAAGGAAGAATTCGAAAATCCATATTTTTCCATCAGGATCATAAACGAGACAATAAATCTTACAACATTCTGAAGTCATTTCTTACATCACTTTATTATAGTAGTAGAATATTACATCAATTGATTATAACAGCGGAATATAACAATGCTATCAGAGTTACAGAGGAAGAAAAGATTAATTTTAATGACATGGTGGAGCATTAACATAATGGACATTTTTATACAAGAGATGCTAGAAGATTTTATATCTTTTCTTATAAAAATATTTAGTGAGGGTTATAAATAAACACTACGATTCAGTAGCGTGAAGGAATCCTTTCTGTGCCCATTAGGAGGTTTCCACACACAAGAGTCACTCTATGTATCCTCGATCACCGCAGCAGACGAATAAAACCCTAAGTACTCGATTATACTCGAAGAAGACTTACCCGATAGGAGGAAAATAAAAGACTCAAGGATATGCAAGGTTATCTGGCTTGTGGGTTATTGCATCTACAAGAAGCATTAGTAAACGTATGTCCTTATATTCAATTTTTATTAGCAGTCATCATTAGTTCATTAACTAACCATTCTATGTAAGCACCCATGCTATTTTTAAGCAGGTGGTAAATAATCAGAACCATTTTATCACCTTTCAAGTTCTAGTTCTTACTACGGTGCTAGACCATAGCCAAGTCGTACCATCTCACAGAAACGGCGATTTACGAATCAATGTATCCCAGCTTGGTATCCTGAAACACACGCTCCGTTTGTACAAACAAGACCAACCCATTCCACTCCTATCGAGGGGTCCAGGTTCCCGTCTAAATTTGGACTCCAAGCCCCCACACTTGAGATCCGATCTTAGTATAGTGCTTCGACCTCCACCTTTCTCCGCCTCCAACCAGTCGGTTCGGAAAGAGTCGGAACCCACGACAAGAGCATAACGAGCCTTCCCGCTCCCATAAGCAAGTATGTGTTCAAGATAATAAGTCTGTGACCTGACTACCATCCACAGCAACAGACGGTCCTCAATAGATATAGGCGGAACAAGTGCAATCCGAGCCTCGCTCGAATGCCTGACCAAGTCCAGATCCAAAGTACCATTCCGTCCGGTCTCCAATTATCATTCATATATATTTCATATGATAGTAATATAATAACAATAATAATATCTTTCCTATCTCTCGCGAGTGATAGATAATCACTCGGCTTCTACCGGGTACTATAGCAGAGCAATCTACACAATCCTGACATACCAGTATGACTCATAGGATAAGGATATATATATATATGCAAGTGGTTTCATTCAACTCCTTAAAACTTAATGCACAAGCATAAAATAAAGTGCAGAATAATAGGGGTTATGCACCGAGGCTTGCCTGGGTAAGATATAACCAAAAGTTAGCATTCTATCATGGTGATACGATCATCGAGGCACCATCTTTTCCACTACTTCGATCATCACCACGATCCATCGTTGTTCCTATTATGATATACGTGGATGCAACGCAGAGACGTAAATAATCAACGGCAACCGAAACTCTTAGAAATACGATTACGCCTCACAAGTTAATGGGATGGCTCTAATAACTAACGTGCTAGCCTACGTATCCATGTTGTCGAATAAGGCGCTGTTTCCCAACAAGTGTTTTAGTTCTAAACTCTCAAGGTGTTTCAACATTTTATTGGTTAAATTTATATTTTTGAACTAGAGCTCATTTAGCTACCTTAACAAACTAATTATTATGAAGCTCTAAAAATTACAGTGAGCACTTAATAATGTTAGAAATTTACTGTGAAAGTTTTAGAGCCAATACTATTACTAATTTATCACAAAAATTCCTACAAATTTATATCTTACAATGTTAAACATCTCAAATTAATTAGATAACTTCTGAAAATATTATAAAACTATGTGAACAAAATATACTAGTAGATAGATCATGATTTTAGGAACTTAACAAAATTGGTTTCATAATTTTTGGCCAACTACACAAATTTATATTGCATTTACAAGTTTGCCTTAGAAACTAAATTAGAAAATGCATTAGAAAAAGAAAAAGGGCCGGCAGCAACCCCTTCTGGCCCGGCAGCCTAGGGTGGCGCGGCTGCGCACGCGTCATGGTGGCCCAGTATGGCCCAAGGCTGGGGGCGCCCGCGCGCGTTGGCTATTTTGTAGAAAAGCCCCCGAGCTTTTAGAGATTAATACGACTACTATGCGCACTATTCCTACTGTCAGTAATCTTTCAACCAGACCCTCGGATGTTTTCACCTTTACCATGGGGAGGTCCCTGGAAACCCCGCGTGCGCCGGAGCGGCGGCCGACGGCATAAGGCGGTTACGTCGGGCAAACTGGCTCGATACGACAGAATTAAGGGGCCGACCACCATCTACAGCTAAACGCTCAAGGATGGGTGGCGGTTAGGGACTCGGAGGCGCACTACCGCGGGCTACAGCGGCGAGCGGCTATCCGCGGTGGCGGCGCGACTGTTTCGGTGGCCTAAGATTCTATCGGGGTGGTAGAGATAGTAGATAAGCACCAGAAGCTCACCGAAATTCGTGCTGCGGTGCCGGTTGAGGCAAGGAAAAGCTGAGGTGGTCTAGCCACGTGCGTCCGGGCACGACGGTGACGCCCCAAGCCGGACACCGATGCGTCACCGCGTCACCGACGAGTTCCCTGGCCAAAATAATGCAAGCACCGGATAGAGGGAGTCAAGGCGAGTTCAGGGTTACGAGCAATTAAACTGTTACCACTCCTACGGGCCTTACCCCCAACCCTCTGGTCACGGTGGCTGAAAGCTCTAGTTTGATTTTGGTTAATTAATAAAACCTTAAGTGCTAACCTAATTTATCAAAGTGATTATGAGATAGGTAGCACTACTCCAAGTGATGAAGCAATGACGAAGATCATGACAATGGTGATGGCATGGTGATGATTAAGTGCTTGAACTTGGAAAAGAAGAAAGAAAAAAACAAAAGGCTCAAGGCAAAGGTATAAACTATAGGAGTCATTTTATTTTAGTGATCAAGACACTTAGCGAGTGTGATCACATTTAGGATCGATAGCCGTACTATTAAGAGGAGTGAAACTCGTATTGAAATACGGTTATCAAAGTGCCACTAGATGCTCTAACTCATTGCATATGCATTTAGGATCTAGTGGAGTGCTAACACCCTTGAAAATGTTTGTGAAAATATGCTAACACATGTGCACAAGGTGATACACTTGGTGGTTGGCACATTTGATCAGGGGTGGTGAAGTTTAGGAGCAAGGGTAAGAAACTTCACCGGCGGAGTGTCCGACGGTGCCACCGCACCCAAACAGTAAAAGATGAAGGTCCTTTGGAAGTGATGGACTGATGGTCGTTTAGCGGCCGGACTATGTGGTGTGGCTGCGTCCGTCGTCTTTGTTGTCGAAGTGAGCAGCAGACAAATACCTTGTGACCGGATATTTGGTGGTTCGATCAAAGCATATGACGGACAGCGTCCGGTCGGCAAAAATCGGTTCTAGAACCTTCATCAGAACGACCGGGATATTTGGGGGTTCAAGCGTCAAGGTCAACTTCAGCTCTGATGTCCGGTCAAGGCTGTTGACCATTGTAATCGGGACACGTGGCTAACTACGAGCGACCGGACGCTGGGGGCTCAGCCTCCGGTCAACTGACCGGAGCGTCTGGTCAGCCCGCGTTATGCCCAGTGAAGGGGTATAACGGCTCTATTTCGTGGGGGCTTCTATTTAAGCCACATGGCCGGTTCAAGCTCACTCTCTTGGTCATTTTCATTGACATATCAACCTTGTGAGCTTAGCCAAAGCCCTCCCACTTATCTCCATCATTGATCCATCATCTTTGTGAGATTGGGAGAGAATCCAAGTGCATTGCTTGAGTGATTGCATCTAGAGGCACTTGGCATTCGTGTTGCGCTGCAGATTTCGCTTGTTTCTCTTGGTGGTTGCCACCACCTAGACGGTTGGAGCAGCGGTGGAGGATTGCCACGTGTTGGTGATTGTTCGTGGCCATCTCCGTTTATTGTAAGGGGAGTTGTACCTTCCCCGACGGAGTGCCGAAAGGTAACTCTAGTAAATTGCTCGTGTCATTGAGTTACCTCACTTGTGGGTCGGTTCTTGCGGTGTCCTATCGTGTGGACGAGGTTTGTGAAACACCTCTTAGCCGCCCGAACCACCAAGTGTTGGTCGACACAATGGGGGCGTAAGCGTGTTGGTGCTACACGTGAACCTCGGGAGAAAATCGATTGTCTCATATCTTTGGCATTCTCCCGGTGATTGGCTATATATTCATCTTGTGATTGGTTCATCCCCTACACGGCGGTATAATCACCCTACTCGCTTATTTACATTCTTGCAAACTAGTTGATACAAGCTTTTTAGTGTAATTAGAATTGAGAGCTTGCTTTATTATTTACATTCATCTAGTTGAGCTCTTTAGAGTAGCAAGTTTGAGAGCTCTTAATGAGTAGTTACATAGCAAGTTTGTGTGCCTAAGTAATCATTGCAACTAGAATTGTTGGATAGGTGGCTTGCAACCCTTGTAGAGCTAGAGCAAGTTTGCATTACGCTATTTGTCATACTAATCAAATTGCTCTAGTTGATTTGTAGATTTTTAAATAGGCTATTCACCCCCCCTCTAGCCATATTAGGACCTTTCCGCGGCGCACATGACCGGCGGCGAGGAGAAACCAAAATTGACCACTGACAGACCAAGGCTGGGCTCGATGAGAATGCGACACCTAGCTAACTCGCTAATCTATCCACTGGTGCGAGGACTTGAACTAGGAGGGCTTGAGTTGGTGATTAAGAAGGAAAGAGGAGAGTGGTGCACTGCCACCGCCACGTCGCGGAAAGCGGCCCTGGCAGAGGTGGTCCAGCCACAACCCAACAAGGCACGACAACGTAGGGATAGGACCACACGAGCGAGGGACAGGCGGCGCATCGGTTAGCTCTTGGACGGAGCCATTGAAGGTGTGCCCGCGTGCAGCCACACGCACGTAGTAGCACGGCATCGCGATGCAGTAGACTACGTACGACGTCGAGCTCGGGCGTGGGACAGGGAACAAATACTACAGCTGTTGTGCGGTGAGGGAGCTGGGTTGTGCAGCTGGGAACAAATACTACAACTGTCGGGTGAGTCGGAGGGCGTGGGACAGCGCCACGAGCAGCGGCGCGGCTCAAGATAAGGAGGACAGCGGGTGGGGCAGCCGCGCAGCAGGGCGGCAGCGACGGCCGAGGGGTGAGTGCCGAGGCCATCGGCCAGCAGCAGGCGTCGCAGCCGAAGGTGGCCACGCCACAGCCAGGCCGAGGACAGCCACCATCAGCTTGCCCACGCACGCGCGTGGTCAGAGGCAGCCATGGCGCGCACCGAACGCGGTGACCACGCACTCCCGGCCGAACGGCCAGACGCGTGCTAAGAACGAATTTTAAAGCGCGCCTAAAAACTAACCTAACACAGTTAAAGCTAAACTACCTCGACCATGCTAACGAGGGTACATCAGTCTACCATAAGGAGCAAAAACACAGCATTGACCTTTACGTAGATTTTTCAAAATTAATTCACCAACATGGTATTGTCACACTACTTTCAAACTTAAAATTTCTTCGAAGTCGAGCTGAATTTGACTTCAAGTTCTATTTCCAAGCCATTAGAAATATTAGCTAGTCATATTATTTTTCTACAGCAAGAGTTGCATTGTTATCTATAAAGTTTGTACTTCAAACTTTATTTAAGTATCACATACATGTTCTATAGTATTTTTGCTTAATAAAAATTGATTTTCAACCATACTTGATATACATGAGCTATTGAATAAATTTCTATTTAACATTTTTATTCGTCATTTTAGGCTACAAGAAATTTATCAACACCTTCTATCACATGCATTATTACATAAATATGGTGCTCGTGATATGATTTAGTAGTTTGTTTAAGGCATAACACCGAGGGTGTTACAGCGAACTTCAAAATCAATAGATGAAATAAAAAACTATGAGCACAACAGTATTGTTCGATAAACGGCTTGCAGGGAGTGAAAGATCGAGGAAGGGCAAATCAGAGAGAAATTTTAAGGGATTGTTGATGGCAGGATTCAAGAAATCGAAATCAATATTAGTAAGAGCAAAATCAATGAAAAAAACAAGAGAGACACGGGGAGGTCAACAATAATAAATCAACAGAAGCAGAAAACAAGATAATTGGAGAAATCAACACCACCGCAAAAACAAGAGTATACTAAGAAGAATGAACAAGCGGGTGCAAAAACAAGAGCAACAGCCCTTGTTAAGCATGGCGGTGAGGGATGTCGGAGGGGATGAGCGAGATCCTCCGAAAAGGGTGCATCGCCGGACACAAGGATAGCGAGGGCTGGCACTGCCAGACACGTCGCTCTAATCGCACATCGCCCTCCGATGGATTCGGGCGAGAACACGATCGAAAGAAATTGGCGAGATAACACAATCAAAAGAACACGATCAAACACATGAATCTACCTCGAAGCGGAACAAGAGCACTTGCCACGACGAAGGGGAAAGGCGGCGAGCCATGTAGCCTCTCAAATTTTTTATTTTATGCCTCTTCATTCCTAATTATAATACGTTTTGGCTTTTCGAGACATATAACATTTGCTACACACTTAGATATACTCCATATCTAGATATATAGTAAAAGCAATATATCTAAAGAAGTCGAAACATCTTATAATTTAAAATGAATGGAGTAATATATAGATATAGATATAGATATAGATATAGATATAGATGTAGATGTAGATGTAGATATAAATATAGATATATCAACCAGATTGGTTGCCTTTGCTGTTGGCTGTAGCTGTTGCAACTGCAAAAATTTGCTCTACCAAATTACTATAGAAGCAGTAGGAACAGATGCAACAGTAGCTGCGGCGAGCACGATCATAGATATAGATTCCCATATACCGATGAGCAAGGTTATTTTCCACAGACCAGCATGGTATTTACCGATGTTTGATTCAGACGTAAGGCATTGCTAGCCATCAGCCCATTATGTGAGGTTAAACTTAAAGCCGTGGGATGCTCAAGTGCTGGCGCCTCACGATCTCGAGGCAGAGATGAAAATAAACCCAGCAAAAAACGAAAGCGGCCCCAACACTGTCACGCCTTTCGAGGCCAATCCACCTAGGGATCGGAGACTATGCAGGAGGGCCGGACCTTATCTGACGCAAGTCACACAGCCCACCAACAGACCGTCAATATTTTATCGCTAGCCGCACTCCGATGGCTCCCACGTGTCTAGCGTTGCGTCATCCAACGGTCCGAGAGCGAACAGCGGCGAGCTCGCCCACGTGGTGGTTACGTGGTAGCACGAGGCGGCCCGTGCGTGACAGCGTGAGCACCTTCCGGTGAGGTGATCCCGGCGCGCTCGACGTGGCACAATCACCGTGCTAATAACGTGGGTGAGAACGCCTTTTTAACGCTGAGCTAAGTTAGGTAAGTCTCGGTGGGGTTTCATCAGAGTTTTATGGGCATTAAATAGGCTGATGTAGCACTATATCGATGAAGAGAGAGATGATAAGAGTTTCATGGGAGTAGAGAGAGTTTCATAGAGATAAAACTCTTCTGCACTATTTCCAAAATATGAATGCATTGCTAACAAGGCCATGAAATCCCTACTGAGACTGGCTTTAGTACTATGCTCTATATATTTATTTACAACTCAAGTACCGATGTGCTCATGATTCACCGTGGTAGATGAATTTTAAGGGGTTTTTTTTTGTTACATTTTTACTCTAAAGAATTGTGGGTCAATGTAGCATAGCACAGTACCACACGATGGTAGGTTTGATTAACCTTGATAGGTGCATTTTTTGTGTAGACGAAGTCCATGATAATGTGACATGATGTACCACGCTATGATGATCCAGCATGTGATGCTACTTTTATATGATAGTGCTCCCCTCTCGAGTGCGCAGGCACAATAGCTCAGCTCTGTGCTCAAATTTCCGTACCAGCCCCACATATGTCAATCGAAATGCAAATAGATGGTCCAACATGAGGAAATCAAGCGTACCTCATGCTGAATATGCATAAAACTTGCACACGAAAACGTTTCACAAAAGAAGAATCAACTTGTGTATACACTAATTTGTTCAACTTCGGCATATCTGGCACACAATTGAGAGATGTTAAACTATATGAGATATAGTTGTTTAGAAAGAAAATCTATATTTTTTTGCGGGAAAAAAAATCTATAAGTAAACATAGGATTGCTTTTTTCCTAGCGTTATTTAAAAACCTAGGTGTGTGTGCGCTAAAAATATCTAGTAGGTCATTTTGGTTTTAGTTCAGCCTGACTTTTCAGCGAAGCGAACAGGGCTATCATTGCAAAGCACATATATATGTTTGAACCTATGTTTTTTTAACAGATTTACTTGACGGCAGTTGCCTGCTATCCTACAAATCCATCAGGCACCTCCCTCCGTCCGATTTTTTCCTCCTCTTGGGCATTCGCTGTCCATCCATCCGTCCGTTCCATCTGTCGGTCTTCTTCCTTGGCTTCTCCCTCCAATCCCCGTTGCCCACCTGCCATCGTGTTCGTCGGCGGTCTGGCTAGCTAGCTAGCTGGGCTTTGGTTCGCGCCATTGCCGAGGAGGTCCGGCTGGCGACCAAGTTCGTTGCGATACGCGAAGCGAAGGGGGAGGGAGCGAGCAGGAGGCGGTGAGCAAGCTGGGGGCGGATCCCAAGAGCAGGAAGGGTGCACCGGTGAATCTGGGGTCGACGTAGGAGGCGCCGACGACTGTGGCTGCAGCCGGCGGCGTTGGAGGGAATGGCGGCAAGGTGCCGACGGAGGAGGTATGGGTGGTGCGGCCCGGCGGGATGCTCGTGCAGAAGAGGGGCGGCGGCATGGGGCTGGCAACGACGAGCCGTCGCCCAACATGAAGTCGGTGCCCACCATCCGGGTCAAGGTCAAGCACGCCGGCGTCACACACGAAATCTACATTAGCTCACCCGCTCGCCTTGTTTGTCCTGTCCACTCGTCCGATGGGGAGGAGTGGTGACTGATGGATAAAGTTTCCATCAGTCACCTGCTGAGGAGATATACCCTTTTTTAAGTAAATTAGGCAGGAGAATTGCGGATTGAATCTATTTTGATGGCATCCATTGCACCCGCTCGTAAATATAAATCCATTTAGACTCCTAACTCAAAACTTTTTAAATTTTGACCATTGATATAAAAAAAATATATAGATTGACGACACAAGTTTGCCACTACTAGGTACATTGTAAAAGTTTCTTTTATTTATAATATAACCTTTCCATTAAAGATATCATATTTTTTATAAACATTTGCTTGTTAAAATGTCATATTTAAATTAAAAATTGTCGTACTCACAAACCATGCATGTTGATAGTATTGTCCCAGTAGCCGTTGTGTGATAGGAGATTTTACTTGCAGCAGAGTACGAGAAAACTCACCGCATTGCAACAATTACCCACGTGGTAAATAGTAAACACAACAAATCGAGGAAACTCATTCCTTCCATCTGCCATCAATTTCTCCTTGTTTTTCTCTTCTGTTGAGCAGCACCACTACAGTTGTCATCGCCCGACTTTGACTGTGAAGCCTCCAAATATGTACTCCAAGTATTGTTTTTTCTTCTGCCCTACTTTTTACTACCCATTAATATCTGGATATTTTTTACTGCTATAAAAAGAGATATATCTCATTTTTTAACAGGCCATTAAAGCTGCCTATAGTATTGTTTCCAGCCATGGAGGGAGTGGCTGTGGGCGGCTGTGGCTTTAGCCTTTATTTACTCCTTAAGAACCGTTCATCTCTGCTGACCTCCCCTCCCCTCGTCGTCCTCCTCCACTCCGCTCTCCAACGCCACGGACGCGTCCCAATTAAACCCTACTCTCTCTCTCTCTCTCTCTCTCTCTCTCTCTCTCTCTCTTGTTATTTCCGCCAGCCTCTCTACGCACGCAGAAAAAAATCAGGACAGAAATAAAGCGGAGGGGAGGGAGAGGAGGAAGGGAACAAAAGACGAATTCTCTGCGGTGGAATGGAGGTTTCGGCCGAGTGCGCGGGCGGCGGGAGGGTCAGGAAGGAGGCGGACCTCTTCCTCGTCGACGACCTCCTCGACCTGCCGTGCGACGACGAGGAGGAGGCGCAGGAGGCGGTGGTGGTAGGCGATGGGGAAGGGGACGGGAGTAAGCAGCAGCAGGCTGCGGTGTTGGGCCGGGCTTGTGGCACCGGCGGGGAGGAGGGTGCCGCCGGTAACGCGTCGAACGACTCGTCGGCGGTGACGACTACGCTGGACAGCTGCAGCAATTCCCTCTCCGTTTCCGGACTCGCCGACGGGGACTTCTCCGGCGGGCTGTGCGAGCCGGTAAATTCCTCGCCTCGCGTTGTAGTTTTCGTCTTTTCTTCCATGAATTCCGGCGAACTGCTCGATTTCTTTACGCGTTTCTTCGAAGAATTAACGGTTCCGATAACCCGTCCGACTTCCACCACCGGCACCCATTAAAGTTCTCCTTGAATGGGGGGCAAACGTCCCGTGAATAGTAAGTAACTGATGCGACCTGCAACAGCCCAAAATAGCGGCGTCCTAAACACTGGCCACTGCACTCTGCAGGCACCCGAAAATAGTCTGGTGCTCAACTGATTCATTGACTTTTAACGGCGCCATTGCTGACTTATTTTCTTGCTCTGATGAACCCCTGCGCAGTACGACCAACTGGCGGAGCTGGAATGGCTGTCCAACTACATGGGCGAGGACAACTTCCCCACGGAGGACCTCAAGAAGCTGCAGCTCATCACCGGCATTCCGCCGGCTGGCACCGGCACCGCCACGGCGCCCGCTCCTGCTCCTGCGGTCGCCGCCGCCGCACAGCAGGCACAGCCAGCCGGCGGCGTGTTGCCACCGGAGGCGCCCGTGCCAGGCAAGGCGCGCAGCAAGCGGTCGCGCATCGCGCCATGCAGCTGGGCCTCCCGCCTGCTCGTGCTCCCGCCACCTCCGGCGTCGCCGCCGTCCCCGGCGTCCGCGGCTATCTCGCCGTCCGAGTCCGGCACCGCGGCGCCGGCTTTCCCGGCCAAGAAGCCGTCGAAGTCTGCGAAGAAGAAGGAGGCGCCGACGACGCCGGTGCCAAACAACGCCGCCGCGGCTGCGGCTGCGGCTGCTGCGTCGGCGGCGGCCGCGGGGGAGGGGAGGCGGTGCCTGCACTGCGAGACCGACAAGACGCCTCAGTGGAGGACGGGGCCGTTGGGCCCCAAGACGCTGTGCAACGCGTGCGGCGTGCGGTACAAGTCGGGCCGCCTCGTGCCGGAGTACCGCCCGGCGGCGAGCCCGACCTTCGTGGTGTCGAAGCACTCCAACTCCCACCGGAAGGTGCTGGAGCTGCGCCGCCAGAAGGAGGCGCACCTGCACCCGCACCCGCACCCGCACCACCAGTACCAGCCGCAGCCGCCGCAGGGGGCGCTCGCCCACGTCGGCGGGGCCTTGATGCACGCGCCGACCCCGCTGATGTTCGACGGGCCGGCGGGTCCGCTCATCGGCGACGACTTCTTGATCCACAACCACCACATAGGGCCGGACTTCCGTCAGCTCATCTAGGGACGTCATCGTCTGGTCTCTGCTCGCTCTAGAGTTGGTCCAATAGCCCAGCCCAGGAATAATTCAGCAAAACCAAAAACTGATCCTTTTTAGGAGTTTTTTCTCCAGTTTTTCTTTTTACATTTTCATTAGACAGTCTTTTTCCGGAATCTTTGTTTTTTGTTTCTCTCTCGATTTCTCATCTTCTTTTTTAAGCCTTTTTTTTTCTTAAGACTCTTCTCGGATTTTTGAGTTTCTGACACCTTAGAAAAATAATTCTAGGGAGTTGTTTTTTTTCTTAGCCTCTTTTTAATTTCCTCTCTTAGCGTCCTTTTGATTTGTATAAGGTGGGGAGTTTCATCACACGGTTACATGTCACATCAGTTTTTGTGTTGGTAATTGTGACAGCGGTTTCAACTAGATAAAAATCTATGAAACTCTCTCTATCTCTCTCTTCATAATTAACCTGTCAACTCAGCAAATTTGCTAATGTGTCACGGCATTAAATGAGAATGAAACTCTTTTCATTAAGATTGGCCTAATGCAGAGCTCTCAGAGGAAGAGTAAACAAGCAGTTTTAAGTTCAAACTTCAAAGCTAGTGTGAGACTTCTCTACTTGTTTATGTGAATCCCAATCTTGTCTGCATTTCGGCGAGCAAGATGATTCGCTCTCAGTGCTGAATCGATCGCTGTTATGATAAGGAGGCAGAGGTGCGCGCAAACTGTCACGACTCACAGCTCACAAAAAAGTCACACAACTCACAAGCGTGACTGCGTGAGTGTGAGTGTGGTGTGTGCAACCAAACCAAGTACGGAGCACTACTCCTGCTAACTAGCAGTAGGGTGAAAAAGGTGCACGTGATCGTCGGAATCTCGCACTGCAAAAACAAACCACACCTCTCATGCTCACTCTAAAAAAAAAACTGAATGGTCAAGTTCTTCCCTTTGCTTTGCTCAGCACGTATGGCTCGGCCTTCTTTTACCCACAAGGGAAAAAAAGAATCGCACAGTGTGACTACTGGGATGTATTGCCAGGGCCCACATGCCAGGCAGTTGAACATGAGCAGGGTAAGTAATATATACTGACATCCTGTACATGTAGCAGCAGCGTGGTATGCCATGGCATGTGGGGTTTGGATAGGCCGACCACGGCCAGAGAGCATTGGATCCAATTCCAACCACTTCGCTGCTGTAAAAAAGGGTCTGGTCCGGCGCTGTTGGATTGATCCTCCTCGTTTGGGCCCATTTTTGGGACGGATCGACCGGTGCGTACCTGACCACCGAAAGCTTCGAATTTACCCATGTTAGTTTGTTTGAATGGATATTTACGGATGCGGCGTGGATATATATGGATACATGATGTTTGATTAAATGAACAAGCTAAATCTGGATATTCACGACATGAAATATTATGGGTAGATGCTGGATATCCTGACCCTTAAAATTTTAGCGGATGGTGATATCCACATGTTGATTAAGCGCATGTTTTTTATACGACAATTAGAGTAGTATAGTGCTAATTAACATATTTTATTTTAATTAGTGATTATAATGACAAGATTAGTATCGATGTATATTTATTAGGATATAATTAGTTGTTATTATTTTTAAATAATATATATAATTAGTCAAGTATTCTCATCCCATGCAATCTCATCCATCCAACCAATCAGAAAAATGACTCGCTCCATCTATTCAACTAAACAGATAACATGATATCCATGGCACGAAATCTATGCATGGTCATGTCCTATCCACCCTTATCCTCGAACAAACACACCCCTATTGGATGCATGCTATGCTAAGCTACCAGTACCTGCCCTCGCTACCACCGCCACCCGGCCCCTCGATGTGATGACGATGTGCTCTACCTCTACCTCTACTCCTAACTGCTTTGCCAAAGCCCTGACGACGCCTGTGCACTGGCACTGCACTGCACAGAGCGGCCACCGGTAAATGCATGTAATGTCACATGACAAGTGCAAGGGCCACCTGCAGGCCAGGACATGCATGTCCTGACACCGAGGCATCGACGTCTGATAGATTTCGCCTGAAGCAAAGGCACTCACTCCACTCCAGTGCTTTTCTATGCATGGTGTGTAGACCTGGGCCGCGTTTAGTTCGCTGCCTGATTCGGCGCCGCCTAAAAAATGAACACCGTAGCTACACTGTAGCGTTTTGTTTTTATTTGGTAATAATTGTCCGATCGTTGACTAATTAGGCTTAAAACGTTCGTCTCGCAAAGTACAACCAAACTATGCAATTAGTTTTTGATTTCGTTAACATTTAGTACTCCATGCATATACCGCAAGTTTGATGTGACGGGGAATCTTCTTTTTGCATAGTACCAAATTCTGGAATCGGTAGGAACTAAACATGTCCCTGAGTTACTGAGCTATCTTCAGAAACACTTGTGAATCGCGTACCGCAAGCTGCTAGGCGCTAGCTGTTCATGTCACTACGTTCATAAGTAGGAGTTCGTAAAGACTAAATATGGTCTGACACGGTATGTTTGTACACACGGTACATGTTAGGAAAAAACCGCTTGCTCCTTATCGTACAAGCGAAGAAACGTATGTAGTGACTAGTGAGTGTCCTGGATACCTTCATACCGGCTTACACGTACCGTACCGGCCGACTTCACTCTCAGGACAGTTGTGAGTATGCAACATGGCCTTGTTTAGATGGGCGTGAGAAATCAGTATTCGGCACTGTAGCACTTTCGTTTATATTTGACAATTATTGTTCAATCATGGCCTAACTAGGCTCAAAAGATTCGTCTCGTAATTTACAATCAAACTATATAATTAGTTATTTTTTTATTTATATTTAATACTCTATGCATGTGTCCAAAAATTTAATGTAATGAAGAGAGAGTGAAAAAACTGGAATCTAAACAAGGCGTGGGGCACAGGCAGGAGTAGCAGTGTCACCGGTTTCCGGAAGTTTTATGGTGGTGGGTACCGTACCACTGTCTAACTCTATGACCAATCAATGCGCATGCAGGGAGAGCTTTCACTCTTTCAGCACTTTGATGCCACCGTTTATCCAGGGATCAGATAGTTCGATGAAGTTTCTTCTACGATCGAGTAGTCATATATGTGATAGTATCTGTATGTGATTTTCGGATGCCCATCCATCCATCACTGCCGTGCAGGTAGGAGGATATAGCTGTATGAAGCGAACAAGTCATGGAGATAGATATAGCTACGTGCAGGGGAAATTCAAAATTCACACCCTGTTCGCTTCATCGTTTTTGTGGCTTATAAGTCGGCTGATACTGTTTTATTATGAGAGAAAAACACTGTATCAGGATTGATAAGCATGACTGATACAATTAAGCGAACATGGTTCAGTCAGCGCTGGGGAACACCATGGCCGGATTTCTCGTTCCACCAACGGAGGACAGTTGATGCACAACCAGAAAAAAATGGCAATGGGTTTACAGGTATGTATCATCTGTCATCACCAATACCTGCATTTGTTAGGACTTAGGATGATGAGTTTTACGGGCCAAAACTCATACTAGGAAACAACATACAACCAACATTTCACCTGTTCAGTGTTCACATCTGACAACATAATGATAGGAATTCAGAACTTGTAAGAGACGTCACATGAAATAGCTTTATTTACATCAACTAGTCCAATAAACCACGCTCTTGCATAGGCTTCAATTTTAGGAGGCATTAAGTATTATTAGAAGTTTTTGCTTAGTGCCTCCGTGCCTTAATTGTTCCTTGGCCGGGCCGGGCCACGCCGGCCGTTTGGCCATCTAAGGGCTGGCGGCCGTTTCACGTGTTGCCAACTTGCCACCCGCGGACGTGCCGCGGCGCCCTTGGTTTCGGTGGTAGTCGGCAAGTCGGCAGCGGAGCGGCCAGCACGCAATAAGCCAAGCGGTCGCGTTCCGCTGTTCTCGCCTCGAGGCCTCTCCGCCTGGTCGCTCGCTACACGGTGCTCACCTGGCACCTGCAGCCTGCGCCCTGCGGACACCGCCACCGTGCCGCGGCGTCGGCGTTCGTGTGAGTCACAGGGTGTGACTCTGCTTCTGATTTCTGAGTACGGAGCACCTGAGGACACGTGACGACGTGCACGGCCGCGTGCGCGGGCCCCGCCCGGCGTTCGCGGTGGGATCAGCCGAAGCGCCCTGCCGCAGCCGCAGCCGCACTGCCCACTGCCCAGGCGAGTAACCCATGAGCTACGCACGCGACCAGCGCTGCCTAGCAGCTAGCTACAGCAGCAGGGCGAGAGAGTTGCAGGCAGGCGGGCAGCCAGGGTTTCTTGGCGTCGCGGCAGCTTTCCCGTGCCGCGCGTCCGTGACTGGCGGTCTGACGCTGACGCCTTTAACCGTCCCGTGCCTGCGTGGCTGCGCATCCAATACCGCAATACGTACAACGTACCAGGCGACGGCGTGCGTGTTCACTGAACCCAGAGCGCTGCGTACGTGTAAACCTACGTGATGTGCCTCTGAACCACTGAATCCTTCGATCGGTTACTTACTTCAGTCCAGTCTTCAGTGGCGCCACGACAGCAACGCCAGGAAGGTCACACCGTACCTGGAAGGCTGAAATGCTCTCTAGAGTTTCATCAGCTCATAGCATCATCAACCGTTCGTGATTCCAGCGGGGAATCGGTTCCCACGGTTTTCATGGAGAAAGAGATCGGAGCAGAAAATAAAGTTTTCCTATCGAAAATTTGAGAAAAAAGAAGAAAAACTGGCGCATGTTTCGGTTCTTAAATCTTCTCAGGAAGAGACTAAAAGCCCACGTAAAGATATGCTAACTGTTCGTACGACTGGCCGCTGCTTTCAGCCCACCAGCAAAAGGCCTGCTAGTGAATTAGGAGTATCTTGGTGGTTTTATGATTTTGTATCTCCGCGCCGGCAGAGCACGCCATTTTCTAATAGCGGTTTTTTCTTTTGTTTTGTTTCCGTGGAGTGGTAGCATCATTGTAGGTGGGAGGAACAGAAGATATCTCATGACCACTTGAAATAAAGTGAAGAAAGTGAGTGTAAAGAGGCATATATTTGGCACCAGATATATCTCGTGAGCCTTCTCTAGCCCTACACTTTTATTATGAATCGTACGTCTAGACAAGAACCAGAACCGGTTGTATGTATGCATGTTACATGTTGATGCTTATTTATGACATAGGTACCTATAACATTTACACCTTATCACACATATCCTATGTACAATAAATGCATTAGACAATCTTTAGACTGTCATGCATGTACTTTAAATGAAAGGTTTTTACAGACTACATTGTCTCTTATCTTGTGGAATCTAAAGCCAACCCACTTTTGTCTAGACCATGGACTCCACACAATCTTGACCACATTTGTGATGTCTCTTTATAACTACTAGGTGTCTAGGACAACTACTTTTAGGACTACTGAGATTCGACACAATCTTGGCTGTTGTTGTCACACTCTTATAGTACTAGGAGTTTAATTCACCCACTTATGGGACTACCTCACTACCATGATACCATGGGCGCTATGTGAGAAGGTTTGCAAACTTTATTAGATGTGGTTTTGCTTTTCTAATGTACCGTTTTATGTTTATGCAATTTGGGTTATGTTCATCCTCTTTCTAGTTTCTTGGCTTGCACATAAGTCTAGATCAATGGTTAATGAACATGATATTAGAGCATCTCTAAGAGATTAGCCAAAAATAGTAGCCAAATTTACTGATTTAGCTACTCTCTAAAATAGATTTGACAAAAAAAAAATGCTAGAATACTCCAACGGACTCTGTAAAATTAAGAGACTGGATGGCTAGTGAGGTAGACTATCCAAAAGTAGAGAGAGAATGAGGTGGGATGTAGAGCTTCTAAATTTGGAGAGTCATTTATAGAGTTCGTTAGAGACGTTTTTCCTTTAATAATAACTAAATTTATCTTTATAAAATGATTTGGCTAATCTCTTGGAGATGCTCTTAGATAATGAGTATGGATCTAAACAAATGTTTGAAGGCATATCTGAATATTTTTTTTGGTAGACGCACACACACAATCACCAGAAGTTGTATTACAATAATATCTGCATTTGAAGTACAATTTTTTACTCCTACTAAAAGATTTAAGCCACCGTAGCCATAAATAGTCTGTCTAATGGAAATGACACATTACTTTACAAGTAGTCATCTGAATCCTAAATTTAAACCATGGTAGTGTTTCGGTTTTGCCCATCTTGACTTCTAGGAGAGCTTGGCTTTTGTACATATCTTTCTCTTCTTGCAGCTAAAACAGAGCACCCAAACTAAGGTGGTGCTTACGTTACCACAAGCTCCAGCGTGAGACAATCGATCCTAGAATCGTATTCTGACAACCACTGGCACCCCTTAGCACCCAACGCTGCAACTGCTCTTATAATGTTACAAAATGGAAGTGTTATATTGAAAATTTGAGTGCATAAATTTATATTAGCAAGGTTATGGAGTTATAGATGTAAAATCTAGCAGTTGGGTGGGGACAGGATTTCAAGTGATGGAATGACCTATTGTGATATGAGTATATGTATACTACTACAAATTTCATTTTCTTAGCATGTTTTTCACCGTAAGTTTGACCAGAACCAACGGTGATATCATTTCACTGCCAGTTCAAAATCTGGTGGAGCGCAGTGACAAGAAAAACTAGTGATGACAATCGTTTTCACCACCGGGTAGTGATGACAATCGTTTTTTCACCACCGGGCCATCAGATGATCCAGGAGTGAAAACCGTGGTGGTTACCACCTCCGGATCACACGGTGAGCCCGTGGTGGAAACAATTTTCACCTGCTAACAAACCGGCGATGAAAGTTGCTCTGACTACCTGCTCGTCGGACGATCCGGCTGTGGAAACCGTGGTAGGGATGCAAGTGGAGAAAAACTAATTAGATCATCCATGTAAAAGTTGTTGCTAGAACAATAATCTCGTCTGCACTGTACACAAACTAAGAAACTAGAGTATTTGGTTGGTGTTTCTGCAATCGTGCATGTAAGCCCAGTTAGTTTCCATGTTCCACGTGTTTTCTCATTTTGCATGCCTTGCCATGTGATTCCGAAGGATGGGATGTTGTTCGTGCCGGTACATGTATCATACATGTATATGCTTTCCCTATATATTGCTCTTTGCTGGAGATGGCGTGATCTGCATAAAACGTCACTAGTGTCTAGTATTACATGCACCACAAGCGGCAAAGAATCATTGCTCTGCTACTGTTGTATAGCATACAATTGCAGGAGCTCCATGCATGCGACCTCCATGCCACATTGCCACTTGGGACACTGATATGATACGATGATTCTGATCACACTCTCTTCTCCGGTCGATCCTATGCTAGTGGTGGTTTCTTGGCGTCTGGCTCTTGGTGTCATCGTACGCCAGCGGCCAGTCATCATCCGAGGGGAAAGCTTCGTCTCGGCGAGGCGCGCGGCACGTACAGTAGGACAGATGAACGAGGACGACAGACGGAGTGGTCTGAAAAGGAAAAGGAAAGAGATGAACAGGGAAAAGGCACTCACCGTCCTGCAGGAGATGAGGTTAGGCCCTGGAGCTCTGTCATGGCAAGGCCCCTTGCCGGCGATGCGCATCCCGTGAGCCGATCACAGGCGCGCGATTTCGACAACCCGCTGCTCGATCCATGCATGCATCCGATCCACACCCATCCTCGTCCAGGCTGCTCCAACTGGACGTATGCAAATGCCCAATGACAGAGCTCTGATGATGACGATCGAAGCTGCAGGTTGCAAGTGTGTACATACGTCAGTGTTCATGTGCAACGACAGATAATCACTCTCCTCTCCTCAGGTAGATAGGTTTCGGGGAAGCCTACTGATGGATCGATCGCAAATAAAGATCTACATCGTGGCGTTAGATCTGTAGATCAAAGCGAACAGTGTATTTTGATCCCGTGGGGGAAGAGATGCACTTTTGGGGTAACAATCTCCTGGCCCTAGTTGCTCGAGCGTCAGGTGGTTCTTCCTCCCCCTTTTCCGCCGCACGCGCACACAGGATTTGCAGGAGAGAGGTGAGCCGATTTTCCTGTGATACTACTCTGATACTGTGGGCGGGACCAACCCTGGCGCCGGCGCCGCGCCTATAAATAGGCCCCCGGGGAGGCGTCGCCACCCATAGCCGGCCAGCCCGTGCGCACGACAGTACACAAGTAGGTGTGGGTGATAGCCTGGCAACCCGTGCGCAGAAGTGACTGACTGATCGGTCAGGCTAACTACCTGCTTCTTCTTGCGGTTAGCTAGCACACACGACAGTGTTAACAGTCGGTTGAAAGAAGCTTCGACGACAGAGAGGCCGTTCCGTCGTTGCTCAACAATGCCGTGGCGTCTAGCTAGCAGACAGACGGAGTCCGCCCCCACGGTAATGATCGCCACCCTTCATCTGCTAGCTAGCAGCTCAGCTGCCTGATCGATCGAGATCGACCGACCTTTACACGGCCGGACTGCTAGCTTTATGTATGCATGCATGCATGCATGATCGTATCACCACCGCACCAAGCAACTAATAAGCAAGTGTTTTGTCGTACTGACCTGGACGAGGTTTTTCCTTTATTGCAGCGTTGGGGCTCGTCGGAGGGCGGGGACCCGGCGGTGGACGGCGTCGTCGGCGTGGAGGCGCGGAGCGTGCGGTGCGAGTGCTGCGGGATGGCGGAGGAGTGCACGCCCACGTACATCGGGCGCGTCCGGGAGCGGTTCCAGGGGAAGTGGGTGTGCGGGCTGTGCGCCGAGGCCGTCAAGGAGCGGCAGGCGCGTGAGCCGTCGCTCACCGTGGGCGGTGCCGTGGCGGCGCACGCCGCCATGTGCGAGCGCTTCAACTCCACCGTCCGCCTCAACCCCAAGCTGTCCCTCGCCAGCTCCATGCGCGACATCGCGCGCAAGAGCAGCATGCGCCGGAGCTGGAGGAACAGCGTCGACGGCGGCGGCGTCGGCGCCACCGCCACGCCGCCGTCCGCCTGCGGCGGCGACAAGCTCAGCCGCGCTAACAGCTGCGCGCTCCCCTATGTCTGACACCGGAGACCACGAGCGCGTTGTTCGCTCGACCTCGACAGCGGCATGCTGCGTGCGCTGCTCCCCTGCTACTTTGCGGGGCCTTTATTTATACATGCATGGCGCATGCATATATATAGCCGGACGTAGTATACATATAAAGGCCTGTTCATTTGGTTGGAAATTTGGTCTTTGGTTTGACCCACCAGTCTTTTTTTTTGAGAGAAAAAAACCTTTATTGGTTTGGTTACCAATTTGTTGAAACCAAAGCGAATGAAACAATTTGAAAGTGTTCTATATACATACGTGCAGTAGTACCACTATCACGCGGCCTGCATGCTGCCAGCAGCAGGCATCATCATATATATTCAGGTCAGCTACTAGTAGGTAGCATGCACACATCCATGCATGCATGCTACCAGAAGGATGCAGAATCATCAGAGATCAGATATTCAGGTGGTTGTTAGCTAGTACGTATACTTAGCTATAGTTGTACTGTACGTAGTAGGTAGCATGCATACATCCATCCATACTGTATTATACCATCCAGGTACTGTGTTGTAATAATAAGTATATATACATGATCAATTTCCGTGTCTGACTCTGACTGTCTGTGTCTTTCAGCACAGACCCATTTCTTTCTTTCGGGGGAGGCTGTATGTTTAGGCCGAGTTGGGCTCAAAAGGGTAACTGGGTCGGGCTCGTATTGGGCCAAGAAAGTAAAGAGGAGGCTGTACTGTGGTGGGCCAAAACACGGTAATGAGACGGTCCGGTCTAGTAATTTGTTCTTTTTTTTAGTCGGAACTACAGCACATGCAAACATTAACCGTCGAGGTCGAGGAGATTACATGGAAGTTGCATAAGCAGCAGAGTTACATTATGTCCCCTCAAAAAAAAAAAAAAACAGAGTTACATTATGACCAGGATCGGAGTAACTTGCTATTAGTACATGGACGAACTGAGCTCAACTCAAAATGTTTTTTTTGCTCACAGCTTATGGCCGGTATGCCCCACCCGGCACGCCCTCAACTAAGGCCTGTGTTGGAGTGTGAGGGCACATGTCCTGTAATTGTTGCTAACGATTTGTTAGCCAATGAATAATGAGAAAACCCAGATTAAAAAAAAAGTAGTTTAGGGTAAGCGCAATAGCAGAACTCAAGCACTTTCTTTCAGGGGGGGCAATGACACATCATTGGAGTCTAGAGGGGAACATGACTTCAAGCAAAGAAAGAAAAGAAAGAAAGGAGAGATAAAGGGAAAGGGTACACTAAACTCTTTCCGGTGAAAGTGATATAAAGTTCGAGCTCACGTTTAAACGATCCTCAAAATAAGGTTGAGCAAACAGTAGTTTTGTTTGAACAATCGCATGTGGGGCTACATAAACCAGTTTGTGATAATCCAGCTGAGCCAGAGGAAGTCATGTTTTGGTGGCTTCGGCTTTACCATTTTTTACTTGGTTTTGGCTTTAGAATTCTTTCTCGTGTGTGCACGTTTGACATGGCTTTAGATTAAGTTGGTATAGAAGCGCCAACAAAAACTCGCCAAGGATAGCCTAATAAGCGATGGCTTTCCTAGTGCCCGGACGTCGGCGTCAGGCGAGATGTGCCCGGACGACGCTGCTCCGTTCGTAAACCCGCCGCCCCATCACGTAAAATCAAATAGAATATCGTCCACCGCGCGCCCTGTCCCCGTCCCCTACCGCATACTGTTCCTCCACCGCGCCCGCCTAAGAGCACGAAACACTTCAAGTGCAACATCGCAAAATTATATAAACTATGTAGTGCAATATCGGAATATAAATACTGCAACATCGCAAAACTATGTAGGGCAACATCGCAAATAATGTACTGCAACATCAAAAATTATGTACTGCAATATTTCAAACAGTAGCACTGTAACATCGCAAAATCAACCATGAAACGTGGAAATGGAAACATTTCAAATCACCTTTAAGTCTTTGCAACATTTGAAAAGGGTAATTTTAACAATTAAAATCTCTTGCCACAACACGTGAGAAAAGTTAAAACTCACAATTTGCAACATAAGGGAAAAATACAATCCCAACATTAGAACCCCTTTCTGCAACACATGAATCACCTATTGCAATATTCGAAAATCATCTGTTGCAACATCCAAAAAACCCCCCTGCAACACGGAGAAACAGCAAGGACGTACAAACAACAAGGGGATGGGTTCGAGTGCAGTTGCTCCAACCCTCGCCCATCACCTTCGAGCTCGCCGGAGGGAGGAGGGAATAGGACCCCAGAGCTCACTGGAACCATAGCCACCGCCGTGTCCCTCAGAGGAGGAGGAGGAGGGCTCAGATCCGAAGGAGGACCGACCTACCTCATCGGAGCCGCTGCCGTTGTCCTCGTCTCTGGTGGGGGGAGCGGGAGCCGGGTCGTTGGGGGCACGGGGTCGCAATGGAGGGGAGTGTCGACGAGAATATCATCGGCGATCCTCGAGTGGTATCCGGAAGGTAGATTGATCGGCGAGAGATCGTGTAATCGAGAACAAGAAGGCAACAAAGACACACGAGTTAGGCGGGGTTTAGGGCATCAATATGACGTAATACCCTACTCCACGTGGTGCATTGGATTGTATTGGCTATCGTATGATGATATTTGCGTGCGTTTGGGGGGTCGCCCCGCCTTATATAGTCCGGGGGGCAGGGTTACAAGTCGGTTAGATCTAGGAGATAACCGGAAAGTAATAACAGATTACAGGAATCATGGGATTATATGTATCCTAACAGATCTCGTAGTATCTTCAAGATGTCTTCCCGGTGTCTTGCGGGAGACGCCGAGCAGCGTCGTGCCCCGCAAGGCTTCGTCTTGTGGGCTGGGCCACCCCTAGGGGCGCAGCCCATGTGGTCTGCCGTGGATATCCGGGGTCGTACCCCCCACAGCTAGTCCCCGAGCGCCTTGTACCCATTGTACAACACCGTCTTGAGCTTGTCCGAGCAGGTGCGAACAAAGCCGAGCAGTCAAACTCATGGTCCGACCACCGTGATGAGTTGCCGAGCAGTTGTGAGCAGTCGCCAAGGTGCATGAACCGTCGCCGAGCAGCATGAACCGTCGCCGAGAAGCGTGAGCCATCGCCGAGCAGTGTGAACCTTCGTCGAGCAATGTAACCCAAGTACAGCTTGCCATAAGGGTGTAAGGAGCTCAAGTTCAGAATCGAAAATTTCTTCGCAGTGGACCAAGTGTGCCCACTTAGAGTCCAACCACGAGAAAGGGATATAGTCTTCTTCAGCTTCAAGAGGCGCGGAGTCTTCCAGATTAAAGCAAACACACTCACCGTGAGGTGAAGTGTGCCCACTTAGTCCCCGAGCCTAACAGTAGGTGACGTAATCACGTGGTGCAAGGGTCCAAAGTAGAAGAAAAGTAGAAGACCAGCCAAGCAGGCAGTCAGTCTCCGGGCGTAGCCCCGAAATGAGAAAAAAGCACATTCACCGCAAGGTGAAGTGCGCCCACTTAGTTCCCGAGCCTGACAGTAGGAGACGTAGTCACATGGTGCTAGGGTCAGAAACAACAGTCATTAGAAGAAAATCCCTAGTGTGGTGATGATCCAAGTCGTATTGCTGACGTAGTCCTCGAGCCACAAGTGGAATTTTTGGAGAAAACAAATCATGGAGAAAATACCGGAGTAATGGCTGTACAGTAGTAATTACTGAGCCGTAACAGTTGGCGGAGAAGTCGGTGAATATTCGATGAGCAGTAACAAATTGCGGCGAGAAGTGAGCGATACGGGTTGTATTTGCGCGAAGGCCTAGGTAACGGCCCACCACGCGGTTGCGGAGAATTCAGAGAGGCGCAAATCACGGAGCGATTTCCTAAAAACCCTCGAATGCGAAAGGTGGGGGGAGTGCTTTATAACTGTGCCGCCGCACCCCGCGCTCCCACCTTTGCCACTTTGACATTTCATGTTCCTCCTCAGCTCTCGCGCTTCCAGATTCATAGCCGCACGCGCTTCCACCGCCAATCCCAAACCAGATCTGAGAAATGGCGCCGAAGAAGGTGAGCGCCAGAATCAGCCGTGACGAAGAGTGGGTGCCGTTGTGCACGGGGGGAGGCGGAGCTCGACAAATTGGTGGAGGCGGGCGTTCTTCCTGACCGTGTCACTGCCGGATGGCGGCCGACCCTTGGTGAGCCCTATCCAATGCCTCATACCGATGAAGCTATAGTATTTGAGGACTACTTTTGGTGCGGATTAGGATTTCCTGTTCATCCGTTCTTGAGGGATTTGTTGGAGTTCTGGAGAGTTAGCCTGTGCAACCTCAACCCAAACACCATATTGCACATATCTATCTTCATCCATTTCTGTGAGGCGTATCTCAGAATCCTTCCCCACTTCAACCTCTTCCGTCACCTGTTCTGGCTGAAGAAGAAAGGCGATGGTGGTTCCAAGGTGGTCGGTGGAGTGTATCTTCAGCTACGCGATGGAATGGCGAGCGAGTACCTTACTGTGCCGTTGAACACATCGCTGAAGGGGTGGAACGCCAGGTGGTTTTACATGAAGCAGAGCCATCCTGCCATCCGCTGCGATGCCGACCACATTTCGGAGAGTCAGAAAAGTTGGTCGGAGAAGCCGGGCAGTGCTGACATGGAGCAGGTGAGGGAGCTCCTTGACCTAATAAAGGGCATGAAGACCAACGGTGGACTAGTGGCGGCGAGCTTCATAGTGCGCCGCGTCCAGCCCTGCAAGGAGAGGGCCCACGTGGGCTATGACTTCAAGGGCAACACCGACGGCACCCAGGAGAGGACATAGATGCTGTCGAGGGACGATGTGCAAGAGCGGGCCGCAGAGCTATTCGCTCCTTTTGCCTCGTTCAACGTGTCAAGGTAGACAAGACCCTTTAACTACAAGAATCTACCTCCTCTTGTAAGCATCCCAATTGTTTTGTTCCTGATGCTTTTTATCCTTTACGGTTGCCGAGCAGTGAACTGATGCACTTATGGAAAGATCCATTTGCAGGAACGATCGGTGTACTTCTCAGGCGTGCCGAGGGGTGATTGGCTGCAGGCAGTAGATGCCTGGCCACCGACGTAGCCTGAGGAAGGTGCCATCAGCGCCTCATCGGAATCTGGAGGCGCCGACGCTGGTCGGACGGAGAGTACCCCCCGGTGTCGGAGAAAGTCCGAGGGAAGAGGGCAACGGCAAATGAGCCGGCCCGGAAGAAGAGGAAGACGGCGGGTGCTGTCCCCCCGCAAGTCGGGTGGCATCTCGCTTGGCGGTGACCAGACAACTCGGACGCGGAGTGCGGCGATGTCCGAGTGGTCGGATGACAATGAAGTGACAGTGGCTCCTCCACCGAGCACTGAGGCGCCTCCGCGCAACACGTGCGCGGAGGAACAATCGAAGGGAAAGGAGGGAGTCCCCGAGCAGCAGGCGGCAGGAGTCCCTAGGCAGCAGGCGGTGGGAGTCCCTGAGCAGCGGGTGGCGGGAGTCTCGGAGCGACAGGAGGAGGCAAGGCCGACGGCGGAGGCCACAATACCTGTATCCTAGGGCGCAGGAGTCGACCCTAGGGCCATGCCTAGGGGCTCGGGTAGGCAGCGCCAGTTCAGGAAGGTGTACCAACAGGCCGACATGAAAGTATCCTTGCTTCGGAGTTATTGTGCTGTCATATCCTTATCTTTTTTGGCGATTGACAAGCCGATCTGATGCAGAGCGAGGCGTACGGAGGATCTGTCCCCGCCCGTCCAGACTAACGAACAGCCGAGGGCTAGTCCCGGGGCAAAGGTAACGCCGGCAGACCACGTCCTGGAGTCCCTAGGTGCTTGGTGGCCTATGAAAGAGTCAACCGCCGCTGCTGATGTACTTGGCGGCGGTGAACGGTTGGCGCCGACGGTGAACGGATCGATAGCGATGCCCGAGGCAGCGGCGGAAACCATCAGGACCTCAGGAGCAGAGGCTGGAGTTGCCGATGCCACGCCAGAGTCTAGAGCGGAGAAGCCTGCAGTGCTGGAGGAGCAGACGGCGCGCCCTGAAGCGTTGAAGGGCATGGTTGGACACGCTGTCTGGCCACGGAGCTCCCTGGTGGTGCCTCCATCTGCAGAGGAAGGGGACGAGGTGGAAGAAATTGAGCGTGAGGAATCACGACCTCAAGCTGTCCGAATCCTTCGCAAGCGAGGCGACGAAGTGGTGGTTGTTGAGGAGGAGGACACCACCAGGGAGGTCAGGAGGCTAGAGTCCACCCTTTCTGGAGTGATGAAGTAGATCAAGGTCAGTACTGCGCCTGAATGCTCATCTTTGACGTTGGAGATCGGAGTTCTTCATAATCATTGTGCGTTTGTAGGGGATAACTCGGACTGCCGAGCAACACCGCCAGCTGATCAAGAGGATGGAGCCCCTCGCTAAGGAGAATGAAAAGCTCAAACAGGCGATGAAGCTTATGGAGAAGAACATCCAGAGGGCCCAGCGTGAGAGAGACCTTGCTGAGTCCAGCGCGTGGGACCTAGAATACCACAAGGGCGTCCTATTCGAGCAGCTAGCGACCGCATCCGAGCAGCTACGGGGCAAGTCTGAGCAGCTGGCCACTATCTCTGAGCAGCTGACGAGTGCTTCCGAGTAACTGGAGCGGAAGTCCGAGCAGCTTAGAAGCGTCTCTGAGCAGAAAGCAGGTATGGCATATCAGCGAATGTGCTTTGCATTATTGAAAAGTCATATTGTAGCTGACGGCTGTTGTGCTTGTAGAGCAAGATGCGGAGCTCGGCCAACTGCACCAGGCCATCGAGCAACTCCAGTTACTGCTGGAGTAATTTATTGGCTTGATGGATCCTTGTGATGCCTGCTGATTACTGTTGGCGGGTTAAGGCACAGTTCGATGTACTGGAGCAGGAGGCCAGGACCTAGAGGAACAAGTTCAACGCCGTAGTTGCCGGAGTCAAACTGGTGCTCGACTGCGTCGACCTGGAGGCGGCTCCTCAGCCCAACGGTAGGCCGCCGCATCCGGACACCATCATCGAAAGGTGCAACACGGCATGGGAGAACTTCAAGAGCTTCAACTGCGACGCCATCGTCACCGCCGTTACACACGCCCTGGCGGTGGTCCGGTCCCATTACCCTACCATTGACCTTCAAGCGATAGGGATCGGATTCAGCGGAGGGACGGGCGCGATGGAGCACCAGCAGTTGGAAGATGAGGTGGAAGACGTGGCGAAGAAGCTAGCCGACGACATCGACCTGTTCGGCGAGATGGATGGAGATGGCGAAGCCCGATGATCTGCTCGGAGGACATGCTGTAATAACTAAATAGGGTAGTTAAAACATGCAAGGGCGTAGACAGACATTTATGTATATGTATAAATATTGACATGTGCATGTTTATGCAGTTTGCTAGTATTGCGGTGAAAAAATTGTTGTAGTGTTAACCCTAACGCAATTATACATAGTATAAGTAGCGTCCGAGCAGTTAGTTCGTTACTAAACTCTTTTGCCTTAGCTAGCCCATAGTCCATAATGTCGGAGCCTTGAAGCCCGTGCACGTGTAGGAGGAACAGTGTGACCAAGGAATGTAACCGACCACCCATAACGTGAGAGCATGGAGCCCGTAGCACATGTAGGGAGAGATCGAGAGCCGGGTCTTCTCCATAGAGAATAGAGCGGAACATGTGCTGCTTGGCGGTTGGTGAATTAACTTGGAGATATACGTAGTATAAGTGGCGTTCGAGCAGTTAGTTCTTTATTGGGCTCTTAGCCTTGGCTAGCCCATAGTCCATAATGTCGAGCGCAGAGCCCATGCACGTGTAGGAGGAACAGGCGTGACCAAGGAACCGTAGCCGACCACCCATAACACAGAGCGTGGAGCCCATAGCACGTGTAGGGAGAGATCAGAGACTGAGTCTTTTCCACAGAGCATAGAACAAAACGTGTGCTGCTTGGCGATTGGCGAAACATTTCGGAGATATGAAGAAACACGGCGGAGTGTTTATGGCGATCACATGTTGGAGATATGGAGAAACGTGGCGAAGCATTTATGGCGATCTTGTATTGGAGTTCGTTAAGGAGTAGCTTAGAGCTCGGCGACCGTAAGTGGAGATTAAATCATAATGGAGAACTAATGTAGACAAATTATGGTGACCAAAACTTTATTCATCATGGAGTGGAGAATACATATCTAGAGCGTTTCAAGGATAGAAACGTATAAGGTGCTCGATGTGCCATGAATTGGGGATATCAATTCCGTCCAAGTCACATAGCCGATAAGACCCTGGTTGGGTAACCTCTTTGACGATGTAAGGCCCTTCCTAGGGGGAGGAGAGCTTGTGCATCCCTTTGGTTTTTTACTTTCTACGGAGAACGAGGTCGCCGATAGCAAACGAACGACTTTTGATGTTGCGGTTGTAGTATCTCCGTAAGCCTTCTTGGTATTTGGCTATACGAACGCAGGTGATCAGGCGTTCTTCCTCGGCCCTATCGACGCGTCCTTTATGCGAACAAATTGTGGCTTGCTCTTCATCATAATGGTCCACCCTAGGTGCTCGGAAGGCAATGTCCGCTGGTAGTATGGCTTCTGAGCCATAGACCAAGAAATATGGAGACACACCGGTGTTGTGGCTAGCTTGAGTACGCTGTTCCCAGACCACTGACTGGTAGCTCTTTGAGCCATCTGCCCGGATGCTTTTCTTCTTTCTGATATCGCCTCTTTTTGAGGGCATCAAGGATCATGCCATTCGCCCGTTTGACCTAGCCATTGGCTCTAGGATGTGCAACGGAGACGTATTTGACAGAGATGCATCAGTCTTCGCAGAAGTCTCAAAAATGATGACCAGTAAATGTAGTTCCGAGGTCGGTGATAATGCTATTCGGGAGACCGAATCTGTAGATGATATCTTCGAAGAGCTCGACTGCTTTCTTTGCAGTAGCTGAAACAAGCGGTTTGTATTCGATCTAGTTGGAGAACTTGTCGATGGCGATGTATACATACCAGAAACCACCTGGCGCTGGCTTGAAGGGCCCGATCATATCCAGTCCCTAGCATGCGAAGGGCCAGGAAGCTAGGATGGTCTGCAGTTCTTATGCCAGCACATGTATTTGCTTGGCAAAAAATTGGCATCCTTCACAACGTCGGACGAGGTCTTCGGCGTCGGCTATGGCCGTGGGCCAGTAAAAACCAGCTCAGAAAGCTTTGCTGACTAGGTTTCTCGAGGCCACGTCGTTGCCACAGGAACTAGAGTGAATTTCGAGAAGTAGTTTCACTCCCTCTTCTTGGGTGATGCATTTCTACAGTATCCCTTCCTTGACACTTTTCCTCATCAAGTTTCCATCCACCAGCACGTAATGCTTTCTTCGACGGATTAGGTGTTCGGTTTTGATCTTGTCGATGGGTACATCGGTATTTGGTGAGGTACTTGATGATATGTTCTCTCAATCAATGCCGGTGAAAGTCTTGTAAGTACCGGTTTGCTTTCGGGGAATTTCTTAAACTTCCTTCTCTTCCTTAATGGATGGCGCCAAAAGGTCTTAAACGAAGACCCCAGGCGGAATCGCGGTGCGAGAAGAGCCTATCTTGGATAGGTGGTCGGCGAGCTGATTTTGATCTTGTACCACGTGGTGGTACTCGATATCGTAGAATTTTCCTTCAAGCTTCCTGATTTCGGCGCAATATGCATCCATCTTTTCACTGGAGCAGGGCCAATCTTTGTTGAGCTGGTTGATGACCAGCGCGGAGTCCCCATATACCATGAGGCATTTGACGTCGAGCTCAACAGCTATATGGAGTCCGTGGAGACACGCTTCGTATTCGGCGGCGTTGTTGGAGGCCGGAAAATATATTCGGAGAACGTATCGGAGCTTATCCTTGGTCGGCGTAATGAACAGAATGCCCGCACCAGCACCGTTGATGTTGAAGGCGCCATCAAAGTACATCACCCAGTGCTCGGGGCAAGTAGTGGTGATGGGCTCTTGGATCTCGGTCCACTCAGCGACGAAATCAGCAAGCGCCTGTGACTTGATGGTAGGCCTACTTCTAAATTCGATGGAGGAAGTGCCGAGCTCGATAGCCTACTTGATGATGCGGCCGTTGGCCTATTTGTTGTGGAGAATGTCCCCCAGAGGGAACTTGGTGACCACGGCAATCTTGTAATACTTGAAGTAATGGCGGAGCTTGCATGACGTGATCAGAATAGCATATAGCAGTTTCTAAACTTGAGGATAACAAGTTTTGGGCTCATTAAGGACCTCGCTGATGAAGTAGACCGGACGTTGCACCTTATAGGCGTGCCCGACCTCCTCGCGTTCGACGATGATAGCTGTGCTAACGACGTGAGAAGTGGCGCCATCATGATTCGAGGCTTTGTTAAAAACAACTTGAGCTGCTCGAAGGCTGTATCTGCCTCCTCCGACCAGGAAAAGCGCTCGGAGGCCTTGAGGAGTTTAAAGAACGGTAGTCCCTTTTCACCGAGGCACGATATGAAGCGGCTGAGAGCAGCCATGCAACCCGTAAGCTTCTGAATGTCCTTTACGTAGGTCAAAATTTTCATGTTGGTGATAGCAGAGACCTTGTCAGGATTGGGTTCGATGCCACGGGCATCGGCGATGTAGCCTAGGAGTATACCGGATGGAACTCCAAAGATGCACTTTGAAGGGTTCAGCTTCCATTGGTACCTTTTAGGTTGGCAAATGTTTCTTGAGGTTGGCGATGAGATTATCGGCGGTCTTGGATTTGACGACCACATCATCGATGTAAGCTTAGACGTTGCAGCCTATCTGTTGATTGAGGCACATCTGGATGACCCTTTGGTAGATCGCCTCGGCGTTCTTGAGTCCAAAGGACATGGTGGTGTAGCAGTACACACCGAAAGACATGATGAATGACGTCTTGATTTAATCTTCTTCCTTGAGGGAGATCTAGTGATAGCCGAGATAATGATCAAGGAAGGAGAGTAGTTCATGACGGCGGTGGAGTCTACAACCTCGTCTATCCAAGGCAAACCGAAGGGGCCTTTAGGGCAGTGTTTGTTAAGATCAGTGTAATCAACGCACATTCTCCATTCTTTATTCTTTGTTTGAACGAGAACAGGGTTTGCTAACCACTCAGGATGATACACTTATTTTATGAATCCGGCAGCTAGGAGCCATTTTATTTCTACTCTAATAGCCTCCTTCTTGTCTAGCACGAATTGTCGGAGTTTTTGCTTGATCAGTTTGGTGGTCGACGAGACATTCAAGGATTGCTTGATCTTCTCCCGTGGTACCCCCGGCATGTCTGCAGGTTTCCAAGCAAACACGTCGGCGTTGGCACGTAGGAAGGAGATAAGCGTGCTTTCCTATTTGGGGTCGAGGTGAGCCCCAATCTTCACTGTCTTGGAGGGGTCATCGAGGCCGAGGCTGACCTCCTTGGTTTCCTTAGACTTGGCGAAGGCACGAGGAGGCTCCAGCGATGGGATCACCAGGTCATCGGCGGGCACCATCTTGGCGTTGGTGACCACACTGGCCATCTAGATGGAGAGGTCGGTGGCTTCGGCGAGGGCGAGACTCTCTGTCTCGCAGGCGTAGGCGATGGAGAGGTTGGCCCATAGGGCCAGGACTTCTATAGGCGAAGGCATCTTCAGCACCAGATAAGCATAGTGCGATACATCCATGAACTTGGCGAGTGGCCGACCAAGTATGGCGTGATAGGCGGTGTTGAAGTCGGCGACATAGAAGTTGATGTGCTCGACACACAGTAGTTGCTTGCCGTGCCAAAACTGTCATCTTGGTAGGGTGATCTCTCCAAGCGGTTTGGATGCCCTACTAGGTACCACACCCTAGAAGGAGGAGTCGGAGGGGTGTGAGATATGTTATCCCGAGGCTCGGCTCCTTTAGGGCTCGCAAAGAGGAGGCTCAGGCGCCCCACCGCCGACGAGCACTTTTTTCGAAAAGCACTTTACGGATGGTTGCATCAAGGACAAGGCAAAAACGCCTATGTAGGGGATGTCCGCCCACCTTTGGTTAGCCCTCTTTGAAGGTGATGGGGACCTCGGACCGTGGGCGATAGTGGGTTGGCGGTGGCGTCTTCCATGATGATGGCAAGCACCCGGCGGGCGGCGAGCTTCCATTCTCTTCTACTCTCAGTGGAGGCGAGGCCCCCAAAGATGGTGGCGACCACCTTGTCGTGATCCTAGAAGGCATTGTTATTGCCCCTAGGTGGTCGGCGGCCTTCGGCGCTGTCGTTGTTGTCATCGTCCGGCTTTTTGGCTTGGAATTCCTTAGCCAAGCCGAGGCAGTCCTTCATCTTATGCTTGGTGTTCTTGTGGAGAGGGCACAGGCCATCGAGGATCTTCTTGTACTGCTCGTCGTAGTTGTGCTTGGCGCGAGGTTCATCAATGGCGGCGACGATGTGGTCTAGCCTACAACGGTGATATTGACCAGACTTGGATCCTTCTGGCCGATCACGGCCGCTGTCCCGATGATGACTGCGGTCATCGTAGCGGCGGTCGCTGTGGCGCCGGTCATCGGGGCGATCGTCGCTGCGGCGAGTTGGGCGATGAGTGCCCACATCCTCGTTGAAGCTTGCGGTTCAACTTGCGGTTTAGTTCGGCGTAGTAGTTGGCAGTCGTAATCATCTCGCCAATCCCTGTTGGTGGCTTGCGGTTGAACTTGGAGCGGAGATCACAGTGATGGAGTCCTTGAATGAAGGCGGTGATGACCTCAGCTTCCGTGATGTTGGGAATAGAATTCCTCATCTCGGAAAGCGTCTAATGTAGCTATGGAGGAGATCGGACGGCTTCTAGTAGATGCGATTCAGACCATGCTTGGTGCCCGGCCGAGTACACATAGCCATGTAGTTGTCGGTGAAGACCTTTTCAGCTCTTCCTAAGATTCGATGGAGTCTGGGGCAAGGCTTGTGTCGATGAAATATGATTGGCAGTCTACCTAGGGGTATACCCAAGGTAGTAGATTGTCGGCAGACAGATGCGCAAGCCACAAACAAGACGGTGACGCAAGACAGACACAAGGTTTTATCCAGGTTGGGCCACCAAGAAGGCGTAATACCTACGTCCTACGTCTAATTTGTATTGCTGTATGTCAATGAGAGATGTTTTTTAGAGGGGTCCCCTGCCCGCCTTATATAGTTCGGGAGGCAGGGTTACAGATCTGGAAACTAATCCTAGCCAGTTACAATTGCCATATGTGGCTGGATAAGGATTCTTATTCTAACCGACCAGGATCTTGATTGATCGCCAAATCCGCCTTGACTCCTTGCGCGGGACTCCGATCAGGTTAATCGAGCCGCACGTCTTCTTTTGGTGGACCGGACCCACCGATCCGGGCCGGCCCAAGCTTAGCCATAAGGGTATAGGGGTTAATACCCCCACAGCTAGTCCTCAAGCACCATGTATTATGCTGTGACACGCCATTTTAACCTTCTCCGACAAGTAAGGCTTGAGTCCTTGACGCCTCTAACCACCGTTGTCGCCGGAGAAGTCAGTTGTCCGAAGAATATATGGTGCTCTTAAGAAAAAAGAAAAAGATTTCCGTCCTGGGAAGTGTGCCCACTTGTATTTCTGAACAGAAATGTAAGTGCGTCTTGGAGCGTAGCGTCCTTGATCATCAGAGGCGTAGGGGTCGAAAAACAAACACATTCACCGCAAGATGAAGTGTGCCCACTTAGTCCCTGAGCCTGGTAGTAGGTGACGTAGGCACGTGGTGCCAGGGTCTGAAAAGAATTCTCAATTAAGTTGAGAACCCAATTGTCGTACAAGCAATACGAGATGCACCGGTAGGTGCATCTACCGATGTAGTCCCTGAGCTTGCTGGAAGGAGAGGTAGGAGCCTTGTAGCAAGGTCTAAATAAATGTCTCTCAACTATATGTGAGTACAAATCACATGTAGCCGAGAAGAATGATCTCGAAAGCAAAGTGGTGGGGACAGTCCCCTGAGCACATCGCCAATGAGCAGTGATCTAGTCGGAGCAGATCCCGAGCACATTCAAAAATGGGCAGATCTAGTCGGAGCAGTCCCCGAGCACGGCATGGATGGCAGGCGATGCCCCGAAGCATGGCAAAGTGGTCCAGGCGGTCCCAAAGCACTGGCGATAGTCTGGTCCATCATTGAGCTCAAGATATGTAGCCAAAAAAAAGAACGCCGCTTGTATTATTATTTGGTGTATTTATTTATCTCCTTACTCTGTCAAGTCCAATCTGCCATGTCTGGTCAAAAAAGCAGATGGATATAACATATCACTCTGCCTTCTTACTCTTTCTGGCAAATAGTCGCTTGGCGCCTGTATGGAGGTGCGTCAATGTGGGCCCTCTCACATTATCAACGAAGAGGCACATACACTGGAAACGAAGAGGCACGTTTGTTGGCGTAGATCTCGAGGTTGTGAAAACAACTGTCTGCGGTGCGTGCGCACGTCTCCCAAGAATCTCGGGAGGATGAAACGATGAAGCCCTTGGTTATTTATAATATAGAGCTGGTAAGTTACTTTTTACCGATCCCCATTGTCATTCACCGCAGCAACCTTTTTCTTCCTCTCGCCGAACCCTACTCCTCCGAAAATCACCACCAATCCCTCCTCCACTGCATCCACCCTCTTAACAAGGGCAGATTCATGGCGAAGAGAAACGCCCAGAAGAAAGGCGGAGTCATGGCGAAGGAGTGGTGGAAGTCAAGGAGCAATGAGCAGACCATCGAAGACCTCGTCGCCATGGGAGTGCTCCACAACAAGGCACTCACGGGATGGCGTGCGCCAGAAGGAGAAAGCTTCCCCGATCCACAACCAGGTGAGATTGTGGTTTTCGAGGATTTCTTCAAGTAGGGTTTTGGGGTTCCAGTGCACCCTTTCCTTCAGGGGCTCTACTTGTATTACGAGATTCGGATTTGCAATCTGCATCCCAACTCAATTCTTCTTGTCTCCATCTTCATCCATATTTGCGAAGCTTATGGTGGCTTCCAGCCCCATTTCGACCTCTTTCACCATCTGTTCTGTCTGCGGAAGAAAGGGAGTGGAGGCTCGAAGATAGCCGGAGGCGTATACCTCAATCTGCGTGACGATATGAAGGCCCAGTACCTGCACTGCCCATGGAACACCTCACTGGACGAATGGTACAAGAAATGGTTCTACATCCACGAAGAGCCGAACATGATCACCCTGTGTGACGTGGGGTTGATTCCGGAGAAGAAGAACAGCTGGTCGGAGAAGCCCGAGCACTTGGAGCAGATCGCAGAACTGCTCGGGTTGATCCCGTGGGGAAAGCTGGATGGTCCAAGTGTGGTCGGGAACTTCATCAGCCGAAGGATCTAGCCCTGCCAAAAGAGGGTACATCCTGGCTTCGAGTACTAGGGTAGCACAGATCCAACGAGGACCAGAAAAGAGGCGCTCGACAAGATAGAAATCAAGGCCAGAATTGAGGAGCTATTCAATCTAGCCGACCCCAATTATGTCAGGTTAAACGACATCGAGCACGCCTTCAAGCTGGCCCGACCTCCCCCAAAGGTAAATGATGCCTCCTTGTACCTGTAGATTTATGTTGCAACAAAAAATTGGCTGTTGTCTCCTTTATGTTTCCCAGAGTAATGGTCATGACCGAGCAGCAGTGTTTGTGTCTCCGCCCCCTGGCGTGGATTGGCCGCAAATTGCCGGCTCAACCGCCCAGACCAGTGCCAGTACCGAAGACGTCGACTGGGCGGTACTCGGAGTTGGGGAGGATGTAACAACCAGGGCTGCTGACAAGCGGCTGGCTGCCAACAAACGTCGCCAGGCCATCTTCCCCCTTTCAGACGATGAAACAGAGGATGCGGACATCTTCTGACTCATCCCTCGAAAGAGGAGGAGACAAATGGGGTCAACAGAGCAGGGTGGCTCCTCGTGCAAAGAAGATGATCGCATCACCGACCACTGCAACACAGAAGACAAGCGGGGGAAGTGTCGAGCACCAAACCCGGACGCCAGTACCGGTGGTGGAAAAAGACCCGGTGGAACCCGCCGAGCACGTGGAGCAGGCGCGGTCGAAGAGACGTTCCTTCGCCACGTCATTCTGTGCTTCCGAGCTGTAAGTATCTATAACTTTGATATAATCTTATAATTTGTATTGAATACTATTGTCTTCTAAACTTTCTCTGGTATATTAGGTCGGTGTCCGCCAAAAATCCCAACCAGATAGTCGGGTGTGGCACGACTTCGCCAGTACTTGTGGAAAGAACTGCTCGGAAGCCGACTGCGGAGGGACCTGTAGAAGAAATTCCACCAAAACATCAGCACACGAGCGGCTCGACGTCAGTCCCCGAGCAACTGGTCGAGAAGACAGCCGAGCAAAGTACAAATGCTCCGAGCACTAACCCTGCTGAGGCGGATACCTTGGCGCCTAGGGAACCAGACCGAGCCGAGGAGTAGGAACCGGAGTTGGCACAGAATACGCTTGCCGATGCTACGGCTCATGGGAAAGCCATAGTGGTCGCGGAGACTTCTATCTCCGGCCCAGCGTCGCCCCCTGAACAAGAGGCCGAAGAGGACGAAGTCGAAGAGATCCTAGGCCGTCCCAAAGACAAACGACAACATGTATATGTGTCGCGCAGGCGGAACGACGAGTGGGTTATGCATGAAGAAATCCCCGAGATCGAAGAGACCCAAAAAGTTGAATGAGCGGCAAAGCGTTTGGTGACAGAAGTCTAGGTATGTTTGGCTTGACCACTTGACCCTGTAATGTAGTCGAACTGTCTGACTTAGCTTGTTTATATGCAGGACTTGATGAAGACCACAAAGTACCGAAAGAGGTGCTTCGACCAGATTGAGGGAATCACGGCGAGCAATAGAGAACTGGTGGCCGAGGTGGAACGCTTGCGTCGCCAACTTGAAGCCGCTGACCAGGAGAGGATAGAGCAAGAAGCACAGAACCAGAACCTGGTCGGCCAGCTCAATGACAAAGAGCGTCAAAAAACAAGTAAGTTGTCATTTTATCACATCAAGTGTATGACACGTGACATCAGCGTTGTTGGTAATGACAGCTGTAATGCAGGCTTAGAAGCTGAGGTAACCCGCCTCCAAGAGGAGAATAGCTGCGTGACCGTAGAGTGTGGTCACCTGAAGGAGGACAACGAGAAACTGGTGCGCAGCCAGTCTCAACTCCAGGACCACACCACCAAAATGAAGGAGGAACTGAAGAGTAAGTATTCCAGACCACCATTCTTATTCTGTTGCCCGCCTTGACTTGTCGTGCCTTTACATTTGATGCCCTGTACGGTGTGCAGTTTTAAAAGCCAATGCCAAGAGGCATCTAGAAGCCGTGATGAAAGAGCGTGATGGCTGGAAAGCACGATGCCTCGAGGCCACTGAGGATCGGGACACATGGAAGAACCGGTGCCAGGAAGTGGCAACTGGCATTTTGCCCATCCTCGACCTTGTCGACCCTGCGCTCACAGAGGAAGAGCCAAGGACCCCCCAGCTCAAACTGGTCGAGAGATGCAGACAAGCATGGGGATGGTTCCAGGAGTTCATGAAGGAGGCGGGTGAGTACACAGGCGCCCATGTGCTAAGCATGGTGCGTGCCCACTACCCTCTGATCGATCTCAAGCGCCTGGAGGCTGGATACCCGAAGGAGGTAGACCCAGACAAGGCGGAGGAGCTTCGGGTGGCCCAGCTAGACCTGTCGTCAAAGATAATTGGCGACATTAACCTGTGTGGAGGTGGGACAACACCTGTACAGGGTACGTCATTGACAAGTCAGCTGGAAACGCCATCTGTTGCTAGCCAACCGACGAAGCCTACGGTCTCGACCAGCCAGGCATCGGCGGGGCCATCCCCTTCAGCTCGACTAGCACAAGAGTCCCTGAGACTCGAGTAGGATATCAGAAGCAGCGAGCAGTAGGTGCCGCGCGCCCCGACCAACCAATGTAATAGGCTTAGAGCTATAGAAGGAGGACATAGTTATGTTATTGTAAACTTGGGCCTCTTCAGGCAAGCTTGTAATAACGTGACTGTATATCATTATAAGCTTGTTTGCTTTGTATAAAGCGTATTTAAGCTTGAAACTTATGTTGGTGGAACTAAGTGAGAACATAATAACGTTCTATTTAGTTGTACCATTTTGCTCGACACATCATCCTGAAAAGTTTGTGCGGCCCTAGTTTGCCATGTGGTCGGAGTGTGAGGTGCGTGACCTGTGCACCCGCAGACGCGGACAAGTCAAACCAAGGGGGACCTGCCGATCACCCGCAACGTAGAGAGCGGATCCCATGCACGTGTTGGGAGGAACCGGAGATAGGTCCTGCTCCGAAAACCGTAGGAGTGGTGGTCGGCTTTTACTAGCTAAGTTAGAATAACCATAAAAGTCAAAGTGACACATTAGAGTGGTCGGAGAAATAATAATAGCTTTATTGAAGTAAATCGAAAATACAATAGGGGTACATATCTCAGTAGTTAAGCATAGAAACATCTAAGCTTGTCGATGTGCCACGAGTTTGGTACGTCCATACTGTCTAGGTGAGCTAACCTGTAAGACGTTGGCCGTGTGACCTCCTTGATCATGAAGGGCCCCTCCCATGGGGTTGCGAGTTTATGGACACCAGCCTGCGCAAAACAGCAAGGTATTTGGCCGTACGTACACAAGAATCGAGCCGCTTCTCTTCTACGCTATTCACTTCTAGCTCCCGTACTTCATTGGCCTTGCCTTCATCGAAGTTCTCTACCCATGCTGATCTAAAAGCTATATCTGCAGGGAGGACCGCCTCAGCGCCGTAAATCATAAAGTATGGCGAGACGCCGGTGTTACGGTTGGGCTGAGTTCTGAGTCCCCAGACCACAGCTGGTAACTCTTTGAGCCATCTTCTGGGAGCCTTGTCATTTTCTCTATACACCCTCTTCTTCAACGCGTCCAAGATCATGCCATTTGCCCGCTCGACCTGTCCATTAGCTCTAGGGTGCGCCACCGAGACGTATTTTACTACTATGCTCCTTTCATCGCAGAAGTCCCAAAAAGCGTTCCCGGTGAACTGAGTACCCAGATCGGTGATGATGCTGTTCGGTATGACAAAATGATGGATGACCTGGTCGAGGAACGTGATAGCCTTTTCTGAGGATGCCTGTACCAAAGGCATGTATTCTATCCACTTAGAAAATTTGTCGATCAGCACAAAGACGCATGTAAATTTCCCTGGAGCCGGTTTGAAGGGCCCGATCATATCTAGTCCCCAGCATGCGAAGGGCCAGGAGGCTGGTATTGTCTGGATCTCATGTGCTGGTACGTGGATTCTCTTGGCGAAGAACTGACAACCCTCACAGTGGTGGACTAGCTTCTCTACGTCGGATACTGCTGACGGCCAATAGAACCCTGCTCGGAAAGCCTTGCCGACCAGCGTTCTTGAGGCCGCATGGTTGCCGCAGGAGCCAGAGTGGATTTGGTCCAGGAGATGTTCGCCATCCTCCTGGGTTATACACTTCATCAAGATTTCCTCTTTTGCGTTCTTGCGCCATAGCTTGCCATCAATGAGCAGGTACTGCTTACTGTGACGCATCAGGCGCTCGTTTTCTGTCCGATCAGTGTAACCGCTGCCATCTGTTAGGTACTTGATGAAAGGTATTCTCCAGTCAGGCTCATGAGTGGTTGGAGGGGGCTCGGCGGTGCTTGACGCCGGAACCGTAGCCACCAATTGCTGGTCTGGAGGCTTGTCTGCCGTGGAATCTTTCTCTTCGATGGACGTCGTGAGTAGGTCTTGGACGAATACGCCATGTGGGATTTTTTCTCGAGATGATCCTAACTTTGACAGTGCATCCACTGCTTGATTCTTGTCCCGGACCACGTGTATGTACTCGATGCCATAGAACCTGCCTTTCAGCTTTCTGATCAAATTGCAGTATGCATCCATCTTTTCGCTGGTTGTGTCCCAGTCCTTGTTGAGTTGGTTGATGACCAGAGCAGAGTCTCCATAGACGTAGAGACGTTTAACGCCAAGCTCAACCGCAATGCGCAAACCATGTAGGCACGCTTCGTACTCGGCGGCATTATTAGATGCTGGGAAATAAATCCTAAGGACGTACCGAAGCTGCTCCTTGGATGGTGATATGAAAAGGACTCCTGCTCCCGCACCGTCAATGTTGAGAGAGCCATCGAAGTACATCGTCCAATATTCGTCGGATCCGGGAGAGGCAGGCGTGCTTAAGTCTGTCCACTCGACGATGAAATCGACAAGTGTCTGAGACTTGATTGTAGTGCGGCTTGCAAATTCCAAGGAAAAGGGGCATAGCTCCATTGCCCATTTGACGATGCACCCGTTCGCATCCTTGTTGCTAATGATGTATCGTAGAGGGTACTCAGTCACGACCACCACACGATATCCGTCGAAGTAGTGTTTCAACTTTCAGGATGTTATCAGTATGGCGTAGATCAACTTCTGAATCTATGGATACCTAGTCTTGGACTCGTTGAGTACCTCACTAATAAAATAGATTGGTCGCTGTACCTTGTAGACGTGGCCGGGCTCGTCTCGCTCGACCACCATGGCCGTGGAGACCACTCGATTAGTAGCCGCAACGTATAGCAGGAGTATTTCGTCTTCTCTTGGAGCAGTGAGTACCGGAGGTGACGTATGGTATTGTTTTAGCTGTGTGAAGGCAACGTCTGCTTCCTCCGACCACTCAAACTTTTTGGATGCTTTGAGTAGTTTAAAGAACGGTAATCCTTTTTCGCCTAATCTTGATATGAAACGGTTGAGGGCGGCCATGCATCCGGTAAGCTTCTGAACATCCTTCACCTTTTTGGGTGGCTTCATGTCCAAGACAGCTTTGACTTTTTCTGGGTTAGGGCGTATGCCGTCGTGACTGACGATGTTGCCGAGGAGTATGCCAGAAGGAACACCAAAGATGCACTTCTTTGGGTTTAACTTCCACTGGAATGTGTTAAGGGCTGCAAAAGTGCGTCCCAGGTTGTCAACAAGGGTATGAGCTTCCTTGGTTTTGACAACTATATCATCAACATAAGCCTCGACGAGGTCATCTTTTATCTCATCTTTGAGGCAAGCTTGTATAGCGCGTTGGTAGGTAGCCCCGGCGTTCTTGAGCCCAAATGACATGGTCATGTAGCAGTAGGCGCCGAAGGGCGTGATAAAAGATGTCTTGATCTGGTCATCCTTTTTGAGAGCGATCTGGTGATAACCAGAGTAGCAATCGAGAAAGGAAAGGAGCTCGCAACCGGCGGTTGAATCTACGACCTCGTCTATGCGAGGTAAGCCAAAGGGGTCTTTAGGGCAGTGTTTGTTGAGATCAGTGTAATCAACGCACATTCTCCATTCATTATTCTTTTTGCGTACAAGAACTGGGTTGGCTAACCACTCCGGATGATACACTTCTTTGATAAATCCGGCTGCCAAAAGCCGTGTAACTTCTACCCTAATCACCTCCTTTTTGTCGTGAGCGAACTGTCGTAGCTTCTGCTTGATAGGTTTGGCCTTGCCGTTGACATTCAAGGAGTGCTCAATCAAGTTCCGAGGTACACCGGGCATGTCAGCAGGTTTCCATGCGAACACATCCATGTTGCTCCTCAAGAACCTGACGAGCGCGTCTTCCTATTTGGGATCCAGGTTGGCCCCGATAAGGGCCGTCTTGCTGGGATCACCGTCGACCAGCTGGATCACCTTGTGCTCCTTGGACTTGATGTTCTTGCATGGAGCCTCGAGCTCCGGGATCTCCTGGTGGTCGATCGAGGTCCTCTTGGCGTCGAGCACGGTCTCGGCCATGCGAATAGAGAGGTCATGAGCCTCTGCTATTTTGAAACTATCATCTTCGCAGGTATAAGCTGCATATATGTTGCCTCGGAGGGTTAGAACTCCTTTCTTGGTAGGCATCTTGAGCACCAGATACCTGTAATGAGGTATGGCCATGAACTTGGTGAGCGACGGTCGACCAAGAATAGCATGGTAGGTGCCGTCAAAGTCAGCGACCACGAAGTTGACGCAGTCGGTGCGGAAGTGATCCGGGGTCCCAAACTGCACTGGTAGCGTGATCTGCCAGGGAGGTGTAGAGCTCTGTCCGGGGAGAACAACCTAGAACTATGCCTCGTATGGCTTGAGGTCCGCCTGAGCTATCTTCAGGGCGGGCAGACTGTTCTTGAACAGTATATCAATGGAGCTGCCGCCGTCGATCAGTACTCTGTCGAACTGAACTTTGTTGATACAAGGATCGAGGACCAGGGGAAAATGCCCTGGCTCAGGTATTGCGGCCCATTGGTCCTTTCTGCTGAAGGAGATTTCACGGTGAGACCATGGAGGGAGCCGCGGATCGGTGAGGAGATTGTCGGTGTTGGCCACGTTCAAGCAAGCGCGGGCGAGCAGCTTGCGTTCTCGTTTGGTCTCGATGGACACTTTGCCTCCGATGATGGTGTGCACGCGATCGGTTGGCTTGACGTACTTGTGACGAGGGTCTGCATCGTCGTCGTCGTTATCCTTGTTGCGCTGTTCCCCTGTGTCGTTAGGCTTGTCGGACGTATCCGGAGCTTGTTGACGCGTGTAGATAGACTTGAGGACGCGGCAATTCTCCATGGTATGGTTCGACTTAGGATGGAGCTGGCAGGGCCCCTTCAATGCTTTGGCATAGTCATCTTCATAGTTACGATGTCCGCCACCCTTTTTAACGGTGTTGACCTCACCGTCGTCTTCCTGAGCACGCTTGCTCCTGTAATCATCACGGCGGTTACGCCTCTGATTACGTTGGTCACGGTGGTCGCGGGAGTCGTTGCGCTGGTTGCGGCGGTCAAAATTATCGTTCCGATCACGGTTGTCACGGTAGTCATCGCGGTGTGGGGGGTGGTCGGAGCGCGGAACCCTTGCTGCTTCTTCAATAATTATCTTTTTAGCGTCGTCGGCATCCGCGTATTTCTTAGCGGTGGCTAGGAGCGCTGTGACCGAATCAGGTCTCTTGTGGAGGAGCTTGTCCCTTAGGGCATCGTGGAAGCGGAGGCCAGTGATGAAAGCCTCGATTGCCTCGTTGTCGGAGATTGATGGGACCTTGATGCGCATCTCCGAGAAACGCCGGACGTACTCGCGCAGTGGCTCATCTTTTCGATCTCGAATACGTTGCAGATCGTATTTGTTGTCTGGTTGTTCACAAGTAGCAATGAAGTTGTCGATGAAGGCTTGCTTGAGCTCCTGCCAAGAGTTGAAATAGTTCGCCGGCAAGCTGACCAACCATTGGTGACCCGCATGGCCAACAGCGACTGGGAAATAGTTAGACATGACGTGCTCGTCAGCCATGGCTGATCTGCACGCGGTCTCGTAAAGCATGACCCATAATTCGGGGTTTTCCTTGCCGTCGTACTTCTAAAGTTTCTCGAGCTTGAAATTCTTGGGCCATATGACTTGGCGAAGGTGTGGAGTAAACTGCTTCAAACCCGGCGGGCCGTGGGCAGTGTCATATTCCATACGGCGATAATTTTCGTGGGACGCTCGATCGTCGGCTCTCTGGTTGATACGAGCGCGCAGATCGCGTCCACCGAGGTAATGGCGGAGATCGTTATTGCCATTGCGGTGATCTCGATTGCCATCTGGATTAGCCCTGCGACCGTGGTTATCGCGGCGATTGTCGTGGTTGTCCCGGTGGCGGTTGTCGTCCTGGCCACCATCATGGCCACCGTTTCCTCCTTGACGGTTGTCTGATGGGTCGTTGTTGCGCGAGCCACGTTGGTTGGGCGGCTGTGAGCGACTTGGGTGCTGGCGGCTGTGGCTTGACTCGACCGAGATGGATGGAGCCCGAGCTTGGTTTACAATCTCCACGGTCTGGGCCATAGCAGCCGCCAGATAGGCTTGTATTTCATTGCGAACTGCTTGGGTTTCCGGGGTGTTGGGTAGCCGTTGCATTGTCGCCATGGTGATGGCTACGTTGGCACTTGGAGTTCTGAAGACCTGTTTGTCCCCCACCCTGTCGAAAGCATCGTTGAGGTCACGTGGCTGGACCCTTATGCGTCGTGCCTCCTGGTCTGCTTCGGCTTCGATTTGTTGGCGATTAAACCGATTAATATTGCGTGCTTCGCGTGCAGTCCTTTCTTGTTCTGTTTCGCCAACTGCCGGTGGTTCGTCATTGCTGACAACATGGATCAAATCCCCTCGTCTTGGCAGGAAAGACGGGAATTGTGAGAACCCCGGGGCATGGTCTGGGATATCCAGATCGTACTTGATGCCTTCATCTTCGTGATGCTGAAGCTCAGTGTGGACAGATGCATTAGATGCGGTGCTAGACGAGGAGCTGGAGTCGCCCTCTTGGACTATGTGAACGGATCCTTCTTGATAATCTTCAATCTGGATCATGTTGACGAAGTTGCGTGGCTTCGGCTGAGGTTGGTGCATAAAACACAGATCCAAGCGGCGTTGCAGGTTGTAGGCGTAGCTAGAGGTAGCGTTTCACAGGTCGTAGGGCTGGACCTAGTAGTTCTCCGTCGAGGCTTCGTACTCGGAGAGCCAGAGACCCGTCACGAAGGCTGGCCGGCGACGAGCAGAGCGCCCTTGAGGAGTAGATGTGACCACGAGATATGTACCAAGTCGTGCAGGACGACTGGTCCGAGCTGGTCGGGTAGATCTGTTGTGGGGAGCGGTTACCTGCTCATTAGGCTGACTTTGAATCGTACTTACCAGAGCTAGGGTTTCAGCGAGCTTGGTGCCGACCCGATCGATGGAGTCGAGCAGGTCGGTGTTGTCGATCTGCTTCCCTTTGTAGCGGGGAAGCGGATGACAAGTTGTCGGCGTGGTTGAAGGTGATGCAGGCGTGGTCGGAGCCAGATGTACCGTGGTCGGAGCCAGATCCATCGTGGTCGGAGCTGCATCCATCGTGGTCGAAGCCGTATCCACCGTGGTCGGAGCCGTATCCGTCGTGGTCGGAGCCGTAGCCGATGTAGGTGAAGTAGTGGTCGACGCAGACTGAATCCATGCCTCCTCCGGGGTCATGGCGATGAAGTCGTCGGAGCCGGTGGTCCAGGTGATCTGGCCAACGGTGAACGTGAGGCCGTTCGGCGTAGCCATGGAGCCAAAGATGATGACCATCTTGTTTGCTTGGGAAGCAGAACGCACACCCCCTACCTAGCGCGCCTTCGTCGATTTAAATATGGTCGGCGGTCTACCTAGGGGTATACCCAAGGTAGTAGATTGTTGGCGCATGATGCGCAAGCCACAAACAAGACGGTGACGCAAGATGACACAAGGTTTTATCGAGTTCGGCCGCCAAGAAGGCATAATACCTACGCCCTGCGCGTCGATTTGTATTCTTTGTATGTCAATGAGAGATGTTTTTAGAGGGGTCCCCCGCCCGCCTTATATAGTTCGGGAGGCAGGGTTACAGATCTCGAAACTAATCCTAGCCAGTTACAATTGCCATATGTGGTCGGATAAGGATTCCTATTCTCACCGACCAGGATCTTGATTGATCGCCAAATCCGCCTTGACTCCTTGCGCGGGACTCCGATCAGGTTAACTGGGCCGCACGTCGTCTTTTGGTGGACCGGACCCACCGATCCGGGCCGGCCCAAGCTTAGCCATAAGGGTATAGGGGTTAATACCCCCACAGCTTGTGAACAAGTTCATGGCGGTTGGCGTGAGCATGACAGGAAGATAGTTCGTCATGACGCTGGTATCTCCTTCGGTGGCGCGCACAGTAGTGGCTTAAGCCTGTAGCCACTGTGTGGGGTTTATCCTTCCCTCGTAGGGTTTGACCCTAGTGATTTTGAAACCACAGGGCCACTGCAGTGTTCGGAGTGCCCTCGTGAAAGCTGGGGGCCATTCGGGGTTGTCGACGCCATGATATGCAACGTTGCCGGCGTTGAGCGGCTCGAGAGCTGAGTCTGGGTTACCGTACTCTTGTACTTCTTCTTCATGGCGACCAAAGCGGTGGTCGTCGATACGTCGTCGTGCGTCTCGGAGATTATTGAGGTGCACTCAGACGTCCTGGTCGACCTCCTGGTCATGTTGGCGAAGGTGTTCGACGCGGTTGCCCCTAGCTCCCCCCTAGAGGGGTTGCCTATCGTCGCGGTGCTTTGGTCGGTGAAGTGACTTGGGCAGCGATCGGATCTCGCTTGGTGATCGGCGAATCGAGCTTGTGGAGTATGAAGGTCTCGATCTGGCGGATCTCGTTGACTGGCGGTGTGCCACTTTAAGCATGGCGGCGACCTTAGCGACCTCACGGTGTCTGCGCGAGAGCCGGGCGAGCTCATTATGCCACGGCCGAGTTAGCGCTTGGGGTCTTTAGATGTCGTGTCCGTCAACACGGACAAATTCGTCGTTGAGGTTGTGGTGGAGTTGGCGTGGCCTTCCTTGCGAAGTCAAGCCGAGCCTCTCGCCATCGCAAGGGCACCCTTGTTTGCTTGGCATCGCGCGCGACGATTGACGCGTCTCCTCGTTGACGCGGGTGGCGTGGTCCTCCTCGGTTTCTCCTTCCGTGGGGGTCATCGGCCGCCGGCGTTGAAGATTGCGCCACCACGGAAAGGGAGGAGAGGAAGTTGTTGGCGATGGTCTCGTGACCGTCTCCATTGAGCCATGGGACTCGGAGTTCGGATTCTCCTCCAAGATGGTTTGGAGGGATGTTCCAGGGCATCGCCGATGTGTAGCATGTTGATAGCCGGCGGGAGTTGGTCGGCGATCTGGTCGGCGAAAGGATGGACATCTCCAACCTGGTCGGCGAATTTGCCCGTGAGACCCTCTTGGTGGTCGGGCGGTGGCGACATTGGTGAGCCCGAAGGGTAAGGCCGTGACCTCTGGAGTTTCGAGCAGCCTTTGACGATCTGGATCGGAGGGTGGTCGGTGAACCGTGAGTGGTCGAGCCGATTTTGTGATGGAGAGGCAATCGGCCGACTTCTAGCCGACCCGATCGATGGATGCGATCAGATCATCGCTGTTGATTCGCCTCCTCTGGTGGCGGGGGAGTGAGCTGCGAGTTATCGATGAAGGCGACCTCGGAGGCGGTTTCGAGATCGGATCTGCAGTTGCAGGTGTTGGGGTGATCGGCGCAAAATTGATCTGCACCGGCTCGATGAGCTCTTCGACTCCGTCAGCGTTGATGATCCACGAGATCGATCTGACCGTGAAGATCTGGCCAGGCTATGGGAGGGACGAGGAGCCTGCAGAACGTACCATCTTGTTCGATATAGAAACAGCACGCACACCCCTACCCGGCGCGCCAACTGTCGACAGAATATTATCGGTAGTCCTCCGAGGGGTATCCTACGAAGGTAGATTGATCAGCAGATATACGTGTAATCGAGAACAAGAAGGCAACAGAGACACACGAGTTAGACAGATTCAGGCCGTCAATATGACGTAATACCCTACTCCTGTGGTCTGTTGGATTATATTGGCTATCGTATGATATTGCGTGCGTTTGAAGGGGGTCCCTGCCCGCCTTATATAGTCCGGGGGCAGGGTTACAAGTCGATTAGATTTGGGAGATAACCGGAAAGTAATAACATATTATAGGAATCATGGGATCATACGTATCCTAACAGATCTCGTAGTATCTTCAGGATATCTTTCCGGTGTCTTACGGGAGGCGCCGAGCAGCGTCGTGCCCCGCAAGGCTTCGTCTTGTGGGCTGGGCCGCACCTTGGGGCGCAGCCCATGTGGTCTGCCATGGGTATCCGGGGTCGTACCTCCACAGGGAGGGAGGGAGGGAGCGCGGGAGTGAGCGATCGAGGAAAGGATTAGGCGGAGTGCGGGAGGCGGCGTGCGACACAGGTGGGTCGGGTTTGGCCGTCTGTTCGGACAGCCGCTCTGTATCATTATCGAATAACTAAATCAAAGTATTTATTCACATGCGAACTAGTAACAAGCCAAGTGACAAATTGAAGTGGCTAACAAAATTCATTGCCCAACAGACAGATCTAGATTAGGCTGGCACATATAGCCGCGCGTTAGCTTAGGATAAGCCAAACTTGAGTTACTTTTGGTGCTACTGAATGAAACGGTACAATGGTACATGAATACTGATCAGTCACTTAGCCAGCACCCGGGCACCTGTCGCCATTATGGGTCTAGATCGAGATAGACTTGAATGAACCAAGCAAATATCTGGCTGAAGCTTACATTCTCCAGAGAAACAGTATGTATCCAAGTTGTCGAGCCATACATGCATGTTTTATTTTATACATGCCTGGAGTTGGAGTACATTTGTAGAGCTAGTTACATACAACTTTCAGCAAGAATCCGAGAGTCGTTACTGCTTGAACCTCTAACAAACTGTATGAGCACGACAGAAACTTTGAACCGTACTGTACATGAATCGTATACTTCGGGAAGCGAATCGTATAGTTCTCGAACTCTGTAGCTTTTCGCGAAGAAGCGCGTATCCGTCCTATCACGCCGGTATTTTAGTTTCCCCCACGTTCTTCTTTTCTCTGTTTTGGCGCCGCCCGAGCGGGCAAACACGGCGGATCAGGCCATCAGGGTGATGGCGACCGTGTGGACGACGCCAGGCCACCCCACCCGGCGATGGCGCGTTCGGCGGCGTTGGCGAGCAGGTAGGCGATAGGCATAGCCCACTCCCGCTCGAAGGCGCAGAGCATGCAGAATGTGTTCCTCATCCCAGCCGCGTACGACCTCCTCCGAGACGAGCTTGTTCTTCACGCGTCTCCGGGGAGGAACTGCTGGCACTGGCAGCTGATGAGGCATATGCAGGCGAGAGAGACGAGGAGGAATGCAGGCCACCCAGTCGTGAATCGTTATCATGTGACGACCATATGCACATGCAGGCGGCGAACGCGGCGTTCGGCGTGGCGGTGGCCGTCTGGCCGAGCAGTGCAAGGCCCGGTTCTTGGAGCTGCGCCTATTTTTCTTTTATTTTTATTATTAGGGACGTACCATGCTAGCTAGCTCGAGCTACTAACGACCAAAGCCAAATCACATCTGTTGCTCGTCTCAGTTAACAAGCCAGTTCGTTATGGTAATAGGTTGGACTGAGCTAAGCTGGCTTGGTATCTAGACCTAGTGGCGGCTCATCAAAATTCCACTCCTTTGTGTGATAATTCATAGAGGGGAGCAAACACACATGCCTCTTTTGTTTTTTATTGTTATTTTCAGTAAAAACCTCCGAATACAAAAGATGTTAATGCAGGCTCTGTTAATGTAGTTTGTTCCCCATTCACAATTCCTTCTGTTAGTTTTGCTAATGTTTCTTTTCTCTTCTATGAAAGTACACACCCTATATACTTGTTCAAAATTTTGGTGAGACCTGGTGTCCTCTGGCATTGATATTCTCATTTCTCAAACCATTAAGGTGGTGTTTGGTTCCTTTTAGGGAGTGGTAATGTTAATGTAAATGGATCATCCTGCTATTACCCACTTAATGAAATACATGCATAAGCGTGTTCGCGAAAAGAAAAGATCATCCTGCTATCAGTTTCAGTCCAACGGAAATCGAGTTTTGTTTGGTTAGCTCTGCGGAGAGTACGTGATGTGCGGGCCGTAATCATTAGCGTTGAGGAATGGGTGGTATCGTTCTTCCCACGCTCGTATCCGATGCTACATCAACCGATTACATGCCAACCAATTCATTAAAACACTTAGAACCAGCATCATTTTTTTTTGCAAATTGTTTGTTTGGTTTGTGTTAGTTTTCAAAGTTTTAAAGTAGTAGTATTTAATATTTTGGTCACTAGAATTCAGTAACACATGTCAAAAAGTTATATAACATTATAAATGATCTTTATATCTTTTTTTTTATTGGAAACGTTGCTTAAATATTGCATCATATTAGTATAGTTGAGTTAGCTCAAAATATGTTGCTTGGGCTCACATCTCCAAATGAATGCCGATTAAGAACCTAATCACTCCTAAATATCATCAATTGAACGACGCAAGGTTGTGCAGGAACCAATCTCAATCATGAATCACACAAATTAAACACAAAAAGGAGCAATACAAAGACATTCTATATATTTGCATAATTCTAAAATACAAGGGATTTTAGTTTGTCCTGAATTTGCACTAGTAATTCTGCCTGTATGGCCGCACTAATGCCAAGATTGATATGACAATCTCATCGCGCGTTCTCCATTCAACAATGTGGACCTGATGGATGCGCATAATTACAAATAATTTTTCGATATTTATTCATATCTTAAATAGAAGGTATTGAGTTTCTTTTGTAATATTGATGATATTCTAAATCAAGTACACACTACTTTTCAAATTGTGTTCATATCTTCATAAAAAAATGACACCATATATATGACTTGGTATTTTCATCTAAAAAAAGGCTTTTATTGACATGGCGCTCAATCTTCAGCTGGTGGGAGATATGGGTTCGCAGTGGTCAGAGAGCTACAGGAAGGGCGCTCATCTTCGCCTGCGTTGTGTGGGAGCTTTGGAAGGAGCGTAATGCGCGGTGCTTTCGTGGAGCAGTCACCCAAGTTCCGAACCTGTTGGCCACGATCAAGCGAGAAGCTGAGTGGTGGGTGCAAGCCGGCGCAAAAAATTTTGGGTTGTCTATTGGAGCGAGTAGTACCTTATAAAGCTTTGTTGTGTGTCTAGGCTGGGCCAATGCACTGATGTACAATCCTTTGCCCACCTAGATAGATTAAGGTGTAACAAAACTTTCACGTACTCTTATATTAACAAAACGCGCAAACCTTTGCGTTAGGAAGGAAAAAAAAAGGCTTTATTTTAGCTCAGCTCTAATACACATTAATATAGAGAAAAAGGTAAAATAATTAAGAAAACACCTACTAGGAATGGAATACATAATTGCGATAATAAAACTAGAAAAATAATGAAATAGCACATATGGAAATAAGTGTTGGCTATTCATGCTAGTGCTACCGAATTTTGTTGCTTGTCTATTGCGTGCAACATCTCTTGGGCTCTTGGCTCGTTGGAATCAATTTTGCGAAGTACTGTCGAAATTAGGCAACTTCTTGCCCTCTTATTTACACTATTAGCTTTGAATGAATTTGAATAAGCAGGTTACTTTGAGCATTCGGAGATCTAAATATTCCCAAAAAAGAAAGAAAAAAAGAAAAAAAATGGAGACAGAGGCCCAACGGCCACCGCTAATGTCGCCTCCTGCCTTTAAATACCTCTCTCACCTCCTATCCTCTTCTCCTTGCAGTCATTCATTCCATCCCGTCATACACGCACCTTTTCCTGAAAGACAAGGCCAAGATCGCCAGAGGTTTCCAAAACGAGAAAAGAAACAGGGGCGAGATCGATGATGAGAAGTGGGCAGTCGTCGCCGATGGAGCCAAGCGGTGGAGCATGTCCACATGGCGACGACGCCCCAGGGGCGAGCTCCAAGAAGCTGTGGCGCGGGATGCAAGCCGTCTACCTCGTCCTCGTCAAGAAGCACCAGCCGAAGCTCGCCGCTCTCGGCGTCCACCTGCACAGCCTCCTCTCCAGCAGCAAGCGCCGCGGCCACCGCCGCAGCAGCAGCCTCGCCGCGTGGGAGCGGGAGGAGAACCCGGCGCTGATGTACCTGTCGTCGCTGTCGTGCCGGTCCATGGACCCCGCCGCCGCGGTGGTGCACCCGTACCCGCGTGGCCACGGCCACCGCCGCGCGTCGTCGTCGTCGAGGCACGCGGCGCCGTCGTTGTCGTGCCGGTCCATGGACCCCGCCGCCGCCGTGTGCAGGTACCAGTACCGTCCCCGCGAGGTGGAGTTCAGCTGCAAAAGCACGCCAATGCACAAGCGCCGGCGCGAGAATAAGCGCCGCCTGCGCCTGCAGAGCCGCGCCGCCTCCGACGACCAGGGACACGACGACCACCCGTCGTCGGAGCCGGAGCACTACTACGGTTCGGCCGCGGCGGTGACGAGGCTGTTCGCGCTCATGGACGTCGAGGAGGTGGCCGAGGGTGAGGCGGCTGACGTCGTCGGCTACTACGACGACGGCGATCTGGACCTGGACGCCGCGGCGGCGTGGCCGGCGCTGGCGGCGGTGGGGTCGGCGCCGCGTCAGGTGCGGATCACGGACTCGCCGTACCTGTCGAGGGAGGAGGACAACGAGGAGTTGAAAAGCGCGGTGGACAGGCGCGCCGACGAGTTCATCATGTGGTTCCACGAGCAGCTGCGGACGCAGCAGCAGCAGCGCAACACGCGCAACTGGGTCAGATAAGGTAGTGGTGCAGAAGCAGACCATTGCCTCTACTAGTCTTACGATTTTGTGAATAGTTCATGCATGCATCAATCGCATGGATTACGTATTAGATGAGGGTACATTCCTTGGAGATGCGCACTCATGAAACAATTTCATACGGTAGTAGTACTTTTTTTTGACAGTTTTTTGATGTATATGAGTTGCAGTGCTTGATTTTTGATACCTTGAAGGCTTGAACACGACACTCCCTGAACTTGTTTGTCATTCTTTCAGTTTCTCTTAGACTTGCTACTTCAGTTTTACATGTCCATAGGTGAGTGAGTTCAGTGAGCTAGGGCTAGGGTAGCTTGCTGGTTTTTGACTTGTGCTGCATAACTGAAATGTTTGCACCTGTTTATTTCCTTCCGGTGTTGTGGAAGAAAATCGTAGTTTGCAGTCAATTTTGGCCTATAAATGTTGATGTTACAGCAGTGACATCAGGGCTAAGGAAGTTGTGCATGCTTTTCTGAACGAAAGCGTGCTTCGGAATTCTGGGTTAACTGCGTCGATAGGATTGATGCTGCATTCAACGAGTTGCCGTCCTAATTTTACACTGAATTTGTGTCGACTTCAGGCTTCAGGGTAATCACGTATGTTGATACGACACCACACACAACCGAAGTAAATAATACTCCTGCTTCTAGTATACCAAGCTACTCTCTCCTCCCAAAAAGAAAACATGCATGTCACCCGGTCTAAGATTCAAAATCTGTCCCATATCAGCATATATCTTCCCTGATCTGGAGACAGTGATGTACATGATCTGTTATCACCTACTCCTAGTACTAAAATCTGAATCTGAATATACTTTGTCAGGTAAATAGTACCATGCATGGACGAGGATAGCATGGTACTGTATTTTGTTCTCATGGCAGTACCTTAGGTATAAAGGAATCATCTTTCTGTATGGGAAGAGGCGGAAATATCAGTAGTAGGATGAAATGATGGCCAATCATGATCATAGATCATGCTGGTATCTACACTTCTACAGCAATTGACAGCATGTGTTTCTGGCTTTCTGCTGAAAGAAAGTCACTGTCTCTGTAGATTATTTTCCGATCTGTGATTCCTAACCAGTGCAGTGCAGTTGATACACTAACATTTCCGTCGCAATTTCGTAAGAAGTTTATCTCCGTTGCTTTCCCTGATTCGTGACGAGTTGAAAGTTCACGGCATAATGGTCCGTGCTTTAGTCGTTTGCTCCTTCATGAAGAAATGAAGGAGCTGCTAGCTGCTTTATTTGAACCACATCTGTCTTAACTTGCACAGTTTGAGTGAGCTGTTTTTTTGTGTGTGAAAAAGTACAGGGGATGAGATAAACGTCTCATTTCTGTACAGCCGATCAGAGATAAACATGAACTGATAGTGCCTCCGTTAAACTAAAAGGTATGCTGTTGTCCAGCACTTGTTTGTTTGTAGGATTTGTCCACTGCCTGATGACTAAACAGCAATTTCAACAGGGAAATTGCTTCGCATTCAGATGCAGGTTTCCATGCCCGGCTTCCCCACTATTCACACTGGGAAATTGTTGCTTCGTAAACAGATGTAAGTTTTCACTAGACCACTACTCCATGCCCGGGTTTCCCAGTCTGCTGAGTAGCAGTTAGTTACTGACGTTGAAGCTGATGGCGATTCCTCCTTGAGAGCCTATCAGAATTCATTCCGAGCTTATCACGAAGCAGACGAGATTTAACTCTGATGGTTCTGCCGGACCTACAGTATCACCTGCAGAAGCAAACTGCAAAGAGAACATCTCAATCCCGTCCATCGCCAGCACCACAGCCCACATGCATGCAAGGAGCAAGGAACGGAGAAATCTGGGAGCGAGTAGACTAGTAGCACCACCAGTTTGCTGGAGCAAAGCACTGGCCGTCGCCCACACGTCGCGTCAACCATCGCGGCCTGGTGAATTGCCGCGAAATCATTGTCGCTAGCTATCGCCCACAGCATTCATTTCGTTTCAGAGACGCACCACGAAAGCTCAGGCACCGTTCAACCTTGGCTGCCTGAGCGCGCGGCCGGCCAGCAGCAGGTCGTCCTCGTCCCGGCAGAAACCGTGACAGGCGGCTCGGCTTGCGCGGACGCGGACGCGAACGGCCGGCGCGGGCGCCCACCGGGGCGGGGCCCGGCCTCCCGCCTCCCTTCGCTTGCAGGAGTTGGACGGGAATTGATGAGCGGACAGGGATCGGCACGACTGGTTACCCGCGCAAAGCGCAGCGCAACGATCTAGCCAGCGGGGCGGCGCGGGCGCGCGGCGGGGTGGCATCGGGCGGGCCGGCGGCCGCCTCGCCGTCGAGGCGGGGAAGGGCCCGTGCCCGTTGCTCTCGGGCGCGTCGCGGTCACGGGCCAAACCGGCCGGCGCCGGCTTGGGTCGGCACGCGCCGGAGCGCAGGTTCGGACGCAAGAGCGAACCGTCAGACTGACGGGTTAGGTGCGAGTGTGCGACGTACGGTGCATGCATGTTTGGTTACGAAACGTGATGCTGGAGCCCAAACACAAATCTTCCAATAGAAATAGACGCATCTGTCGAGGTGAGTGATGTTGATGACGCCTATCAATTCGACAGGCGGCCATCGGAAACTGCACAAGATTAGTTTTTTTATGTCACACAATAACTAAGTACGCCTGTTTAATGTGTTCACAGTACTACAGTAACCAGTCTTCTTTGATCAACAGCAGATCCCGTGTTCCTGAGTGAGATGAGCCTGTTCGGCGGGTATTAAAGTCGATTGAAGCTGTTTCGTTGTGAGAGAAAAATACTGTAGATTCTAGCTGGTAAGCCGGCTGATAGTTACGGAGCCAGGAATTTCAAAGAAATTCAAAATATACGAGCTAAGTGTAGCTCATTCACACATTTGGTAACTCATAATCTTGAAATCTACGGGCATAATATTTTTGAGGTTCTCATGCAGAGTGGGACGTGCGTATGTAGAGGTGAGTGTGGGTGCATATATGTGAGCGTTGCATTTGTACTACGATCTGTAGTAAAAAGAGAGCCGAGATAAAATAATAACGTTGTTCAATAAATTGATGTTGAATTTTTGTTACTAGTTAAGTATGCGTTCACTAAAATGGAAAGTACAATGAAGCGTAGTAGTATTTTGTAGAACGTTTAAATTTATTAAATGTGTCCTAACATAGGAGGCAAATAAGTTTAAATGAATCGAGATAATTTATTTAATTGTGTTTTGTGTGATTTTGTTTTGTCTAGAGAATAGGTAAAATATATTATCATATCCTTCTTAATATATATTGTTGTGATATTTAGGGGGAGGGGGGCATGGTCCCCTGGCTCCCCCCCTGGATGTAGTCAAAGGTACGCGGCTACGCCCCATCAAACTTATTGTTTATTGTACAGGTGGCTCGCTCCGCCCGTGGATGTTGGGTTTAAATTCATGCACTAAAGTTTATGGTCGTCACATCGAGTGTCACAGGGGATGTCACATCGAGTGTTCGGATAGTAATAATAAAATAAATTATATAAATCCTCAGTAATCCAGAAGATAAATTTATTAAGACTAATTAATCCATCATTAGCACATGTTTACCGTAGCACCACATTGTCAAATCATGGACTAATTAGACTTCAAAAACTCGTCTCGCAAATTAGTCTCAATCTGTACATTTTGTTTCGTAATTAGTCTATATTTAATACTCTATGCGTATGTCAAACATGCTACGTGACATGGACTAAAGTTTTTAGGAGGGGAACAAACAAAGCCGACTTATTGCACAGGCGGCCAAGGCCAGCGTCTCCCTGCTCTTGCTGCCCGGCCTGCTGCTCCTGCTTCTTCGCAGCTTCTGATCTGAGGAGATCCGACATCGGCCCAAACAGCGGCCTGAATGCGTCGCTGGGCTCCCTCCCGTCGTTAACGATGGCCTGGCATGTGGGGCGCATGCGGTTGAACGTCTCCCGACAAGTGTTGGCGTTGCACCGCTCCCCGAACCGATGGAAGGAGCTTGCTGCAACCAACGAAGAAACATCATCAGTGCACAATAACGAACAAGATTTAGTGAAAAGAAACAACTTACTCAGAAATGCTTTGCCAGAGCTGAGTGTGCCGGCCCGTGTCCAGAAAACAGTCGCACAGGGAGGTGCGCTCCTCCACCAACGCCAGCGAATGGTCCACGGGCCATTCGTTGGAGGTGCTGCGGCTGCGGGAGTCTGCAGCCGGCATTCTCCTTCTCCGGTTCACCTGCAGTTCTTAACCAAGCGAGAGCGAGTAGTGCTTCGGGACTCGGGAGCCAGTGAAAATTTCTACACGTTAAAAAAGGTCTAGGGCAGTAAGGCGAGGCACTACCGAACCGAGGCGGGCAGCGATAGATTTCCATTCTTGCGTTGGTGATCTCCGGTTCACCTGAATGGCTATATATCATTATATCCTTCTTAATATAATTATAGACTTAATATATATATTAAGTAAGATGTTTTGTGATATTTAGGGGGGCATAGCCCCCTGCATGCCCCTGGCTCCGCTCCCAGGTATAGTCAAGGTATGCCGCTACGCCCCCATTAACCTTATTGTACAAGCTAGCCTTCATCTCTAGCCCACTCTCCATGTCCTGAGGACCTAGTTTGGCAAGTGATGGGTATACCTGGCCATGCAGCCCGCGGGCTCGTGGCCCGGCCCGTGGCCCAGCAATTTGGCCTGGCCCAAGCACGGAACGGCCCGGTGGCCATCGGGCCCGGGCCAGCCCGGCCCGAAGGACCAGGACGTGCCTGGGCCGCCACCTAGGCCCACGGCACGGCACGGGCACGGCCTGGTGAAAGAGTCGTCCCGGTGAGCGGCCCGGTGCCTCCAACGACTAGTGAGGCAGGCCGCAGGCAGCCCAGCCCACGAAGCCGCCTCCCCCGCGGCCGTATATATGCTGCCCCCCCGGCCCGCCCCCCCGATCCCTAACCCTAATCCCACTCCACTCCCCGCCGCTCCACGTCGTAGATCGTCTCGTCTCGCCTCGCTCTCGATCCGCTGGAGCTTCGCCCGCCGCCGCCTTGAGCTCGCTGCCCTGCCCGGTGACCTCGTCGTCGCTTCGTCCACCTCGACCTGAGTTCGCTAACCATCTCCTCCCTCCTTTCCCTTCCTATCCCCTCTTCCCCCTCCTCCGGTGTACCATGTGAGTTCGTCGTGTCTGTCCTTCTGTCGCTGTTCGCCGTCGTTCTAACTGTTGTCTGTCTTCTCCTCTGGCTGCCTCCCTGGCCTCTTCTCCGGCATTGGGCTCCGGTGGCTCCGGTTTGTGAAAATGGTGATGAAAATGATGGAATCTTGTTCAAAACTGGTGAAAATGAAGAAGTGGTTCAAACACTCGGTGAAAATCTGGTGAGAATGAGATGTTTTTTTGGTTGTCGGGCTATGGGCCGACACGGCACGGGGAAAATGGCCGTGCCCAACGGGCGGCACGGCACGGTCAGACGGCCCACGGGCCGTGCCATGGGCCGTAGGCCAGGCACGAAGCCCGTGGAGGCACGGCACGGCAGGCACGACGGCCCGTCGAGGCAAGACCCCCATCGGGCCAGCACGGCACGACGTCGGGCCGTGCCGGGCCGGCACGGCCCGTTGGCCATCTATAACTGATGGGAGTGCACTAGAAATCTGGAATAGCAGGTGCAAGTTTGAGGAAGGAATTAGTGTGGGAGTAATTTTTAGTCCCAATTCTTTGTTTAGTAAGTGTTTGGGAATTAATACAGAATTATAGTCCATCGTTTGGTACGTGAGTTTGGGCTTGGGAATTGATAACATTATTACTGATTTTGCTCTTACCCCTGTTTATGCGTTCTTTAGAACTGAAACAAGGAGCACCTTTTTTTTTTCTCTGGCGCAAGTAAACAGAGGCTACTTATAGAAATTGGCCAAAGTGGTCGTAGTACAACAGCGGTAAAATTGCAAAACTACGTGATTTAGAGGATGTTCTCTCACTGTCAATTTTCCTGAAAATTGATACTTCACCACCGTTGTAAGAAAGTGCTCCTTCTTTGAAAATGAACCCCCATGATGAATTTTAATAGTAATGAGATCACCCTCCATTTATTGTGTACGAGCTATTAAAATATCCCAAAACATTCTTGTCAACACATGTAAAATTGGCGAATCTAAATATGCAGAAAAGGGCATCTTGTGATTATTTTTAATTTCTGTCTAATAGATGTTTTTGAAGACTACCTGTTTTTTTAATCTAGACAGTACTAATAAAAATTGCACTAAAGATACAGATTTACTATTGATAAAAAATGACCTTATACTGCAGCTTTTATTCATATGTAACCAGAAATTTATAAGAAAGACAAACATATGCATTTCTTATGGTGTCAATCTAGAAGGGGGTCAATCAAATCAAAGAAAGTACCCATCTAAACAGAAGATAAATAAAAGAAGAGATGTGCACCTGCAGCTTTTGGTCTCCAATTGCTCAAGACGACTGAAAAGCAACAATATGCAAGGGAATAGACAAAACATGATCACCTTAGGTGTCGCACCCTGAATCAAACGAGCACGTAGGCGAGGGGAGAAGAGAGAAGCGACACGACACGCGTAGCTTTCCAGCTGCGTGCGTGCTCGTGCGTTGCTATGGGATAATTAAACTTTCGTTGCTACGGGATAACTAAACTTTTATACTAAAAACACATGGATCGCACTACCAAAACCGAATTGTCGACGATGTTCAATACTGCAATGTGCATATTGTAGGTGGTGCCCAGAAAATTACATATTCTCATGAAACACTATAATATATACTCAGATCCTAGCAGCATGTTGTTTTGAGCCACATTTTAGATGTATAAGCACCAATTTTACATGAAAGTATCAAAGCAAGCTTGCTTGAAGAAATGACACTAAACACCATAATACAAGCACGGAGTTCAAATTAAAGGACGTGGTCATGATAGTCAAGTTCATTACAACCTCCCTTCAAATTATTTGATCCATGCATAGCTACTACTGCATACAGTTTTCTCAAGCTATGCCCTTATAAAAATAATTTCATGTACACCATGGTATCCTTCTTCCTCACCATTCTCATCACGCCATAGGCAACACGCTTCGGTGTCGTATGCAGGATGCAGCTTAAGTGCTGCAGCTTGCACAAGCATTTTATGAATGCTAGTAGTTGTACTTGATCAATCTTTAGCAGTAGCTCCACAAATGTTTACTTCCAGGCCTTGCTCCTTGGGTGACAACAATGAGTAACCGTCATAGGTGCAGACTAAGCAATAGACAATAGAGTATTATAGGTTCAAATAATAGAGATAAGTGGAGAACAGAGAAGAGATACATCATCACCTAAGAGAAGCACAAGGTGGCGCCTGGGCGAGGTAGGGCGCTAGTGGGTTGGTGGCCTGGTAGGCCTGTCCAGGCGGCAATAAGAGCAATAGTGACGGGCAGCAACTTCAAATGTGATATTGAGGACGTGATCTAATAACAAATAGAGAGTCACATACTGTAGTTGCAGTGTTATAGCATACAAAGTGCAATCTAAACAATTGTAGATTGGCAACCATAACAGAAGCAATTTAACTACCAATAGATTTTTTTTTCAGTGTCTTAATTAATTTAAAACACAAACTTGGTTTCAAAAGCATGCATACTGTTCAAATTTAAACAAAAAAACATACAAGATAAGAGTAGTCTTGTATCAACAAAAACCAAAATGGTAAAAAGAAATCAACCAGTTGCTCATGCTCTAAAATTAGGGTGTAGTAGTTTCAAAAAAGAACACAGCAAAACAAAGCAGAAGGATGGGAATTGCAGTCCATTATCTATTGATAGCCTAAGCAGAAATAGACCCTATTTATCAGCAATGATATTGATTTGCATTAGAGGCTCACTCTAGTTGAAACATATGTTTTTGGCAAAGGTGCAGACAATTTTTTTTGGATCGGTGGCTAGTTAATTTTGCCTACATAAAACATTGCAAGCAACACATGCCATTTCTTCAGAGTATAAATGAATGCAAGATACAAGAAGCACTTGGAACCAAACAGATTAGAGAAGAACCTTCCCAGATTAAACAAAGTAGGTTAGCATACAACAGAAGGGGATTAGAGATGTGCATGGACAAAATTTATCTTGCTATATTGAAGCGACATGTTGCTTTCCTCTTCACATTCTATTAGTGAGCCTTTAAAACAGAACAGAATAGAACTTTGTTTAAAAAGGACCAAATGAATATTTTACAAAGGTCCAATATTCAATCAATCTCTACACAATACATGCATAGCATATGTGTGCATTATTACAATTAACTAAATAAGAATCATCACAACCTGGTCTCTACACGGTGGGAGTCACATTGGCTTTAACTTACTAATATGTCAACCACTATCTTTTTTATTTTAATCTCGGTGGCAAAGCTGCAACTTTTAGTATAAGAAATTTCAAACAGAATAGTGATGGCCAAAGTCAACTTAAGGCCTGTTTGGTAGCAGAAGAAGCTACATATGGAGAAAGTTAATTATAGAGAATCAAATCATGGCCATACCTCTTCTGAAGAATGTCTTCAACCGAGTTTTAGTGCTGCAAAAATGTGAAACTACAGATATCTTCTCAAAATTTTCTCCAACCGACTTTTGGTACTACAAAAAAATAGCTGGCACCAGAAATAACACAAGGTTAGACACTTCTTTTCCCAAATAATTGAAACAAATAATTATTTAAGCAAAAAAGTAATCTGCTTCTTGTGCTCTACTCCACAAGCAACAAAAGAAGCAAAAGAACAAAGTGATTTAACATACCTCAGAACCAATCTAGAGATTTCTTCCCTGGGAATGCCTTGCCACGTTCTTCATAAACAAGGATGCCGAAAGACATATCAGAGAGAAGAGATTCAGGATCAGACTCATTCCTTGCTTCTATGAGTACTACTCAAAGATGTCTAAAAGAAAAATGATTAATGCCTTTTTCTTTCTTCAGTACATAAAAAGGTATGGGGGTGTAAAAGTTATCCATGAGATAAGGAAAATATTAACACAATCCTTATAGGGAGCAAATTTTTTTATAAAAATAGATAGAAAAATGATAGTTCAAATTCCTATTCGAACTACTGTTAACAGATGCAAATATTCACGTGGGTGCAGTTTATAAGATAACAGTACATGCACAACTGTATGCAGAAAAAATATGAAGAAACTTCAGTGCATAATAATGACACGATTTGGATAACGCAACAGAAATGTAGAACAGGCCCGCTGGGCACTACTGGAGACGCGCTCTTTGCCGAGTGCCTGAGGCACTCGGCAAAGTCCCTATTGCACTCGGCAAATGCTTTGCCGAGTGCCACACTCGGCAAAGAGCAAACGGCAAAGCCGCATCCGGCGAAGGGTTCTTTGCCGAGTGCCGTTTATCGGGCACTCGGCAAAGAAAATTGGCCGTCAGCCGTTGACGACGTCTTTGCCGAGTGCTGGGTCAGGAAGGCACTCGGCAAAGCTTTTCCCTTTTTTTTTGAAAAATCCTTTGCCGAGTGCCTTCCTGACCCGGCACTCGGCAAAGAATTTTTTTTTGAAAAATCCTTTGCCGAGTGCCTTCCTGATCCGATACTCGGCAAAGAAAAAAAATGTTTTAAAAAAAAAATCTTTGCCGAGTGCCTAGCTGAGACAGCACTCGGCAAAGAAAAAATATTTTTTTTTGAAAAATTCTTTGCCGAGTGCCAGAGCTGTGAAACACATGGTAGTGTACACAGCTTTGCCGAGTGCCAGGGTACTGGCACTCGGCAAAGAGACCTGGTAGTGCATTTTTTGGCAGCTTTGCCGAGTGCCAGGGCAAAAGGCACTCGACAAAGGCTCTTTGCCGAGTGTTACACTCGGCAAAGTGACCAAATTTTTTTGTTTTTTTTGTTTTTTGCTTTCGATCAGTGCAAACACAACATATGACATATATATCACATCCATCACATATATACCACATCCAGCACCTTATATGTCACAATCCATCACACATACCACATGAATCACATCCGTTCACCACATGTCACAGTAATTCCATCCATTATTCGACAAGATTCCACATCATTCAACAAGTAGTTCAAATCCATCACCACATGTCACAATAACACATGCATGACAAGAACATTGTCTCGGACAGAAATCCATTGCGAAGAGAACAAGACATGAAACTACAAGCACTACTCACTGAAGCGGCCCTTGATGTGGCCATCCTGCTGACGACGGGGAAGGAAACACCTGCTCGTTCGGAATGCCCTGAGCTGGGTTGTTCGAACCCGCCGACTGAGGCTGCACACAGGAGAAGAGATTGCATGAGACAAGATTAGTTGAATAGCGATTGTAGCAATTCCTTACATGTGTGACATTACTCACTGGAGTAGCGGAGTGAGGAGGCTGAGGTGGACCCATTAACCTAGGAGGCATAGCAGCACCCGTCGTAGTTTGCATCCAGGCAATAATGTCCGCCAACCTTTTCTCCTAGGCGAGTTTGTCGGCCTCCCGCGCGGCCCGCTTGGCCGCCAACCCCAGCTCCAGCTCCTGGGCCCTCCTATTTGCTTCTTCCACCTGGGCCTACAAATTGTTGCAAAGCTAATGTTACAATAATGCAAAGGAAATAGAGTTGTGTAAAGATCAATGTACGACGAATAAAACATGAATAACCTGGAGTGTGTCGACCCAGTGCTATGAAGTGCTCGGCCGTGAGCATATCGCCGAGAGTGAGGAGGCAATCGTGCTCTGTGCTCGGATCTGGGAGAGAGTGGGAGTAGAGGCCATGTCGATCACGTTGTCGCTAATCCAGTAGCGGCCATGCTTCTTGCCTTGTCCAATCCTCATGACGGTGTTTGCATCAATGTTGTCGGTCCGTGGATCGTACTCTGGCCCATGGATCGACCTTGCCGCCGCCGTGTACTCCGTGATTTTCTCGTAGGCGCTTGAGTTTGTGTATGCCTCGGCCGGGTCATCCGGGTTGAAGGAGACGTCGGACGACGCCTTGCCCTTGTGTGCCATGGCAAATGCGGCGAAGTTGGAGCACTATTGACCTTGATGTGACGCCGACTGCAAGAACGAAAACAAGATGATTAGAATTCTTTGCCGAGTTCAACGAAAGCAAGAAGAATAGAAACATGACCACGTACCCATGCTCAGGCATATCCGGAGAGGTTGCGGTTGCCTTGATGGTGTGATACACCTGGCATGAACAAACGCCGCTGTCGGGTAGCCGCGTGTTGAGCGGCCCACTCCGCGCTTAACCACCTGTCCACCATCTTCGCCCAAGCCACGGGGCACCCGTTTCACCACCAAGGAATCACCTACACGTCATCAAGTAGTTGACATATTAGAAAAACAAGTGATTCGTACTTAATCTCAAAAGGAACCAATTTTAATGTTCTTTAGCTACCGCAAGGAACTAGGGTTTGGTCAGCGTCAAGTCTTGTTCTCGGATGTCCTTCTTGGTGACCTTCTGTCCGAGCTTCGTCCCATAGTAATCTATGATGGCCTAGAGTCGCGCCTCATGATGGACGTCGATGACGCGTTTCCTGCAAGCTCACTTAGCCACTGCCTCCGCCGTGCCCTCGAATACATCGTCAAGTTTGAAGTACTCCTGCATATACAGACACAATGTATGCATTAGTTATTTTAATTAGAGTCCAATGAATGCGTTGTATTGAGCCATGTAGTGCGAGGAAGACTTACCCAGAACTCCCGAATGACGAGCGCAGCCACGGTGCCTGCTTCCACGTGGGGGGGGGACTCGTAGTGGGCAAACATGAAGGCGGGCTCGAGGTTCCCGGCATGCATGACCATGCCAGGGAAGTGGGTCCTGCACAGGAGACCTAGGATGCCATTGACATGGTGGGAGGTAGTGTTCCCCGACACAATCTCCCACCCCCTGCAGAAGTGATTAAGAAAACATATTAGTCTCTATTTCGATATCGAACATAGCATATGAAGTAAAAGTGATAGCATGCAAAGGCACTTACCTTTGCCCCTCTGGGCAAATCACTGGGCGTAGACGAGTATGCGGTCGGTCAGGGAGGGTGGAGGGTCCTTGCAAGTAGACACCTGATGAACTAGAGAAAGCGGTACCTCCCGTCCCGCCCCCATCCTTGTCCTCGTCCTCGTCCTTGTCCGCCTCCTCCTGGACCGACGTCTCCTCCTCCTCGCTCGCCTCCTGCTGCACCTGCTCCTCCTCCTCCTCCTGCTGCTGCTGCTGGACCATGGGCGTGGTCCTCCTGTTCCTCCTGGTCATGGTCCTCGTGCTCCTCCGCCTCGTCGAAGACGTCCCCTGCTCCTCCTTGCCCCCTCCGCTGGAGGCTCCTACACTGGAGGCTCCATGGTAGAACGAGCTCAGGTTCCTCTGCCGGCCGCCCGACATTTTTGTTCAGTCACCTGCAATTAAAAAAAAGAAAGAAGTAATTAGAAATAGATGCAAAATAAACAAAACAAAACAAAATTACAAAATTACAAAGTATTACATGTATGTTACAAATAATCTTCATGATCGGGATTAGCTGGATCGTAAGTCTCATCATCACTATCAACCATGTCGAAATAATCAACACTATCTGATGGAGGAATGTTGTCTTCATTGTCATTGCCTACACGTAATCGCTCAAGCATTTGTAAGTCCTTTGCATTTCGCACTTCATCTCCATCGTCATCATCATCAACCATTACATTGTCTACATCCATTCCTATCTCGCCGGTTAAGTCTATCTCAAACCTCCCTTGTAGCCCATCTTCTTGATAGAACTCTCCATCATACGTGCTTGGGTTGAAGTTGTAATCTTCATCGTTTGGGACAGGTAGTCAGCTGTGTGGTCTCATCAACATGCTCGAGGCGTGGTCTCACCACTTCCTCTCTCATCCGATGGGCTTCACCGTGGTGGATCCACTGGGTATAGTCCGGCATAAAGCCATGCTTCTGAAGATGTATACCCATGTTGTCCTTCTTTTGCCATTTTCTGTTTGCACACATGCTGTAGGGACACTTCATTAGATGCGCTCTATTCGCACCCCTGCCGAATGCACTGTCCAAGAAAGCCTCGGTCTTCTGCCCCCATTCAGTGCTGAAAATCACTCTGACTTCTGTATCCCGTGTACATCCACTCACGGTCATCCATCCTCTAAAATAGATATCAACGAGTAACGTATCTCTTTCTGCATCTACGTGGTGTTCCTACTATCTAATAGGTGAGGATAGGTCCTAATCCTCACTGCGGATGATCGTAGACGAGTTAGTTTCCATGGTCTACTCGAGCCGAGACAGATTTTGGCAAAGACCTTCTCATTGTTCTCCGGATACACGCCCCGGCGGGGAGAGTGTGTATCGGAGAACAACACGGAGGTGATGCCAAAACTCGCTCTCGATTAGAGCGCACCATGGAAACTAACTCGTTTCACGCATCCATGGCTGTCCAAAACGTGGACAATCCAAACAGACACGGTTATACATATGCAAAGATCTCGCATACTTCCAAACCGTATCTCTTTTGGACGGGAGACGCCTAACTGGGTTGCACCGATCTACGACAACGATAAGGAAGAGAGGTTATTTATACCTAGGGTGGCGGTGGAGTCAGGCTAGCGGGGCAGTGGCGAGTCGGTGCAGTGGTGAGGCGAGGCTGTGCAGGCAGGACCGCAGCACCGACGAAGACGATCGGGGTCACCTAGGTACTACGGGTCCCCTCCGACAGGTCCTGCTCTGCAAAACAAGAAACACAACACTATAAGTTGAAAATTTCGGCAGAACCTCCCCTGTACAGGGAGGTTTCCAAAACCTACAAAAAATAACGGCACGAAGGCCGACATTCACAAGGGCACGAAGGCCGACATTCACGACATTCACAATGGCACGAAGGCCGACATTCACGGCACGAAGGCCGACATTCACAAAGGGACGGTGCATATACCTTGGACGATGGTGGGACGTGCATGCGCAGAAGAAGACGCTGAGAACTCCTCCTCCTTCCTCCTCTTTCTCCTTCTCTTCCCCTTCCTCCTTCTTCCTCCTTCCTCCTCTCCTTCTTCTCTTCTTTTCCTCTTCTTCTCCTTCTCTGCCCCTTCCTCCTTCTCCTCTTCTCCTTCCTCCTACTTCATCTTTGCCTCTCCCTCCAAGAACCGACGGCAGGGCGGGGGGGGCTGGGCACGGCCCCACGGGCGTGGGAGGAGGCGGCCCTCCCTCTCCTTCTCCGTGGTAGTGGGCCACGGGCGTTCAGGCCTTGGGCCTTGAGTGGGGTGCTGAGGGAGGGAGGGGAGGAGAGGCGGGCTATGGGTGGTGGGCAGCCAGAGCGGCAGAGTCGGTGGCCGCCGGCGCGGCGTGGCCTGCAGAGGGGGCGGGCGGGTGGTGGCGTGGCTGGCGGCGGTGTGGGGCGCAGGGCGGGATGCGCGCGGGATGGGGCTGGGGTCACTGGTGTGGGAGGGGCTCACTCGGCGGGGCGGGCTCACCGGGTGGGGCTGGCAGTGGGCGGCGGCGGTGGGGTCACAGAGACGGGTGCGGGAGGCGTGTTGTGTGTGTGGCCGATGGGGCTTCGGGTGGGCCGACCAGTAGGATATTTCCTTTCTTTGCGAGTGCCCACGAACCGCACTCGACAAAGGATTTTAATTTTTTTTTCAAATATCTTTGCCGAAAGTGCCATAGATATGGCGCGCAAAGAAAGAGTTTTTTTAAAAAAGAAACAACCGTATTTTAAAAGAAAAAACCTTACCTTTGCCGAGTGCCGCAGATCCGCACTCGGCAAAGCTCAGATTAAAAAAATCTGAAATTGTCGCGTTTTTTAAAAAAACTTTCACCTTTTGCGAAAGTGCCCCCTTGAGGCACTCGGCAAAGAGTCTTTGCCGAAAGTGCGAGTTGGGCACTCGACAAAGCATAATTTTTTTGTTTTTGCCTCAAACTTTTTCTTGACCCTTACACATTAAGTTGAAGTACATCCTCAAATTTGGCATATTTCTCGATCTTTTGCTATATATCCTTAATTTATTTCATTTAATTGCATTTTTTCGAGGAAATGTAAGTTTGAACTACTGGTGCATCGAATCATGGAATTGACGAGTGGAAAAATGATATTAGCGTTACTTATTGTATTTTGAGGCCGTTTCGAGAGCACGCCCGAAGTTTCAAACATCTCACGCATACGAAACATGGCGACAAAATGCGGGTGAAGTGTTTTTAATTATATAAAATGCAAACGAAGTTCGAAAATCATGAAACTTGGTGACGCGTCTTTACATCACATGTGGAGGCTATCGTAAAAAATTGAGAACATTTCGCGCACGTTGTCACGTAGGATGGTTAGAAACCTAGACATCTCACGTGTGATCAAAATTTTTACCATAGCCTCCACATGTGATGTAAAGATGCGTCACCAAGTTTCATGATTTTCGAACTTCGTTTGCATTTTATATAATTAAAAAACACTTCACCCGCAATTTTGTCGCCATGTTTCGTGCGTGAGATGTTTGAAACTTCGGGCGTGCTCCTGAAAACGGCCTCAAAATACAATAAGTAACGCGAATATCATTTTCCACTCGTCGAATTCCATGATTCGATGCACATGCAGTTCAAACTTACATTTCCCAGAAAAATGCAATTAAATGAAATAAATTAAGGATATATAGCAAAAAGATCGAGAAATGTGCCAAATTTGAGGATGTACTTCAACTTAATGTGTAGGGGTTGAAGAAAAAGTTTGGAGGCAAAAAAACATAAAAAAACTTTGCCGAGTGCCTAACGGGGGGTACTCGGCGAAAGCTGACGGCAAGTACCCCCATCAGCTCTTTGCCGAGGGCCGTCCTTTGCCGAGTGCCCGGCACTCGGCAAAGAGGCTCTTTGCCGAGCGCCGGTCTTCGCCGAGTGCCGGGCACTCGGCAAAGAGAGCTTTGCCGAGCGCCGGTCTTCGCCGAGTGCCTGGCACTCGGCAAAGAGCTCTTTGCCGAGTGCCCGACATTTAGCACTCGGCAAAGCCGGCGACACTCGGCAAAGACAGGCTCTCCCGTAGTGGGGAAAGCATCGCATGTTATCAAGCATCTCACATGGAAGAGGTTGGGAAAACAACAAATTTTGATGCATTCTAAAAGAACAGCTATTCTTAAATATTTTCTCTTGCTAAAAAGCACACAATGGGGTTTCTTTGGGAGGACAAGTTACACAGGAAGTTACAATTAACAGCTAATAATATTCATAGCCATTAACATGTGACATTCCAGGGTTGTGTTCTATGGTTCAGTAGCAGTAAGTGGTGAGGTTTTGGTGCAGCCTGCCACCCTTAGATCTTCAGCGGCTTGTAAAATCCTGCCAATTTACCACACTAAGTGCAGGGACTTGGTTTGCGACCTGAACTATGTAAAATTGTACTGTTTTGCAATGCAAATGCATGTGAAATGGTGGATGAGTTATGTTTGTCTGTGTATCAAGGGGAGAGCAGGAGGCTACTTCATGCGTGGCACATGCTGTGTATTCAAGGTGAGGTAGGCAGACTCGTTCTCCTTGCTGCTCTTGCAGTGGGCAAACTCTGATGACCAGTCTGAATAACTCGTGTTCGAGCTGCAGAATAGAGATTGAACTAAAATCAGGCTATATTTTGACCTCGGGAAATGTTTGGAGTAATGAAATCAAGTTCAGAAAAAATGCATAGAAAGAAATGTAACATATTCCCTCCCCATTTTTCTACATTAGCTTTGACTACACGAAACAAGAGGAACGATTACTATAACTGTAAAGGTCAAGAAGCTATGCACTGTTCTTCTATCTTGATTATTGGTTATGATTTACTTTACGCAGAATCGAACTCGGATGAAACCACAGTTGACAAAGTCCACCCTGAAACATGTGAGTTAGCTCTATGAATTTAACCTGAAATAGTTTGTGGCCCTGAACTCGTATCTGCTCAAGTGCTCAGGTCAGGACAACGTTGGGTGGCTCAACGACGCCATCAGTGACAAGCCCGTGCTCACCTGCCCATGCCACTGATGCCTTGTCAACCCATGCACGCTGCACGCATGGCCGAGTTAAGAACAGAAGAAGAGGACGCACCGTTGGAAGTGGAGGCTGCGGGCACAGGCTCCTCTTGTACGGAAGCTTCATGGGGTCCGCCGACGGGTCCCAGAGCACCCGCGGGTACACTGCACGTCGGTGTCCGCACCAGGCCTGGGCAGGGTGCTAAGTGAGAGCGGCAGCGTCGGAGGGTGCATCGAGAGGAGGTGGCCAGGTCCACCGCCACAACCGAGGTGCGCGACCCTCGACATCGACATGGCAGCGACTCCCTCCATCTTCTGCTCCTTGATCCGTAGCTGCTCGAGCTGCACCACGTCGAGGCCATGCTGCGGGATCTTCTTGGGCTTGCTCTTCTTCGACGCCCGCGCCACGCCGGTGGCCGCGCCAGCGCCGGCGCCGTTGCCGTACCTCGGCAGTTGGTGATGGTGGTTGTTGCAACGACGGGGCTGCCGGCATCGACAGCACGAAGGATGGTGCTAGACGCACGATGACGTCATCATCCATGCTATGCTTCATGTCCGTGACTCCGGCGACAAGGTCGGCGGTGACAACACCTACAATGTCCCCTCGCATCACTACCGCCACCATGTGGGGGACCGCCCCGACCCCCACCTCAAGACCTGATTCACCATCATCCATGTCGGATCTGCCTCATCTCCACCGAATCAGGGCACCATGACGCCGGATCGGGTGCCGCCATCAATGGAGGTCGTCACGGGAAGAGGAAGGGTGGGACGGCTGGTGTCGTGGGAGACGAAGCAGTTGATGGTAGCAGGCATGGGGAGAGGAATGACGGCAGCAGATGAGTGAGAGAGGGAGAGGGCGGCCACACCTAGCACACACGGCCGTCCCTCGCCTGCCGCCGGCCAGGCGTCAGGTGCTCCAGACTCCATCAGGGAGCGAATCGCCGTAGTAGAAGGTGGAGGGCGTGTTGGACGTGGGCTCGTACACCTCGAGCGGTCCAAGCGGCAGAGGGGCGCAGTGCTCGTGGATGGACAGAGATGGAGATGGAGTGACCTAAAGGGCTCCGATTGGGGGAGCAGGGAGGTGGTGCCGATTGGGGGATTAGGGAGGTGTCACAGATTAGGGGAGCGGGGAGGCGGCGCTGATTGGCGGTGATTGGGGGAGCGGTGACGCGGAGAAGATCGTTCTGCTGGGTGGAGGATCGCACGTTGGGGAAGGGATCGCAAGCGGGGAAGCTAGGGACCACGTGGGGAAGGGATCGCACATCGTTGGCAGAAAGCCGACCCGATGGAATGTCGCACGAAATGGTGGTCTTACTACTTTATTTCTTTTTAGTTGTACTAGGTAGTGTGCCTATATGTTGCTATGGGATAGCTAATAATTTATACTAAAAACACACGGATCGCAGGATAAGATAACAATACTGTAAAAATTAAATATCAACATTAAAGTGACAGTTAATGCAAAAAGCAAAGTTTGTGAAATTAACAGTCATGGAGAGCGCGGCGTCATAGGCTTACAAGCACTACTTTATAGGCCTTTCCGTGATGCGCCGAAGATAATGTTTTATATCAGCAGAAGGAAATCTCCGATATTCATTTCTTTCGTGTGCTAATAAATCTACGAATAAGTTCCGCCGCATCTTTATACCATCATGTACACAGGCTCGAGTATATATGTCAATATCAGTGCCTGTCGCATGGGTAATACTACGTCTCTTAAAAAATCTTCTATAAAAACTTAAAACAAAGTGTTATACTCACTGTGTAAATATGTGTGTTTTGGTCTATTCCATGTAGACATATACTGTAAAATAAGATATCCACTTAAGTGTCTGTGGCAAGATTCACGATCAACGATATATAGAAATAGTTGAATCGTATGTATTATTATTGCAAGCCATAATGACTCTGAGTTAGTTACCCATCTATGCAATGTTTCCTTCCCGTCTGAATTTTCATTTGAAGACATCCTCATTCCATCCAGGAATATGTATATTCACTGCGTCCATGTACTGCAAGGTAAATCCAAGAGTGTACCTGGCATACACATCAGCCTTGGTGTGTCTTTCGGGCCATTTGTGCTCTTTTGGGCCTGTCTCCTCCAATATGAAATCTATCTGTTTCCGCAATCCACCTCGCTATTTGTTCATAGAAGAACGAATCAATCAACATTTCTAAAATATAAAATGTGTATAAATACCTGTGTTAGAAAATACCCATAATTTTATTGAGGTCAGCACGTCTGAATATCTCGTCCAAAGAGTCTAGCACCTGGACCTCATGTTTTTTGGCGTTTATAATAGCAAGGTACCAATGTGTATTTGTAACATTTATTAGAAAGAACACCTATCAAATCAAACAATAAACATTTTGCCTGGCATAAAAATTGATAATGAAAGATCAATAGATCAATAGATCGTTTGAAAAAATTGCTACCATGTCATGCTTCAAGTAAGCTAGCACCATTTAAACTAAACTAGGACGCTTTGAAGTGCCACAATTAGGTTAATTGGCTTCAATGGTCTCATCCTTTTCTCCATCCCACTTCATGATTGCAACTAAGCACGCAGTTCCAAGATAGACTGTACCTCCTGGCCTCTTTTTCAAACCCTCCTAGGCCTTCAGCAGTTTAATATAAGCATCTATGACCACCTCATAGATTCCTCCCGCTCTAGCGCTACGTGGCTCCTCACGACGCGCTCCATGCACGCCGTGCGCATGGTCTGGCAACTGTAAAGACACACACACGATACATGTAGACAAATTAAATTTGCAAGTAATGCGAGTCATGCGTGGGTGGACCGCGGACATGTACGTGCCACGGAGGCTACAGAGGTCCTCCATTGGCTGTGGCGAGGTCGCGGCGACAAGCCCGACGATCTCGATGACTATTTCATATAGGAGCGCCAGTAGCGTCTGCTGTGCCACCCGCGAGGAACCGCTCCGGATGGAATTCGTCAGGGTCTGTCCATACCTTGCTGTTCCTCCCGATCTTGTGTATGTCCGTTATGACGATCGCTGGCATGCTGTCGGTGGATGTCGGTGTTCGAGCGATCGCCGCGTCCATGGCACTGACATCGCGTTAGTGAGATACTATTTGTGCAATATTTAATTGAATAAAAAATGCATTGTATGTGTTAGTAATATTCTGTTACCTTGCCTATGGCGTTAGAACCTCCTTAAATACAATATTCTCCGTGAAAGTTCCATCCACTATTGGGGTCTTCTTATCATTATCTTTTTTATTTGACGCATTCTTTTTTTTCCTCGGCAATCTTTTTAGCATTTTTCTTCTCCATCTTTTTGGCCTCCTCCTCCTGTGCATCCGCATTAGGCGGGAGGGTAAGGATCTTAATATTCGTTCTTGACGTGGCTCTAGACATCACAACATACAACTGACCGTGAGAGAACACCGGTGCGGGCAGGTACACACCCACGTTCGAGATAGTTTGGCCCTATGACTTATTGACCGTCATGGTAAAGCTCAGCTTGATAGGAAACTGCTTCCTCTTAAACTGGAATAGGAACATCTCGTCATCGAACAGGCATAACGTTATTCGAGGAAGGAATACCCGCTTCCTAGCATGCTGCCCCACCACGATTTCCGCATCGATTGTATTTCTTCGGAACCCCCGCACCACCAGCCTTGTACCATTGCATAGCCCATTGGTAGGGTCAATATTCGTAAGCAATATGATAGGACACCCGAGCTTGAGCTTCAAGATGTGTGGAGGCAGCCCGTTGGGGGTCAGACTGTTAAGGAACTCCGATGGATAGTAGTTATGTGGATCATATACCATGGAGTCAAAACTGTGATACATCGCCTCGACGCCCTGGAACATATCAATCATTTTCATATTGATCATGTCAACCCAATCGTTACGTGTAGATAAAATCGCTCTGGTGGTGATGTAGTCTTTGTCCACCATGTTTGCATTTAGATCTAGAAAGTTGATGCTGATCAATCTATGAAGATCTTTCTCGGCATTGCCAGAGTACGAGACATAGATCTCATCTAGAATACATACATTGCCATCTTCATTAACCTCTTTCGTTCCGCCACCAATGCGCAATAGATAATCTGCAAACCATAGGTCACTATGAGCCCTCATGTTGCGGACGAGCTTTAGGTGGCGCATGGATTCCCCAAGATACGACCTTTGTAGAGAAGCACCGACTATTTGAGCCCTGGATCCTTTCCGCACAATAGGGAGGACCTGTTTGAAATCCCCACCAAGGACAATAGTCTTCCCACCAAACGGTAGGTCTGACCGGCCCATTATATCCCATAGGCTGTTGTCTAGTGCTTCCATATTTTGCCTCTTTGTCATAGATGCCTCGTCCCAAATTATGAGAGCTGCTTGCTGCAGCAACTTGGCAGTACAACTCTATTTTGTGAAGCTACAGCAACCACCCTCTTCAATAGTGAGGGGTATCTTGAAACATGAGTGGGCCATCCTCCTACCTAGCAATATGGATGCTGCGACTCTAGATGTAGCTGTAGCCACGACAAGCTTGTCCTGGCTACGTAGTTTTGCGAGAAGTGCCCTATACAAAAAGGTCTTTCCCATCCCGCCAGGTCCATCCACAAAGAACAGCCCACGTTTTTTGCTGTAGACAGCGGCCATTATCTCATCATAGGCAGACCTTTGCTCAGCGTTGAGTGAGTCGCACAATAGCACATCTTTGGGATTCTGCTCGACGCTAGCTTCCTCAAATATCTCACGAGGAATATGACTAGCATTGTCGTATGAGTGATCAATATCTGGAAGAGGAAATGACCTTATGTCCTTCCTCATAGACTGTAACATGTTTCTAATGTCTATCAAAACCATCTGTTGCACCAGATCCGGGGATAGATTATTGCGGTTGTAGTCCTCTGACATTGCATCGTAGTGTTTTTTCCACAACCATATCACATCATTTGGCTCATAGAATACCAATGTTGTTGCAAATAGCCTTCGTAGAGAGGAAGGCATCTGGAAGAAAGTAGCTTCACTTAGACATTCATCTAGTGTATTGTCTTCTTCAATTAGACCCCTCCTTTCTGCAGCTTCACAGAACGAAGGCAGTAGCATGCCATCAACCATCCTAAGGTGTTCGTATGAGGTAGCACCAGCAACATTGTTTAAGAGAACATGAAGAAAGTAGGATTCTCCCTCAGCAGGATGGGCCAAGATGACTCTACCAACATGGAAAACGGAGTTTTTCCTTTTCTGCCAGAATTTACCATCAGACTGCCAGGTAAAATGCTCCGGGAAGTCCCGATACAAGATTCGGCGGGCTTCCTCATGCATCCTGTTTGCCTCGAAGTATGCTGTCAGCATTGACTCTTCTATACCTAGCCTATTAATGATCTGTTCAACCTTGTCCCATTTATGAAATGCCACCATGTGCATGTCGGGTAGATGAAGCTATAGCTGCTGTACTGGTGGATGGTTCTTGCTCAAGTCAAAGCCATATATCCTCCACAGTGCTTCTAGAGGCATCACCCACCGGGCATCTCTATACTTCTTGATCTCATCAATGTTGCCTTTCTCGTCTGCTTTGTCGGTCTCCCTCATCACCACCGACGCCTTATCATGTCCCTTGTATATGTGCTTGAACAAATACTTTACTGATTTGATGCTCCCACAGGCCTTAACATTTATATGGCAGTTGAAGGTATGTAGTAGGCAAGGGTTGTAAGGAATGACCCATTGATTGTCCAGGTAATGGCCTCGAACTTTTTGTGTACGACCATCATTGTGTCGCCGATAGATGGGGTACGAATCCTTTCCCTGTGACGTGGCCTCACAGAATGGGTGTGGGTAATAGTTTTTGCATGACCTACGGCCCACTGTGCATGGACAGTATGGATTAAGTGTCCCACAAGGACCATGCATCATATGCTTCGTGACCATCTTGTATAGCTCAGGGTACTTTTTCTTGTTTGGTAGCTCTGCAGTGATTATCATGTCATATTGCTCGGGACATGTGAGTTTGTACTTTCATTCCATTATTAGCAAGAAGTGTGCATGCGGCAAGCCCCTCTTCTAGAACTCCACTACATATACGTAGGCCTTCACCTTCCCAAGTATGTCTTTCTCCATCAACATTTTTCTCATCGCCTCTAACTTTGCTCTGAAGACTCGTGTGACAAGATCTGGGTAGTCCTATGGTGTCTGGCATGGATAAAGTTCATTCTTGATCTCATCCTAGTTAGGGTTGCACGTCATTGTGAGGAAGATATTAGGTTTACCATACTTTTGCACTAGAGCCATTGCATCCCTGTACCGGCACCTCATATCATGGGGTCCTCCGATGAATGACGAAGACATGACAGTACGCCTTCTGACATTCTCAGTAGATCCTTCACCCGAATGCATGTTGTCCACCTGGCCTTGGTATAGGTTAGCCCTCAAAGTATCTTGATTGTTCCTCATGTAGTCTAAACGCGAGCTCTCAATCTTGATGTTGGTGTCGACAGTGAATTGTTGGAAAAGACGCCAGCCATAGAGTATTGGATTAAATATCCCTGGCCGCATCTGGAACTTCTAGCAGTAGTAGTCGCGCATGGAGACACATGTATTCACAACAGGTTCTACAGGGAGACATTGTTCGAAATAGTATCATGAGTTAATAGAAAAGAGTTTATATTGCATTATTGAAAAGAGTTCAAGTTACCTCCATCATCATCGTCACCATTCTCAGCATGTTTTTTCTGGATTGCTCGAGCTCGATCAACTTGAGCCATAGTCACACCCACTTTTGGAATGCAGTTGTGCCACCCGAGCTCACCCATTAGAAAGAACACCGGGTATGACAGTGGGTCATAGCATGCATTATATGAGCAGATGCCATGTATAGACCGATCCTTCCCTTGCAGGAGAACACTATGCTCAAATTGGCCATGACGCTCACTCCCCTCAACCCAGACGGCGTCCACCTCTGATGTCAATGGCAGGTTATATGTTCTCTGGTCAAGCCACTGGTCAAGGTTCAACTCGACCCGGTAATCCTCGAGGTTTTCAATGTGTCCCATACTCTTAGTTGCTGAGAGTAGGGATTCCCATTAAAGATACTAACCAATTGCTCTATAACTTCTCTGTCTTTTTGGGTGCATTGCACACGGCACTTGCTCATCCGATGCTCGAGGGACGGATCATCGTCATAAAAATAAAGCTCGAGGTGTCTCTTTTTGACACCATCCTCTTTACCAAATGATCGTATGTTATGGTAAATCTAGCCATGGGCACGGAATGTGTAGACACCGCAGATTCGCATGTTAGTGGTCACACGATCTAGGTGGCTGTATAGAGAAGTGAAAGAGAAGTGGCCGTTGAAATATCAGATGTTTGCACGAAAGTGCCTAACATCAGCGTCCGAGCTTGACCACAACCTCATGAGCTCTGGAGGTGTCTTAGGAGTTGAAAGATGAATCTTTCCACCCCGACAACAGAATCCGGGCGGTTCACCCTCGAATTTCTTTGCGTTACAGTGCTCGCAGTTCGGCACCGATGGAAGCATGCGTGACTCTAACAGGACATTAACTTAAACCCTGTCGTATGGATCTGGGACATCAGATTCACTATTCTCTTCCTCATCCATGCCAAGATTGTGCTCGACGTCGGTTCCCTCCTCATCGTCTCCTGAAAAATATTGATGGGTTACATGTTGAAAGAAAGTTTGTGAAAAAATGTTTTGACTATTACACGATGTACCTTGTCCGGCAAAAAAGTACGCCTCAACCTCTTCCTCGTCCTCCTCAAATATGTCATCCTCATCATAGTATGTGCAACACGACCACATATATGATGAGAGAAACATAATGGCATACAAAAAAGGATAAATTTAATAAAGAAAATACCATCCTCGACCATAGAGTCTAGCGTATGAGCTTGTGCACCGTTTGGAGGCATTGAAGAGGTACCATCAAATACAGATGGTTGTGTCTGTGTGCCTGTGCAATTATTAGGTGGTGGAACTGGAGTTTCCTGGGTGACACCACCTGTAGTAACAAAAGGTATGAGTTTTTGGAATATAAGAGCGAAGGTGAAAGTACTGATAATATATACTGATCAAGGCTAATTACTGTTGTATACCACACTCGGTTGAGTCGGGTCATTCGAATCATTGCACTTTCCATCCGCACACCCTCTAGCTCTTCTTCCAATGTTTGCTTCAAAAGCCCGATTGCGATTGGATAGAAGGGCATTTCTCTCTCTAGTGGTCACTCGATGCCTATGTATGGTCTGTGCCGTAGCCATTTTAGGGGTTTGGTACAGATGGCGCGATGTCAACAGTTGTGCCCCTTGATTCGGGTTTTTTCATATCGTGTGAAGACGTTTTAGGAGATTGAGGTGAAGATGGGAAAATGAGCTGAGGGTTAAAGTGAGGGCTCTCCATGGCTAATGAGCCCGGATGCAAATTGTTGGCTTGGTGTTCTCTCACCATCCTATTATAGTTTTTCCTCATCTCTTTTCGCTTCTCCTTCTTCTCTTGTGGAGTCATTTGTAGTTTTCTTGCTGCATTTTTTGCCGCTTACAAGTCACGCTGCCTCTTGTTTATTAGCGCCTTTTGTTTAGGAGACGGTGCATCCCGTCGTGCTCTATCTAGTTCACGCTTACGCTCTTTTGTACACGTGACAATATTGTCGATGGAATTGGATGCATTTGCAGCACCTATATATTAATAAAAAAAGTACGGTCTCAAATAAATTACAGAAGGGCACATATTGCAAGAACATTAATTCCTTATTATATTGTCATGAACGACATTTGGGTTGCCCACTACATTTTTTCTTCTCAAATAGATAACATTAATGAAAAAAACAATGTAGATCAGGTGATGCATCAGTCAAGTCAATTATGCCACTTTGATCTATACATTATCGGAGTAGTCATCTGCATATATATAATAACATGATATTAACATTGGCCTCGGCATCATACAAACACAATAAAAAAATAATTAGTATTAGGAACAAAATAAACCAAAATGGTACATGTGTTATCTTTATCAATCTGTATGAGTTCGTATGAGTTGTTTCGATGTAGACAGTCACTATCTTCATAGCCATTAGTGTTTTCCGTGGTTGATTCAACTTCAACTGGTACAACATAATTACAGAACAAATAAGCGAACCAATGACTGATGCAAATAGGTGGTATCATTCATACACAACAAAAAAAACTTTTCTTAATTTGCAAAGTTTTAGTCCATCTGATTTTTTTCTAATTTGCACAAAACTTTTAGCTCAATGTATATACATTTACAACATATACATCACTATACATTAAATAAACTAAAAAAGGGTAATACTGAATTCAGAAACGGAAAATCAGAATGTGGTGGACCTCTCGACCCAGCAGCTAGTGCAGTTTCCGCCTTTCTCAGAAGATACTTTTCTCTATGTTTTTTTATTTTTTTCATCCCTTTCTTCTTGAGTCATTGCTGCATGCCATGCTTTTTCTCTTTCCCTTTTACGCTGCGCACGTTCATGAACTTGCGCTTGTGAATTTGATGTTGTCTGTCCCACTGTTTGAAAATAAGTTAATAGATATTTACTTAATCACCACAAATAATACAAGTGAAAGCGTCTATGGACATGTGTATAAACAATTACCTCTATTGATGGTGTTTGTCAAGTCTGTAAATGGTGTACGACCTTCATTATTTTGCATAGGTTCCATTATGATGAAACTGAACATAAAATTAATCCTTAGCTTCAATCAGAATTTAATCTCTCAAAGTGGTCGAAGTTAGCAAGCATAATACATGTATACAAATGTAATTAGATCAGATCCGAATACAAATAACCAATTATCTTAAGTTAGGGTTGGGTCCTCGGTTTAGTAAACTACCGCCACTTGTGTCAGTTGTAACCAAGTGGCGATCAACAAGACAAAAGCTATCTGTGTATCTTGATTCCTTCAATTTCCTCACCTCTAAGTTTGATAGACAGCAAAAAGCTTGGCATTGAACAGAATTAGGATGTGTACCTACAAATGGATGGACGTGCTTGATTTTTTAGAAGGAAATATTGAGAGACCGATAGCAGGAGTTTCCTAACCTGAACATCAAAGGCATATACAAATTTAGAGTAGTTCATATTTGTGGTTGCAACTACTGGCTGTCAAAGGCATATACAAATTCAGAGTAGTTCATATTTGAATGCACACAAAATATACGATAGCACAAAGACACCATATTAGTGATCATCTGTTGGGTTCACATAGTGGACATGCCAAAATCCCATGGTGACAGTGTGGGGGAGTGGAGTCAACCAGCCCAGGGTCGACCACACAGGTTGGGACAAAATCAAATGAGCCCTTTGAGATGGTAAACAGGCAATCACTTTAACCATATTTGGGCTAACAGCACAATGACCATACATGAACAGGAAGCTGAAGAAAATAGCAGTGCGTGAAAATTAAAGCACATGACAGGCAATATTCAATCAAATGGGAGATGTAATCGAGCACTATTAGGCAAATAGATCAATGGACTGTACAATGGCACTATATATGGATTGAGAGCTGGATTGTTTTTTAAGTCGGAATCCTACAGTGAAACAACTTGACGATGATAGTTAAATAGTGTCAGAAAGCATATAACAGCAACCTAGTGTTCTACAACTATGCTGATTAAGGTTCCTACAAAACTCTAAGTTTACTACTATCCAGAACTACATACAAGTTTGTGATATTATGATGGCTGACTAATTCTGTAATTCATCAAAACAAATATATTGATTGAGAAATAGTAGTGCGAGCCATGTGTGCGACCATCATCCCTGATGCCGACGTGAAGATCGGGGAGATGACCGAGTAGGAAGCGGGAGAAACGGGACACGGTGAAAGCAATTCGTATCTAACTGAATCCTCTCTACTTCTGAATCCAATTGCTGGACCATGAATGATTAAGAAATTACCTGGTCAGGCAGACTCTGATTTCAGGCATTGCTTGGTTGAAGCCCTGCAATCATGCTTGTGTGAATGACAGGGGCAGGCAGTGGTTTGATTTTTTTTAGTTCCTATGAGTCCCAGTAAAGAACAGAAGCATGTGTCATTATTTATATAAGAGAAGTTTTAAAATATATGTTGGACAGTTGTGTAGTTCAGTCATTCTATCTTAATGGAAATAATATCAGCATGGCTTGCAGTCTCACGAGAAAGGAGTATAGGACTAATTTATATTTATAAAAATTCTGAGATATTGACAACACCAACATACTAACAACATCAGATTGTGATGGCTACTGACCTATTGTAATAGGCATAATTACTTAACAATTGTTGCACTTATGGTGATTGGGGAGATACACCAGAACGTGTTAGCATTTTAGTAGTCTATTAAATTATTTGACTGAAAACTTCACGACTTAGCTGCCTTCTTTACCTGACAATTTAGACATGAAATTTAGTGAACATTGACAATGTCTGTTATTACCTTATTCTCACCGGAGCTCTAAATCATTGCCGTTGGTACTGTTTCAACTGTCTCCAGCCCTACTGTTAACAAATTGCAGGTACCTACAAATGCAAGCAGAAATGCAGATGCTAAACCAAGAATATCAGAACGCATGGAAGCAAGCAGAACACCATATTTTTGCAATCATGATTCATGAAAGAGCATGATGAGTCCTAGCTTAATATAAAACAAGGCACAAACTATTTAGCACATTGTAATTGCTGAAAAAAAACAGAAAAAAACATGCTTGTACCTCAATAAATCTATAATGACCTATCCATCGAGACCTAAAAGACGTACATATTAATTTTTTTTTAAAATAATTAAGGTATATGAAACATGGATGTCATTAATTCAGAACTAAAATGATATATAGCTATATAAAATTGTATTGTCTTTGTTCTACTTTGTTTTTAAAAAAGTATTATATACTCTCAGTTTAGTTTTCTAAGCACTAATAATGAAATCATTTAGATTTGTTCTGTTCAATTGAATAACCAAACAAAAATAGCGATAATTATTTAGCTGATTTAATCAAACCCTAATTATGATGTATTTTTATATAGCTATATATCATTTCGGTGCTCACACCAAGCAGCTTTGCCTCGGTTTAAGCAGATAGCCCCGAAATAAATAAGAACGGTTTGGTCCCAAATTAGTATGAACGGTTAACTGATTATCGAACTAAATAATTTAGTTGAGGGATATCAAACATGGATATGTACCTTAATTAATTAAAAACTTATTCAATTATTTTAAAACTGCAATCATGCCATGTATATAGTATCAGGTTTTTTCACAGAGAAAGGAATGGTAAGGAGGCAGACCTGGACTGGCCAATGGTGTCGTGACCAGCTCTGAACGACTTGTGCTAGCTGCTGATGCACCGTTGCCGGCGGCAGGTTCGTGGACGGCGAGGCGAGGCTTGCGTTGGAGACGGCGTGAGGCCTGAGGGAGCAGTGATGAACCAGAACCACAGAGCCTGCAAATCTAGGACCTTAATATATTAGAAATCACACGGCTGGCGTTTATCCTCACGGAGATAAGAGGTAGAAAAGAACAATTAATTAAATTAAGCAGTACATGAATTTTTAGTATACAGTTAAAACAGGATTGAAGATCACGGTATACCTTAGGCCAATTGTGGGAGGCCCAACGGCTGGCTGTGGAACAGTGATGCAGTCCACTAGACAAGGGATCCGAGGCGGGTCAAGCGGTCGCGGTGATGCGTGGTACTTGTCTCCTCCTGCCGCCGAGAGAAATCACCGTGTATTGGATAGACGGAGGTCGCCGCCGGTGGCTGGCCGTATCGCCGAGGTGCGATGATCAGGGCAGCAGTCACTCCCAGGCCCTTGGTGAATGGTTGTCCGCTGCAGGTGGCCCCTTGTCAAGTCTGGGAGTGGGAGGTGAAGGAATTATCGGTGTCGAGCTTGGGCGGCAAATGAGGAACGACCTCAGATGGGCGTGGAGAGGTCCTTAAAGAAAAGAAAAGAAAAGAAAAGATGGAAAGGGTGTCCATGATTTCAGAGCAGTTGATTTTGCATGCGGGCATGCGGCCGATTTGTGAGGGGCGCTGATCTTGCATGGTGCCGATTTTGCATGGAGGCGCCTGTAGCTGATCGTGAGCAACAGAAAAGGAGAGGAAATCGGAAATATCCAAAGGAGGCGTGGATCCTAATGGGGAGAGGCAGACCCAAAATAAATATCGCACCAAAAAGTGTCCATGTTTTATTTTTTTTAGTTGTTGGAGAGGAGATAGGAGACTACCTGCTTTTGCATGCATTTCGTGCGTGCGGTTTCGGCAAGTGCCTTTTGGCAGGCATCGTGGTGGGCGTTGTTGTTTTCGCACATAAATTTACCGCCCGATGAGTTGAAAGCACATCCAGTGTGTCGAGGCTACGTCAAACTCCCTTCCACACCCCTCAATTACCCCTCAATTATCAAGGTCATCCGTGGAAAGAGATCTATGAGAATTGTTCTCAGCAACTCCTTTTTTTTCAAAAGCGTGCTCTGCACGTGCTTCATTAAGAGAAGTTAGAGTTGTTACACAGACCGGGTGCCTATGATGGAGAGGTACCGCATAAAGCGAACCGATTACACTGACAAAGATCGTCGACTTGAACGGCGGAGCTAAACTGGTGTACTAAGCGATAAACCAATCTCGCGACCAGTAGGGGGTTTGCGTGCGTCCTAGCCACTGTTGGTATTTATTAACGCAAATAGAATATGAAGGATTCCGCAAGTGCACAGAATACCATTGTAGCATTTTATCGGGAGTATTCCAGGTATTGTTATTTATATTTTACCACAGGAAAACATGAAGTAAAGATTATTGAATAACAAAGGAGTATCTATCAGTCAACATACCAGCATAGCTAGAGCAAGGGATAAATGTTATGATAGGAATTAAGCATAATAACACTCAGGGGATAGATCACTAAGATAATGTAAACTAGTTAACTCCAGAGAACAAAGCGTGAGATAGATTCCTATGATATTCTTATTACATGATCAAAGTATATATATACCCGACTATAGCTAAGACTAACTCTACTCTTGTGCACTTTGGGACGCCGCTTAGACGGTAGAGCACCGCAAAGGATAATTCTACTGACGCGACTACGGTCCTACAATTTAAGAACCTGCTCAATTCAGAGTGGACTACATAGGATAGATGGGGCTGTCACCTCCCGTTGCTACCACACAACTAGAGAACAGGGTGTACTCACTAGCAGAGCATCGTATAAGCACCATGCTTACATGAGGTTCGGCTACTTAGCCCAATCGATAAACTAGCAGGCTAAGCGCTCTATGAACCCGCACACAAAAGTGAAGATAACCTCAACTAAGCAAGATATATATTCAAAGTAAGCACAACCATGTAGATAGAAATATGATAAATTGATAACAAGTCTTACAAGATATAGAAGTGAAGATACAAGGCTTTGCCGAGCCTCCAAGACTAGATCCGGAACTTGAGCATGAGCCCAACTTGACCCTCACTCCCGAGCTACTAATCTACTACATTGCAGAACTCTAGACCTAATTCTCCTGGTGTGTGTTGATCTGAATGAGAGATATGAATTAGGGTTTCAAGATAGCTTCAGGGAGGGAGGTATAGGGCTGTATATAGGGGGTAGCATCAATTCTGGACCCTCGGATCAAACCGACTTGAATAAACGGTGTAGATGCGATCTTTAAGGAGGTGGAGAACTGTCATACGAAGGAGAGGCTGACTGGTGGACCTAGTAGACCAGGTGGCCTGCAGGTGGCTGACCAGTGGACCTAGTAGACTGGGCGACCTGCCCCACCAGGAAGACTCTCGTGGTCTTTTTCGGTGTGGTGTCCTCTGGAACCTTCTAGAGTTGTTTACGCAATGGATAAGCGTGATTTACTTTGATGAATAGGTCCATCTTGATGGTTTTCTGAATATATCCTGCTGAAAACATAGATTCACTAAAACTCGTGGAATTTATTAGTTTAAACCCCTAGACCTATGTTGGTGATCATTTTTATGCATTTATATAAGTTATATTGACGATTTATGATGAACGTTAACTACCGTCAACAAGCTCCCCCACACTTAAGCTTTGCTCATCCCTGAGCAAAGCTAAACTCAGCAATGGATCAGAAGTTGCTACATTGCTTTCACTCCTCAAAAGTACACATGCGTTCAATCAAAAATTCTGCCGCGGATTAGAACAAACTGTTCTGACTTTCAAACTTACCCATATTACCTTCAACCATAGGGCTTCTTAGCCTTCACTTGGGTCTTGAGTAATTTAAAGGCAGAACGATCAAGTCAAGCACTATGTCTCAAGTTCTTTGTTCCACCATTGTTCTGGAGTTTTTATAAGTTTTCAAATAAAACTCAGAGATTCCATTGTATGACACTCTCAAGTCTCTCAATATATGTGATATTTGTGGACCCTTTCCAAGGCAATAATGATGTTATGCCTTTTTCTCATCCTACCCCTAAGGCTTTATATGGAGTTCATAGGTAGGGAGAAAGTTAGAGCATACTTGCAATGCATATATTGTAAAGTCAGACAACGGATCCAAAGAGAGTTGAGTCATACAATCAAATTAAAATGTGCATGTGTGTGGATGTATGGTGGATATATATGGTGGCTAACCTAATTCTTCTTTGCTCCTTGAAAACATATCTCTCTTTTGAAACTTGAAAAAAATTGCTAGAGAACAGAGGCTATCTTATTCATCTCTCTTTCTTTGTTTTTTTCAGGCGGGCATGTAAGTACCCATTGTTTTCAATATCTCGGACACTTTTGTGTCTATTTTTTCTCAACTCTTTTTTTTCTTATCTCTTTTTTTATGAATAATTTTTGCATAGCCCCAAGCCTCTTTTCTGCAACAAAACTTTGAGAGAGATATCTACAAGAACTTTGGAGCATTTATTTGATAGATAGAAAACCTAACAAGCATGTTTTTGTGTTCACCCCCAGTGTAGGAGTAAAATATTTTTGGGTGGATCTAGATGGAAGGCATGTTTTTGCGTCCACCCTTAGTGTAGGAGTAGTGCATATGTGGGTGGTGTGTACGTGATCTTAATTTTAAAAGCATGGCAAACCTCTCATAAGGGTCAACAAAGCTTGACAAAACTCAATGCAAAAGCAAGCAACATATATGTGAAAGTTTTCCTAGCCTAAATAACATGTATGACTCTGGTGGGAATTCAAGCTTTGTCATACAGGAACTCATCATGTAGAATTTTTATGTTTTTCAAAAGATAAATCTCTAGAACTTTGGTGTCACTTGGAACAAGATAAATAGCAGCTTGGACCTTCTCATATCATATCCGTCAATTACCTAGACTTAGATCAAGCATATGTGTCGGTGTTTCGAGTAAACACCAACTAGTAAATTTGTATTTGTTGCGCGTTAGGCCCGGATGGTGTGCTAAAGGATACAAGGTTTATACTGGTTCGGGCAGAATGTCCCTACATCCAGTTTGTTGCTACTCGTGTTATTAGCACTAGAAAAGGTTCGTAGTAGGGAGTAAAAACAGTTGAGAGAGGGATAGGTCCCAAGTCTCTGATGGAAAGGTCGAAAGGGCGCTGAGAGCTTGGTTGCTGCTTAGCTATGTGTGTGATATGTGTCGAATTGATTCATCCCATTAGTGGGGTGCCCTACCTTCCCTTTTATAGATCAAGGGGGAGCAGAGGTTATAGATGGGAGAAAGAGGAAAAAATCAGAGGTAGAGAAGGTCCTTCGAAGGTGCCGGGTTTTCCTTTTCCCTTGAGCCTGCCGTGCTGACATGGCAGACGATGCCTAGGGATGGCACGTTCGCTGATCCTGATAGGGCCGTGCTCTAGCTTTGGTCAGCTAGTGGTCACGTCACATCCTACTCCGGTGGTCGATGCGGCATGCTAGGGTACCGAGCCGTGACCCTACGGGGAGCAGATGGAGAAGTGACCATATGTCCGTTACTGTAGATGATGTGAGTTCCCTCCTGGATTGTAGTGGTTGTCATATGCTTATGTTAGGATCCGCGCTCGAGGGCTGATGGCGGCGCCCGCAACACTGTAAGACAAAAGTCGGCGCCTACAACACTGTTCGGGCTCTGTCATGCCTAGAAGGGCTTAAAGCGCTTGTCCCATCGTATCTTGATGGTAGTTTCCTGCAGGCGTGCATGGCATGGTCCTTGGTACTACAGTTGACTCGAATGTCCTGTCTTACGCTGTGCTCGTCATTATGAAGGAGCATAGTGTAGTCGTTGGGCGAGGCAAGCCAGCCCTAGGACGTCGGGCGAGGCAGAGCCTGTCCTAGGACATCAGGCGAGGCGGAGCCAGCCCTCAGTCGTCGGGCAAGGCGAAGCCCAACCCTCAGGGGTCGAGCGAGGCGAGGCCAGTCCCTAGTTGTCGAGCGAGGCGGAGCCCGCCCCTAGACATCAGGTGAGGCGGAGTCTAGCCCTCGGGGGTCGGACGAGGTGGAGTCCAGCCCTCAGGGGTCGAGTGAGGTGGAGCCAACCCTCAGGGGTCGAGCAAGGCATGGCTAACCTTTGGTCATATGGGCAAGAAGTGCAGTTGCGTTCTTGTCTTATTTAGAAGCATCAACGTTTGATGGTTATTAGCTCCACCTCATTGGGTACCCTAGTATTAGGTCCCCAATAGTAGCCCCTGTGCCCCTGATAGAATCACCTAGGGGGTGATTTGTCTTGCCAGAGAGTGTGTGCGAGCGCATCCAACGGGTGTAGCCCCCGAGCCCCCGAGTGATTCAGATATAATCGCCCGGGGGGTAATTCGGACCCTTCGTGGGTATGGCTATGAGATTTGGTGTTTGACAACTGGATAGTTTAAAGGGAACCCTAGTATCCTGTTCGCGGGGATTCGTCCAGGGTCAGCCCAGTGGAGACTCGATTACGGATCGAGACTCCCTTGAGGCTCGTGCGCCTAAGTTTTGGCCGCTTATGGTCCCATCCCTCATTGGGACGGCCGTCGAAACTATTGGGCCAACCCTCGAACTCCTAGGCCTAGGCGGGCCAGAGAAATACTTTTTGACCCGTATCCCCTCTGCGAGAAAAGAGTCCTGGTCTGCCCGGGAAGGCGTAACGTCCGGCGCGACTTTGGTGGGAAAGGATAGGGATCGTGGACACATATCCCGTGACGTGACATGGTGGTGTATCATGGCAGGCATGGAGATCCAGGAAGACAGTTTCCCTGCTCGCATTCGTCGCCCCTATAAAACCAAGGGGTTCGCCCCCAGGGTTCCATACTTTGCCTCCTTGCCTTTGCATCTACAACCTCCGTCGCCAATCGCCTGAGCCTCCCGCACCCGCATCGCAGCCTCCATCAAGCTTGCATCCAACCACCCCCATCGCCTAATGGAGCAGTGGTGCAGGTCCGATATCACCCTCCAGCGCCTGGAGAGCCTCGTTCACCGTGGTCTTCTTTGCGCGCGGACTGCCGCCGGGGAGTGGCTGCTACCCGACAATGAAGATGTGCCGTCACTGCCCAAAGGCTATGTTGTGTCCTTCGCTCGCTTTCATAAGCGGGGATTTGCCACCCCAGCCCACAAGTTCCTTCAGGGGTTGCTGAATTACTACAAGGTGGAGCTACAACACCTCACTCCCAATGGGGTCCAACACATTGTGGCGTTCGTCGCCCTGTGTGAGGGGTTCTTGGGGATTAGTCCCTACTTCAACCTATGGTGGTATCTCTTCGCCGTCAACCTCCTGAAGAAGCAGGAGAAGAAGCGAGAGCTGAGCGTGCCGATGGGTTGCACCGGCATCTTGCTTCGCAACAACCGGGTCAACGAGTACCCGTCGATGCATCTGTCGACCTCCAACAAGGGGTGGCATTCGCATTGGTTCTATGTCAAGAATGACACAGCTGCCCCCTTACTAGTGTTCACCATATACCTTATCGAAGAGGTCCTAGAATCATGGAGGATGTGGGGGGTCCCGGATAAAGATAAGAAAAAATCCAGGACCATCTCACCACCCTCCAAATTCTGAAGGAGAGGGGCATGAAGGGGTCGGGGATCATCGACGTCTACCACACATGGAGGGTGGCGCCGTTGATGAGTCATGCGCTTCCCCTGTACCTGATGGCGCCCGGAGCATCGCTCGAGGGGACGGCGCTTGTCAATGAAGCACTCTCCCCCTCCGAAGTGGCACAGCGCATCAAGGAGGCAATGGAGCCTTCGAAGGACAACGTCGGCGTCATTCTTGATTTCATGTATCCTGTGCCGGGGCACCCCCCAATGTGGCTGGAATAGGGGTACATCGACTTCGTAAGTTCTCTTTCCTCGTGCCTCATTTTTAATTGATCTCCAGACTCCTTGATGCTGACATTGAGATAGCAGGACCAGCCAAAGAGGCTCATCCTTACAGACCGCGTGGCTCCACTACCGAAGGACCCGCTCATGGTGACGGTGAATTGCACCACGGCCGAGTGGCAGAAGAAGACGAAGGAGGTCGAGAGGAGGAAGAAGCAGCAGAAACAACAAGCATGGGAGCGAGGTGAGGAGATAGATAGTGACGATGACGACAATGATGACGACAAGGAATATGATGAGATAGTCGCTGAAATTGAGTGGGACGACCTAGGAAGCGAGGACGCGCTGATAGGCACCCACTCGTCAATGTAGGGATCCTTCCCGTTCCATGTAGGGGAAGGTGAGGCCGTGAGGCTAGAGGAGGCGGGCTAGACTGTCGGCCCATCCTTAGCACCATCAGGGGTGGGCGGATCTGCCACCGCGCCTGAAGTGCCAGCTGGAGCGAGCGGACCTGTCGCCGTGCCCTAAGAGTCGGTGGCAGCGGGCGGATCCGCCGTCGCGCCCGCGGTGCCGAGAGAGGGGGGTGGCTCCACCGCCGTGCCCCCAGATACGAGGGAGGCGAGCCTTTCAGCCTGGGAGCAGGGAATGGGCTCAAAATGGTCTCGCCCCGACGAGGTGGAGCAGGGAACTAGGGGTTCATCCCCTTAACGTCTCCACTGCCCAACAGCGCCGACGTAAGTTGCCAATTCCTCTATTTTTCTCTGTTTTTCATAGTGACTCATGCCTTTTGTTTCTTCTGTAGTATCCGGAGACAGGTCAGATGGGGCACTTCCATAGCACTGGCACCCAAGAAGACCATCGCCCTTCAGGCAAGGTAGGGGCCGCCGCCTGACGTCGCTCCCATTTCGGGCGAGAGCGGAGCCGGCGTCACAACCCTCGGAGCGAAGCGGTGGTGCCCGTGCCCTCGGTGGGTCAAGCTATCAGCGAGGCTAAGGAGGCACCCTCAGAGGTTGCCACTCAACCAGCGATGGAAGTGATGCCGTTGCCGACATCGGGATGGGCGGAGCTGTCGGCCGCACTTGTTGCTTCGACCACGGCAGGCGCGGCGCAGCCGGATGAGGTCCCGCTGATGGAGGCGGAGGTGATGGTGTCTATGATAGATGGGTTGTAGCCAGAAGCTATGGTGGAGTCACCTGAGGCAGCGGCGCGTCCCATGCCACCGGCGGCCCCAGAGACGATGTCCGCTGTTGGTAGGACCGAGGGGGTCATGGCCCAGGGACCCCCAGACACTATGGCGGTTGCCAAGGAGACCAGCAGGGAGTTGTCCCTAGTCCTGCCATCAGAGGGCCAGCACCTACCCATGCGGGAGGAGCCCCCACTCCGATGGGTGAGTCTGTGGGACCCATCATCGGATCTTTTCACCCTCGACGATACCACCGAGGGCATGGAGAGGGAGAAGCTTAGCGTGGGGTTCATGGCCATGCTAGAAGCTCTAAATCAGGCCAGTGGCACCCTTCGAGACATAATCGTTCCTACCGGTTGGGTATTCACTTGGTCCTGCCTCTCGATATCTTTTTTCTTCATCTATTTTTGTTTTTCTGACCACCGCCTTTTTCAGTCTCTTATTGCTCGCAGCTAGGAGAAATCCCGGTTCCTTCATGAACACAAGGAGGATTGGGACTGCCTCATCGATGAGGCATGGCTGCATAGGGACATGACCACCTAGCTTCGCCAGAGGGTGGCCAAGCTGACTCCCCTTGCTGCGGAGGCGGACGATCTTCGGCTTTGGGCGGCCGAGGCTCACAGGGATGCGGAGGACGCCGAGAAGTCTTTTGATGAATTGATGGAGAGGGCACGGCGAGATCAGGAGGAGGCCACCAGAGTGCGGAAGGAGTGGGACAAGCTACTCCAGCAGGATGCCAAGGCCCACCAATGGATCATCGACCTCCTAGCCGAGGCCAAGAAGGAGCGGGATCTTAGGCTGGTAGCCGAGGAGAGGTCCGTGGCCCTAGAGTAGAGGGCAAAACTAGACACCGAGACAGTTGCCTGGCTGTGCATGGACCGAGACAAGCTACGCCATACTGTGGAGAGGCTCTGCTCGAAGCATGGAGCGGCCTACGGGGAGAGCGACCGGGTCGTCCGAGAGCGCGATGAGGCACAACAGAGGATCAGCTCCCTCCTGGATGAGCTAAAGACTACGAGAGGCCAGAAGCTGGAGGCCGAGGGTGCCGCTGCCGGACTGGCCATGGATCTCACCGAGGCGAGGAGTCTTCTTTAGGCGGAGAGCGACGAGCTCGATATCCTGAAGGTTGCTCTTGGCGTAGTTTGCAATGACCTGCAGGTGGTGCAGGTGGAGGGGACCAGCTCGCTCGCGGCCCATGCCGCAGATATCACGGTGTAGGTGCGCCATCTGGAGAAGGAAGCTCTTTGTTCAGGGATCACCCAAGCCTTCGCCATCGCCCGCTCACATTATGATGACAACATCGATTTCGAGGCGATGAGCCTTGTTTTTGCGCCTGGTTATGAACCCTCCGAGATGGATGACGTAGAAGCGACGGTGACTCCTTTTGTGGAAACCCTGGCGAGCAGAATTGAAGATATGGTTCTCCCTGAGAGGGGGTAGTTAGTCGAATGAGTCTGGTGGACATTTATCTGTAATCTGTGGACAAGTGTCGGTACTTTTGTTTTTTGAAACTAGATTCGCAACTTTGTTTTGTTAAACAAATTCGCAATTTCATTTTGTTTGATTGAACTTGTTTTTTTCCCTTTTTGCATTCGAAAAAGGTGCTCATGCAATCCAACCCTTCCGTTTGTTAAGGCCATAGGGCTCGAGGTGTATAAGAGGGGAATTTCGATTATGCTGGTGAGCAAAGTTACCATAGCCGTCGGGGCATGGGTTTTTTGCAGTCTTACTAGGCAAGCTCGGTTATTTGTTCCCACAAACCTTGCCGCTAACCTTAACGTGAGGGAGAGGTCCAACGCAGCGACTGTTTCAAAAAAAGGAGATATTCATACCTTTATCAGCCCCCAAGTGAGGTCCGACCCCTTGTGGTTGCAGGGGTTGGATGTCACTAGAGACTGAAAAGAGGATAGCGGAACTACTTGTATTCGTACGTACCCCTTCCTTAGGATTTTAGCTATCATTCTGCGACCATGCGTTCGGTCTCATTGCAGGTCCGGCCTTCCCCAAGCCCCCGCGCGTGGCGGGGATTCGGTCAAGGGTCGGCTTGTTTTTGTGACTGTTGCCCCGTCCATGGTTTTCGCAACTGGAGGGGTTGAGGAGATGTCACTTGCCTCGATGGCTCGAGTGATGCGCTTGATGTGCTCGCTAATGGGGATGTTCGAATAGAATCTGGTCCCGTCGCTCGTGACAGGGTCAGCAAAGCCCTCGGGTGGTATTCCATTGCTCCTTAACCCGCCTTCCAATAGATTCCCCCTCAATGGGGATTCTATGGGCTCGGCAAGAGGCTGGATTGAACTAGAAGGTTGAGATGACCCTATCCGCCTCTATGTGGGTTGGGCGAAGGCCGTTGAGGCTCATCTACATTTCCTCCCCTGGCTCTTGTTCGACATGAGGCAGCCTCGGGCCCTTTGTGGGCCAGCCTTCGAACCTCGGTCTCTTGATCTAGGATCAGGCGGCTCAAGCCCCCGAGCCCCTTGGGGTCTGATAGGGGTCGGCCGTGTTTCTTACGTCACCCCGTCCTCGACTTCCACAACCAGAGGGGCTGAGTTAACAACACTTGCCTCGATAGCTCGAGTGTCGCGCTCAATGAGCTCTCTAACGGGCATGTTTGTATGGAATCCAGGTCCGTCATCCGCTGACGCGGTCGGCATAGCCCTCATGTGGTATTCCACTACTTCATAACCCACCTCCCGGCAGATGCCCGAGCCATTCAATAGGCTCAGGTGGCCCATTGGCCTCTCATCGATGGAGATTTTGTGGGTTTGGCTCGAGGTTAGAATCGAATGAGAAAGGTCGAGATGTCCCTGTCCGCTTCTAAGCGGGGTCGGGCAAGGCCACTAGGGCTCATCTCGGGTTTTCTCCCCTAGCTCTATTTAACATGAGGTGGCCTCAAGCCCTTCGTGGGCGAGCCTTCGAACCTCAGTCAGTTGCTGCTCATATCAAATGAGGCAACTACCGCTTTGTGATGCGACGCGAAGCGTTGAGATGCAGCAATTGCATATGCAACGCTTGAATATATGGAATGAATATACGATATAATGGAAATGAAAGTGAGGGTCGGTGATGTTACCTTGGTGGCATGAGTGACCGGAAGTTCTTACTAGACATGTCCGTGTAGGGTTCGGGTCCGATGTTTGCGACGGGGCCGGTGTAACCTGCATGAGTATCGCAATTATTCATTTTTGTCTCTCGGCGGCGATCCGAGCCATTCGATTGACTTGGGCGACCTGATAGCTTCTCCTTGAAGGAGATTCCATAGGCAAACCCCTCCAAATCTTTCACGAGAAGGCAAATGCTAAAGCTTGGGGTGTGGGGAACTATGAATTTGATTATGCTAGTGAACAAAAATGCCATAGCCGCTGGGGCATAGGGCCTAGCGGTTCACCCAATTTTACACAAAGTTTTACACCCACGCACCGTGCCTCCAGTTCTTAAACGTAAGGAGGGATTGGGTGAAGAGAATGTCTAAATGAGTAGACACTCTCAGCAGCCCTCGAGTGATGTCCGCGCCCCTGCCGTTGCTGGGGTTATAGGCTCGGTACTAAAATTAACACACAAAGTAAGTAAACAAGGGTGCTTATCTTTCGGCGGTCGTTCGTTCAGCGTTTGCCTGGGCCATCCGATTGATCTAGGAGGCCCGTTGGGCTCCCCTTGATGGAGGTTCCATCGTTGGGTCCTTCTAGGTCCTGCCTATGGAAGCAGAGAGTCGCCTGGATGCGGGTGCGCCTTATTTCTCGCGCTCAGTGTGTGGTAGTGGTGGGCCATGACCAAGCCACGTCCTGTTTGACTAGGCATCGTCTCATTGAGCAGGGCACGTTATATCGGTCCAGACGTGTCCCCTTGAATTCCCATCTGCATTGAATAGGGAAGGGAGAGAGTTTTTTGTCCCAACCTTTTGCCTTTCTCCAACTATTGCGCCTCCTCCTTAAATAGGGTAAGGGAGAGGGTTCTCGTCCCATTCCTCTGCGTATTCCTGAGCTGCTGCCTCCCCTCCTTCTTCAGATCCATTCATGAATCCGGAGCGCGATGTCGAGCTGAAGGTCATCCAACGTAGATGAGATGGTGTCGCCTGCCTTCACCGAGAAGGGGCTGCTTCCGCTGAAGGAGGATGCGCACTGGTGGGTGCTGAGCATCGTCAGCTTTGTCGTCATCCATGAGGCCTTCGTCAGGATGGAGCTGTACGGGGACCTCTTCTGATGAATCTTCTTCGGGCAAGCCTCGTCGGTGGGGAAGCCGCAAAGGACTACGTCGATGGGGGGTGTTGCCGTTGCAGCCACTCAGATCAGCTAGTTCATGAAGTTTGATGAGATGTTAGAGACATCCATCAGCCATGGCGGCCATTCTTCGGTGGGCAGCGCCCCCCATCCTAGTGCCATTGTCAGTGCTGATCATGGTGGCGTAGTCCCTGGACACCCTGGAGAAGACACCATGGTCACCGACATGGTGCTAGACGTTGCATACGACGACGCCCTCAAGGATCCCATGGAGCGGTAGGATGTTGCCGATGGAGAGCGTGGCACGGCAACCATAGTAGTATTTAGAGTAGAACTGGTCAGAAAATGTAGTCTTTTAAGTTGTGGGGGGAGCCCCCGTGGAAACAATTTTTTATATTGATGAATACATCAGTCCCTTTTTGTGATGAAATCACTTTGTAAGCGATGAATTTGTGAAAAAAATGAACAAGTTCTCAAATTTCGTTACAACAAACAGCTTTTCAGCTCTTCTCCCTCTTTTTGTAAAAGGGGTTCAGTGCCTTCCGACCCTTCCCATAGTTAAGGTCGCAAAAATGCTTGGAGTATGGTAGGGCCAATTCTTATCACGTTGGTGAGCAAGGAGACCGTAGCCACTGGGGTGTGAGTTTCCCGCAGTCCTACCAGTTATACTCAGAGTTTGTTCCCAAAATCCTAGCCCATAGGACTTACCATGAGAGAAGAGGGAAAACACGGAGAATGTTTGTAAGATAAACGTACTCATACCAGCCCCTGAGTGAGGTCCGACCCCTCACACTTGCAGGGGTCGGATGTCATGAAAGATCGGGGATTTTGATGACAAAACTGATAAGAGAAAGTATGCGTTTATTTAGGGGTAAAAACGATGTAGCTGCTCAATGTTCTAGGCATTGGTGAAGACCTCGCCATTGATGGTTTTCAACTTGTAGGCGCCTGGCTGGAGTACATCTGCGACGATGTACAGCCCCTCCTAGGGCAGGGAGAGCTTGTGGCAGTCCTTGTTGCTCTACATGAGATAGAGAACCAGGTCCCTGACATTGAAGGCTCGGTCCCGCACCCATTGGCTGTGGTACCGTCGTAGCGCCTACTGGTACTTGGCTGAGCGAAGGAGGGCGATGTCATGGCCTTCATCTAGCTGGTCCATGGCATCTTCGTGGGATGCCTTGGCTCCCTGTTCGTCATATGCTCTGATCCTTGGTGCTCCATAGTCGAGGTCGGTTGGGAGGATGGCCTCAGAACTATAGACCATGAAGAAAGGCGTGTAGCCAGTGGCTTGGCTAGGAGTTGTCCTTAGGCTCTAGAGCACCACAGGGAGCTCAGCGACCCAGCGTGCACCAAATTTATTCAACCGGTTGAAGATCCTGGGCTTGAGGCCCTGTAGGAGCATGCCGTTTGCGCGCTCGACCTGCCCGTTTGTTCAGGGGTGCGCGACAGCGGCCCAATCGACCCAGATGTGGTTTTCATCGCAGAATCGAAGGAACTTCTTGCTAGTGAATTGTGTGCCATTGTCTGTAATGATGGAGTTCAGTACTCCAAAGCGATGGATGATGTCGAGGAAGAATAGCACGGCTTGCTCAAATTTGATCACAGAGATTGGCCGAGCTTCTATCCACTTTGTAAACTTGTCTATGGTGACAAGCAAGTGGGTGTAGCCCCCAGGTGCTTTCTTCAGATGTCCAACTAGATCAAGCCCCCAGACCATGAAGGGCCACGTGATGGGGATCATCTGGAGTGCCTGGGCTGGCAGGTGAGTTTGCCAAGCATAGTACTAACACCCTTCGTAGGTGTGTATGATATGCTCGACGTCGGCTACTGCAGTGGGCTAGTAGAAGCCCTATCGGAATACGTTTCCAACCAAGGTTCTAGGCACGGCGTGTTGACCACAGACCCCACTATGGATATCGCCCAGCAAACGCTTCCCCTGTTCGATGGGGATGCAGAGCTACAGGATCCCGGTGTGGCTTCATTTGTAGAGTTCGCCCTCTACAAGAACAAAGGACTTGGCGCGATGCGCGAGTCATCGAGCTTCTGTCTTGTCCATTGGCAGCGTGTCATGGAGGAGGTAGTCGAGGTAGAGTGCTCTCTAGTCAACCAGAGGGTCGGGCTCTATTGCTGGATCCTCTTCAAGCTCCATGACCTTGGGGCCAAACAGAGCCATCGGTTGGTTAGCCCCCGAGGCTGGATCGGATGGACTATCATTGGCCTGCTCTGACCCTTCGTAGCGCACCGAGGGCTTGTGTTGGTCGCTGGTGAAGACACCTATTAGCACCGGCTCTTGGCCGGATGCCGCCTTTGCAAGCGTGTCGGCCACCTCGTTGAGGCGCCTTGGGATTCGATTGAGTTCGAGGCCATTGAATTTGTCCTCTAGCCATTGGACTTCTTGGCATTATGTAGCCATCTTGGCATCGTGACACCTTGACTCCTTCATGACTTGGTTGATGACCAGCTAGGAGTCACCCCGGATGTCGAGGCGTCGGATGCCCAACTCGATGGCGATGCGTAGGCCGTTGATGAGTACCTCATACTTAGCCACATTATTGGATGAGGGGAAATGGAGATGGACCATGTACCTCATGCGAACCCCGAGGGGGATATGAAGACCAGCCCCACACTGGCGCCCTTCTTCATCAGTGATCCATCGAAGTACATCATCCAGTACTCTTGATCGACGACCGTCGGTGGTGTTTGGACCTCGGTCGATTCCACGATGAAGTCAGCCAACACTTGGGACTTGATCGTCGTTCAGGAGGCATACATAATGCCCTGATCCATCAACTCAAGTGCCCACTTTGCGGTTCTTCCTGTGGCGTCCTGGCTTTGGATGACCTCGCCGAGGGGGAACAACGTCACGACCGTCACCGGGTGTGACACGAAGTAGTGACGTAGCTTTCTCTTGGTGATGAGGATGGCATACAGGAGCTTCTAGATTTGGGAGTAGTGGGTCTTGGAGTCAGATGGTACCTCGCTGATGAAGTACACAGGGCATTGCACCTTGAGGGCATGCCCTTCTTTCTCCCGCTCCACTACTAGGGCGGCGCTGACCACTTGCATGGTGGCCGCTATGTATAGCAGAAGGGATTCTCCATCGGTTGGAGGAACCAAGATCGGGGCCCTTGTTAGAAGCAGTTTGACCATGTCAAGTGCCTCTTGGGCCTCGGATGTCCACTCGAAGCAGTCGGCTTTCTTCAAGAGTCGATAAAGGGGGAGTCTTCATTCGCCGACGCATGAGATGAAGCGGCTGAGTGTGGCAAGGCACCCTGTGACTCGCTGAACCCCCTTTATGTTCTAAATCAGGCCCATCCTTGTGATGGCTGAGATTTTCTCTGGGTTAGCTTTGATGCCACGCTCGGAGATGATGAAGCCGAGCAGCATGCCCCTTGGGCCCCCTAAAAACACATTTCTCGGGATTGAGTTTGATGCCATTTGCTTGGAGTTTCGCAAAGGTATGCTCAAGATCAGCAACGAGGTGGTCAACCCATTTGGACTTAACCACGATGTCATCAATGTAGGCCTCAATGGTCCGCCCAATCAGGTCCCTGAACCATTTGAGCATACAGCACTGGTCCATAGCCCTAGCGTTCTTCAGACTGAACGACATTAAGACATAGCAGAACGATCCGAAGGGGGTGATGAAAGATGTCACGAGCTGGTCAGACTCTTTCATCATGATTTGATGGTACCCGGAGTATGCATCAAGGAAGCAGAGGGTTTCGCACCCCGAGGTAGAGTCAACTATTTGGTCTATGCATGGCAAAGGAAACGGATCCTTTGGGCACGCCTTGTTGAGACCCGTATAGTCAACACACATCCTCCATTTCCCGCTCTTCTTCCATACAAGGACAGGGTTGGCTAACTACTCTGGGTGGTATACTTCCTTGATGAACCCAGCTGCCGAGAGTTTCGCTATCTCTTCACCAATGGCCCTACATTTCTCCTCGTTGAATCAACGCATGCATTGCTTCACTAGCTTGGAGCTTGGGTGGATCTTCAAGGTATGCTCGGTGACCTCCCTAGGAATGCCTAGCATATCCGAGGGTTTCCACGCAAAGATGTCTTTGTTGCCGTGGAGGAAGTCGGCGAGCATGCTTTCCTATTCGGAGGAAAGCATGGTACCAATGCGCACCGTTTTACCCTCAGAGCTCCTAGGGTCTACGAGGACTTCTTTAGAGCCCTCTACCAATTTGAACAACCTGATCGACTTCTTGGTATCGGGCACTTCTTCGATGACCTCCTCCTTGAGGGCAGCGAGCTCCCCGAAGGCGACGATCGCTGCGGCGTGACCGCATCACTCAACCTCGCACTCATAGGCGTGCTGGAAGGAGGTGCCAACGGTGATGACCCCATGGGGGCCCAACATTTTCAGCTTGAGGTATGTATAGTTGGGGACGGCCATGAACTTCATGTAGCATGGACGTCCTAGGATGGCGTGGAGGGTTCTGGGGAACCCAACCACCTCAAAGGTGAGGGTTTCAGTCCTATAATTGAACTGATCCCCGAAGGTAATGGGCAGATCGATCTGCCCGAGTGGCATGGCCTGCTTCCCGAGCACGATGCCATGGAAAGGCGCTCGGGTTGGGTGGAGGCGTGTCCGATAGACGCCCATCTCATCGAGTGTCTTGGCGTATATGATGTTGAGGCCACTGCCCCCATCCATCAGTACTTTGGTGAGTCGCTTCGGGCCGACGATCGGGTCGACCACGAGCGGATATCTCCCCGGGTGCGGGACGCTATCCGGATGATTGGTCCGATCGAAGGTTATGGCAGATTTCGTCCACCAAAGGAAGGGAGGTGTGGCCGATTCAGCCATGTAGAACTCGCGGCGTGCGGCCTTCTAACGATGTTTGGAGTCGTAGGCTGCTAATCCCCCAAAGATCTAAGGCAGCCATCTGGTGTCAGAAAGCTATTGTCCTTCTCCTCAGCGTCATCTATAGTGGGGGTAGGGTCCTTTCTGTGCTCCCCTTTGTTGGAGCCTCCGGACAAGAACCGCCACATGAGGCTATAGTCCTTGAGTAGATGCTTAACCGGGAAGGCATGGTTCAGGCATGCCCCACGAGTAGTTTCTCAAAGTGGTTCGGAGTGCCCTCTATGGGCTTTCGACCACCCTTGCGGTCAGCAGCGGCCACAAGCGAGTCCTCACACCATTGCTTCTTGTTCTTCCTTTTGGCGGAACGATTGGAGGTGCCTTCACCGACGCCCTCATCCCGCCTTGCCTTGCCCTCAAGACGATCAAAGATCGCTCTGCCCGCCTCTTCTCCTGAGGCATGGCTAGTGGCGATGTCCAAGAGTTCCTTGGTGGTTCATGGGCCCTTGCGTCCTAGCTTATGAACCAAAGACTCGCAGGTAGTCCCAGATAGGAAGGCTGCTATAACGTCGGCGTCGGTGATGTTAGGGAGCTCGTTGCACTACCGGAAGAAGCATCGGATGTACCCACGGAGGGTCTCACCAGCCTTCTAACGGTAGTTCTTGAGGTCCCATGGGTTCCCAGGGCGCTTGTATGTGCCCTAGAAGTTCCCCACAAAGATCTCCTTCAGATTCGCCCAACTCTGGATCACGTTGGATGGCAGGTGTTCCAACCACACTCGTGCCGAATCGGCTAAGAACAGCGGAAGGTTGCAGATAATGAAGTCATCATTATCTACACCACCGGCTTGGTAGGCAAGCCGATAGTCTTTGAGCCAAAGTCTAGGGTTTGTCTCCCCAGAGTACTTAGGGATATTGGTAGGTGGTCGGTACCTTGGCATGACAGGCCAGGGCTCAGGCTTCGGTCCTCACCGCTGTCGTAGCATCCGCCATGACGAGGATGATAGCCATGGCAGGCTCCTTCTCTTGGGTCACTGTAGGTGTGTCTGCGGGCGTCGAGGGTGCTGCGTGAGTCACGGTTGCGGCCGAGACGCTGATGCACCAGGACCGCGGTGCACTACCTGCCGCCTTGTGGTGCCTGCTGGACTGATGCATCCCTAGCGGGGCACGCCAAGGTTGTGCGCTGGCTGGCGTCGAGCTCGCATCATCGAGATAGCGAGCTCTAAGCCTGCTGCGCCGCCGCACGCTCGAGTAGCGTGCGGATCTCATGGTGGGCCCGATGATCCTCGGGCGTTGCGGCCTCTGGAAGGCCATGGAGCAAGGCCATCATGGCGGCGATGTTCTGGCTCGCCTAGGTGAAGTGAGGAAGGGCTTCATCGTTGGTGATGATCCTTCGGTTTACATCATGGGCCATGGCACGTGCGCGCCCACCATCTTCGCGACGTTCGATCTCTCAATCGAGCTCCGCGCACTCCTGCACAAGCTAGATTCTGACTTCCTCGATCTCTCGCTTTTGGGCTTTCAGCTGCTCCACCCCCATGCGAGGTGGGGCCACTATCTCCCCTTCAGTTTTGTCACCGAGGTTGCCCACCGGGGTAGCCTGCTCTGTGGGGATGCTTTCGATGTGTCCCTCTGGGGTACCCGTCATGAAGCATTCCCAGGAGGGGTGATGGCTCCTCCTACTAGAGTCAGAGCCAGAGGATGACCCCAGCTCCTCTGTGAGGAGGTTGTGGAGAGATTCCATGAGGTGTTTGATTACACCCATGAACCCGTTGTTTGCGGGCGGCATGTGTCGTGCCACAAGGTGGCTAACGGTCGCCGCAGCATTGCGGAGACCGAACGGAAGCGCTGTCGGGGCACCCCGTATGTGGTGTTCTAGAGAGAGGGACCCTCCTCTGGAAAACTATGCCGTGTCATTGGCGTCAGAAAGGGTGAGGCGGTGCCGGTCCTCCCTGGACTGTTAGGGTCCAAGGGAGACACCGAGCTGGCGCTCAAGCCTCTCGTGGTTGAGGCAAATGGAGGGGAGAGATTGGATGGCGGCGTGAGCCAATGCCAACTCTCCTCCCACAGTGATAATGAAGTCTAGGCTCCCGAAATGCATGTGTGTGCCTGAGACCCAGCTGATGCCGTGGCTAGCCATCCATGGCCTGATGTTTATCGTCGGAACACGCAAAGGTCCCCTACTTGGTGCGCCAACTGTCAGTGTTTCGAGTAAACACCAACTAGTAAATTTATATTTGTTGCGCGTTAGGCCTGGATGGTGTGCTAAAGGACACAAGGTTTATACTGGTTTGGGAAGAATGTCCCTATGTCTAGTTTGCTATTGCTCGTGTTATTAGCACTGAAAAAGGTTCGTAGTAGGGGGTACAAACGGTCAAGAGATGGATAGGTCCCAAGTCTCTGATGAAAATGTCAAAAGGGCACTAAGAGCTTGGTTGCTGCTCAGCTGTGTGTGTGATATGTGTCGAATTGAGTCATCCCTTTAGTGGGGTGCCCTACCTTCCCTTTTATAGATCAAGGGGGAGCAGGGGTTACAGATGGGAGAAAGAGGAAAAAACCAAAGGTAGAGAAGGTCCTTCGATGGTGATAGGTCTTCCTTTTCCCTTGAGCCTACCCTGCTAACATGGCAGACGATGCCTTGGGATAGCACGTTCACTGATCCTGATAGGGCCATGCTCTGGCTTCAGTCAGCTAGTGGTCACATCCCATCCTACTCCAGTGGTCAATGCGACGTGCTAGGGTACCAAGCCGTGACCCTACGGGGAGCAGACGGGGAAGTGACCATACGTCCGTTACTATAGATGATGTGAGTTCCCTCCTAGATTGTAGTGGTTGTCGTATGATTATGTTAGGATCTATGCCCAAGGGCTGATGGCGGCGCCTGCAACATTGTAAGACAAAAGTCGGTGCCTACAACACTGTTTGGGCTCTGTCATGCCTGGAAGGGCTTAAAGCGCCCGTCCTATCGTATCCTGATGGTACTTTCCTGCAGGCGTGCAAGGCATGGTCCTCGGTACTGCGGTTGACTCAAATGTCCTGTCTTACCCTATGCTCATCATTATGAAGGAGCAGGGTGCAGTCGTCGGGCGAGGCGGAGCTAGCCCAGGGATGTCGGGTGAGGCGGAGCCTATCCCGAGACATCAGGTGAGGTGAAGCCAGCCCTCAGTCATTGGGCGAGGTAGAGCCCAGTCCTCCGGGGTTAGGCGAGGCAAGGCCAGTCCCTAGTTGTTGGGCGAGGCAGAGCCCGCCCCCAGACGTCGGGCGAGGTGGAGTCTAGCCCTCAGGGGTCGGACGAGGTGGAGTCGAGCCCTCAGGGGTCAGGCGAGGCGAAGTCCAGCCCTTGGGGGTTGGACGAGGTGGAGTCCAGCCCTCGGGGGTCGGGCGAGGCGGAGCCAACCCTCAGGTGCCGGGCGAGGCATGGACAACCTTCGGTCGTATGGGCAAGAAGTGCAGTTGCGTTCTTGTCCTGTTTGGAAGCATCAACGTTTGATGGTTATTAGCTCCACCTCATTGGGTACCCCAGTATTAGGTCCCCGACAATATGCTACCCTTGAGTTTCAAGTTTAGAGTAAATCCTTATATCAAAACAATCTTATCCAAAACTCGGGAGAATTCAAGGCTAAAAACTAGGTACTTGAAAGGAATTACAATAGAGCAACTATTCATCATTTCCATTTAAGAGATTATTCTGAGTCCTCTTTATTTTATTCAGCTCTTAAAAACAAATTAAAGCAAACTAGACACACCTTTTATTTTGTTTTCAATTTTACTAGATCACACTTTATTACTATAAATGCAAACATAAATTTTTATTTTGTTTTTAATTCATTATTTTTCAATTATTTAAAAGAAAACTAAAACTAAAACAAAAGGGGAAAAAACTATCGACGAGATATGTCCGGCAGTCTACCGAGGGGTATGCTCACGATAGTAGATGAATCGGTGGTGGTGCGCGTGAGGGAACCGGACGATGACACAGAATGCAAGAGATAGCGATTAGGCAGGTTTAGGCCACCGATTTGGCGTAATACCCTACGTCCTGTGTCTTTTGGTGGGTTATATTGCGTATGATTAGATAAAAATGCGGGGTCCCTACCCGCCTTATATAGCCCGGTGGTAGGGTTACAGATCGGTTGTTTCTATCCTGATCGGTTTACAAGATAGGAAGTTACATATATTACGGGATCTAGCATATCCGAGTAGGTTTCCTAGATCACTGAGGATCTTCACGCAGTCTTGCGAGGCACGCCGACCTACGCTGCGCTTCGCACGGGGTCATCTTGTAAGCTAGGCCTCCACTAGTGGCGCGGCCCATGTGTAGTCTTGTGGGCTGGGCCTCCCCTAGCAGCTCAGCCCATGTACGGCCCTATGGGTATCAGCGGTCATACCCCCACAGCTAGTCCCTGAGCACCTTGCATCCTCTGAGCAACACCGTCCTGAGCTTGTTTGAGCTGACCAACACGCCGCTAATTGTCAGGAACGGGCTTCTGACTAGTCTGACTAGGAGCCGAGCTGTTGGAGAAGATGTTCGAGCAATCAATCAAGCATCCAGGCTGTTGGAGTGAGCGTCCAAGCTGTTAGAATCAATGTTCTAGCCGTTCAACCGAGAGTCGAGCTCAGACTTATGCGAAGCCGAGGTTTGTTAGAAGGATGTAAGGAGCTCAAGTGGAATTTTTTTTTGAAATCTCCATCTTGGACGAAGTGTGCCCGCTTAGGTTCTGAGCGTCGAAGTTGGTCATGTGGCATCCTTGACTTAGTTATCATGGAGGAACTTATCCACTTTGAAGAAATCTGAGTCAAAGAAATAAGCACATTCACTGCAAGGTGAATGTGCCCACTTAGTCCCTGAGCCTGGCACTAGGTGAAGTAGTCTCGTGGTGCCAGGGTCCAAAATAGTAGTCTTCAGGTGCTAAACTAGTTCCCATCTTAGATGAGAAAAACAGTACAAAAATAAGTACAGTCATCGCAAGATGACGTGTACACATGTAGTCCCTGAGCCTGCTGGAAGATTGTGAAGATATCTTGTAGCAGGGTCAGAGAAAGAAAATATCATGTCGTAGCAACACTTAGCGTTGAATTCCATTTTGTCAGTCCGCGTTTGACACGGTTTGACGCAGCAGCCCACCCAACCCACTCAGCGTCCCAGCGGCGCGCAGAGATTTTGGGAGAGAATGTGGTGAGGCGGGCACGGTATCCCAAAAACCCTAGAAGGTGGAGGGTCAGAGGTCGAACCATTATAAAAGCATCATGACCCCGGCGCACATCTCCCACTTTCTCTCCGTCAATTCATCTTCTTCCTCGCGCCCACACTGCTGCGCCTTGCAGCTGCTCCACCATTAGAGCAACTGCAAGTGAGCAGTCTCCTCTAGGCCTCAGATCTGTTAGATGGCGCCCAAAAGAAATCATTGCAGTTCGAATAGAGCATCACGCGAGATCAATTACGCTGAGGAATGGGTGGAGTCCATCAGCAACGAGGCGGCGCTCAATCGGTTGGTGGTGGACGACGTGCTGCCCGATAGGGGGACGACAGGATGGCGTCTAGCTTGCGGTGAGAGCTTTTCCGACTCCTCATGGTGATGAATTAGTAGTTTTTGAAGATTATTTCTATTGTGGATTTGGTGTTCTGATCCATCCATTGCTCCATGGGTTGATTGACTATTATGGGATTAGTCTTTGCAATCTAAGCCCAAATTCCATCCTCCACGTCTCTGTCTTCATCCACTTCTACGAGGCCTATCTTGGCATTCTTCCCCATTTTGATCTCTTCCGCCACTTCTTCTGTTTAAAAGCCTAGGGGGGTTCTAGATCTATGATCATAGGTAGTGCATACTTGTAGCTTCGAAATGGGATGGTTGGTCAGTACATCGACACCGCGTTGAACACAAATGTGAAGTATTGGGCACAACGATGGTTCTACATGCCATAGTCTGAGCAGTATGCGGCATGCGATGTTGATCAGATCCCCATGAGCAACGCCAAGTGGTCAGAGAGGCCTGGCTTTGTTAATGCAAAAGTGGATCTGCAAACACAAAGGGCTAATACCCGAATCGATATCCAAAGCGTGCCAGTCGATTTGACCTGTTAATCGACAAGGATGAAGATACGAGCACTTTGGTCCTGACAACAACGATACGCCCGGAAGTCACGGCCAAGAGGTACTCACACAGAACTCGAGAATCGCCGAAGGTCGCACTGAGACAATGCAACTCGCCGAATCAATGAGAACTCGTAAAAAGAAAAATATGCAAATTGACGAAGTCGCTGAAAAGTAGATGTAAATAGGAGTAGAACTTGGTTTTGATATTGATTGATATTCTTATTACATTGCCCCTCACTCCATATTTATACCCTGATCTAAAGAGACACAACCAAACACAACTAGGACACCAAGCCCATATCTAAGGAAACACGTGACTCTTACATGAGTCATACTCTAACAAATATAGAAAAGGAAATCAACTCCTATCTATTTCCCTGTCCGCCTTAATTACGATGGAAATCTCACCGTCCTCCTTCCCATCGGCATACTCCCTGTTTCATCGGCAGTAGTCTTCAAGTCTTCCTTCATCGGCATACTCCCTATTTCATCGGCAATAGTCTTCAAGTCTTCCTTCATCGGCATACTCCCTGTTTCATCGGCAGTAGTCTTCAAGCCTCCCTTCATCGGCATCGACAATAACACCTCCAACCTCATCGGCAACGCCCGAGTCTAAATCAACCTTTCCATCGACCACCACCAGCTATCGGCAACCATCTTTACAAGCTGGCTTTCATCGGTTATCAGAGTATACAGCAACTTTCCCCTTGCCGATCAGTCCACTCCGATCATTTTGACACGTGCAAAAAATGGTGTCAACACATGCCCCCCAATTTCGGAGTATAACACCATTAATGCTCCGAAATTTACTCCAGATAACGTTTGCCTTCGCCCGATTACCGTAACTCATTCTCCAAGCCAAAACTTGATCTGTTATCAAATCCAATCAAATCTAATCTCGATTCACGACTTGGTAGAATATCGCACAATCGCCAACCACTCTTGCCTTGATTATGGTTAAGATACCGAAACAATAACCCATCGGCAAGATCTTAACATGATAATGCTGTCGTTTTCAGAATTAAAATATCCTGTACCGATACCTCTTCCAAATCATGATTACTTGCCATCAACTCATCTGCATAATCCTCGATTATCGTGTAACAGTTACCATATCCATCTGAACCACCTCGACCTACATGCGCGCGGTATAGAGATAAGTCCAAAATACCCCTACTCCAAGCGGCTTATAAATAGATTCCTCCGGAACACTCGTCTTCTACCCTCAGACTCCAATCTTTGACATTTTCTCTTTTCGGCGGTGACTCCGACGAACAACTGCGCGACCTCAACCAACAAGAACTCTTCTCCAGCGTTAACCTCAAGTCTCCGGCTCGTGTCCCCATCTTCCTCAAGATAATGACAATCAACTTCGACGCCCCTGCGGTTCGCTCCACTTCCATTACCTTTTACTTTGATCCCCCTAGTTTTTGCAAATCCATACAGTTGGTGATTTTTCCTTTCTTTTGTTCTCCGGATCCTTTACACTTAGGAAGCAAGCAACAAATTAGTTATTCCAACCGATCAGCCGCATGTCCAATGCCTAGGACCAATGGGCAACCCAGATCCAACTGATCTGATTAATGCAGAGGTTAACAGAATCCCTTTAGAGCCCAAAATTTCTCTCGAATTTATGGAAAGACACATTCGATCTTGGCCCAAGATCACCAAAGGTGGAAAGATTGGTACTTGAGGGTTAATAGATCGATGCAAGTATATCTTTGGGCGTAACGAAAGTTAGACCAATGCATTAGGCTATCTATTGCCGATATGCGTAAGAATGAATCAATGATGATTGCAATTTGCTTACTTCGGTCGGACACAACAAACACTTTTATGTTTGGACATGGCCCACTACTCCCACACTTGTCGATGTCCACATGCTCACCGGCTTGGATATTTCAACCGCCGATGAAGGCTCCATCTATGGTAGAAAATCTGAATATAGGGTGAATACCCGCAACATCAAGTGGTTGGACGGGATACATTCAAGAATACCGTAAGACCGGGACACTTAACCAGAGGGAACATGCCACATTCTTGAATATGTGGTTAGAAAAATTTATTTTACGTGGTCGATCAAGATGGGACCAACCAACGCCTTCCTCCCATGCAATTTGAACTTTTGGCTAATGGTGTAAGGTTTCCTCTTGGCCGATACCTTCTGAGCTCCACTTATCATCTTCTTCATCAAGTGTCTCAGAAACTTTTGCTTGGCGAACCCATCGGCAACCTAGGAGGCCCGTGGTGGTTTATCAACATGTGGTTGAATGCCCATATGCACAAATGTTTGCAATGGGACTTTTTTGCCCAACAATTCCCACGAGAAATTGCTGAAGACCATGTGCTCGGGGACGATGAATCGGCAACACGCTCACCCCTCAATTTTGGTGAAGCCATAATTGTCCTTCCTGGAATAGAGGCCAATGAAGACCAGATCGGCAGATTCTTCCAAAGCTTCTACAATGGTCTTTCTCGTGATCATAGGGCCTGGGTACCTTATATTGATGAGGAAAATAGATTCCCCCTTCTTTTCAACTTTGCTGATGACACCCTGAATTAGGATAAGGAACTCATGATGGCCATCATTACTCCCAGGGCAATTCCAGTAAATACATTTGGTAGCGGGAAAAACACCAACATTACGTATGAATTCTACAATCCATCGGCAGTATCCCGTCAATTGGCTTTTGGGCAACTGCCAATCAAACTTTGCTTTGCCGATGTGATCAAACCCAGGGAAACAATCACCTGTGGAACAGATTGGAACAAGGTAGTACAACTCTCCCCCGATGCCGATACTCTGAGATGTTGATATATCCACGGACGCCAAAGATCCTTCATCACCGAAGTCATATAAGCAATGGTGGTGAGAGTGGAAGGAACAACTGTTTGCAACTTCGCTCACACATATTGGCACATGATCGACCCTGAATATGCCATCCCCGACGACGCGATAAGTTTCTTTTAACTCCTTCGCTTTTCCTTCATATATCAAGAATCGACTCTCTTATGACAAAGTTAACAACCCAAGCACCATCTGTGAGCAAAAGTGGAAACCCTTCGATCTTCACTGTTGTTTCTCCGATATCATCGATCGGCTACAACGCCCACCTTAACCGCTTTGACTCACCGGAAGATCCGTATCAACACCATTACCTCTAAGTCCAAATTGGCTACTGACTAGGGCCCACTCCATTTCTTTGCTACAACCTTGGTCAAGGCATTCAAGGTAACAACCTTGTTTATTTCTACTTATGCCGATCACAAATCGTATTAACATTAACCATCGGGGGTAAGAGTCAGTGCTTTGGATCATCATCGGCAACTCCTCCGATATCAAGCACCACTTCTTTTGACAAACCTTCAGAGGTATCCTCTTGACTTTTCATTTTATCTGTTAAATATTATACCTTACACTTGTTTTGCAAAGAACAATTGGGTACATCGGCAAGCGCATCGGATATCCAAGCTTCACAACCAACAAGTGCCGATGCCCCCCACCAATCGTTGTCGATGCCCAAGCAAAGCGCAAAGCTTTAACAGAATTCGAGGCACGTACCCAAAACGACAAAGGTCCATGCCGATCCCTACATCTGCCCCAATGTCATCGGTCATCATACCTCAAGAGCCAACCACCGATGAAGTCACAGAGGATATCCCATCGGCAAGCTCAGCCGATCCCCCACACGGCATACTCCAAAGTTGCTTCCTCCGGTCAAGCATGTGAAATTGCCTTGAAACAGTAAACCAATTAACCCAAATTGATTCACAATACTCATACTTATCCTTAACTGACCTCCTTTTCTTTTCCTCAGGAACAAGACTCCCCAAACAGCCTATTCTCCTTTGCTATTGACGTCTCTGACGATGATGGAGAGGAAACAAGTTCTTCCCTTGCACTGGGAACAATATCGCGAAACTAAGTCCAAGTTGGAAGCTCTCCCGAACTTGCTATAGCAGGATACCGCCTAACCGGTAGATGACTCGGACCCATAAAGGCAATTTTCAAAACAATCCGTGGCGGTGTCCCCGCCGATGTTGAAGAAGTACTCTTCCCAAACAGCCCATTTAGAAAGCCGCCAACTACAATATCAACGGGCTGCTCAACGTATTGCCGATAGAGCAGCTCAGGCTCAACTCAAAGAAGAGATGCTACAACTGAAACAAATTGCCGATGAGAAGCACAAGGGCATCGGCAACTTGCAGACTTCGGGTGCTGAACTTAAGCAGAAAATCTTGGATTTATCGGCAAGGAAGATGGCTCTATTGGCTGAATTGAAAGAAGTCGATGCAGCCTTAACTCATGCCCAACAAGAAGAAAGCCAGCTACCCAATGCCATCAAAGCCCTTCAGCAAGAAAGAGATATCCAGGCTCGCAAAGCTTTGGCCATGAAGAAAAAACTCAAGCCTGTGGAGGGTGCTGCCGATGACGATATCAAAGAAATGGAGGAAGCCGACCAGATTTGCCTGCGTGCGATATTAGCTATCCAATCCTTGTTGAACTTGTAATCTTGTTTATTGTATCGGCACTTTATGAGACATTGACATCCTTGCATAATTTTAGCCGATAGGACTGTTATCGGAACTTATACTTTTATGCATCCATCCAGATACTAGGGTAATATTTCTTTAAATATTTTCCATTTAATGCTCTGGGAAACACAACCCCTTGAGGGTTTCTAGAATATATGCGTTACAGAACAATCGATTTATCCGATATGGACCTTCCCAATTAGGAGACCACTTTCCAAACTTTGAACTTTTAGTCCTAATCGGTAAAATCAATTTCCGCACCAGATCTCCATCAAGAAACTCCTTTACCTTCACCTTCTTGTCATACCATCCGGCTACTCTTTTCTTATTCTCTTCGATGCTAACTAAAGCCCTTAACCGATGACCCGCCACATCTTCCAACTCATCTTTCATAAGAGTATGATAATCATCGGTCGTCACCTGATTTTGAGAACGTATTCGCCTAGAGCCAACTTTAATTTCCCAAGGCAACATCTTGCATCGTGTCCATATACTAACCCGATATAGGCGTTACTTTGGTTGCACCATGACATGACATCCGATATGACCACAAGGCTTCATTTAATACTTTGTATGCCACCTCCTAGGATATTCTTCAATTTTGCGCTTAATGAGTTTGATGATCCCTTTGTTAGAAGCCTCAGCTTGACCATTAGCTTGAGCATAATATGGAGAAGAATTTAAAACTTTAATTCCCATACCTACAGCAAACTCAACAAATTCTCCTGATGTAAACATAGTGCCCTGATCGGTAGTGATAGTCTAAGGAATACCAAATCGGTAAACAATATGCTCTTTCACAAAATCAATCATATTAACCGAAGTCACCTTTTTTAAAGGAATTGCCTCAACCCATTTTGTGAAATAATCGGTAGCAACCAGAATAAATTTATGTCCTTTACTCGATGGCCGATAAATCTGACCAATGAGATCAATAGCCCATCCCTGGAACGGCCATGGTTTGATTATAGGGTTCATAGCCGATGCAGGCGCTCTTTGAATATTACCAAACTTTTGACACCCCTGACATCCTTTAAAATATTTAAAACAATCTTCAAGAATAGTCGGCCAATAGTACCCATTCCTTCTGATCATCCACTTCATCTTGAAAGCCGATTGATGCGCCCCACACACTCCTTCATGAATTTCACCCATCAAGCTTTTCGACTCATTACTGCTAACACATCTAAGTAAAACTCCATCTATAGTTCGATAATATAATTCATCATCAAGGAGCACATACTTGGTAGCTTGGAACCTTATACGTCTCTCAACCTTTCTATATGGATCCTTTAAATAATCGACAATCTCCTTCCTCCGGTCCATCGGTATCAGCTGCCGATGTTAGCACTTCTGAATAGGGTCGATACCTCAAGCATCTTTGAGCTAGTCGATTAGCTTCCTCATTATGCAATCGAGAGATATGTTCAAGACGAAAATCTCTAAATCCTTTCAACAATTGCAAACATCTTTCATAATCTGAAATCAAAGCTTCACTTCGCATTCATAAATTCCAGCCAATTGATTTATAACTAGCATAGAATCACCAAAGATTTCAACAAAGACGCACGACGTATCTCCTTGATAATTCTAACCCTTTTATCAAGGCTTGGTATTCATTTCGATTGTTTGTCGATGTAGCAACAATCGGCAATGAAAACTCATACTTCCTTCCTTGAGGTGAAATCAACACAATGCCGATACCTGCTCCTTCACCGCATGTGGACCCATCGAAGAAAAGTGTCCAAGGGGCAATCTCCATAGAGTCCACTGTATTACAATGCTGAGTGACGAAATCAGCCATAACTTGCCCCTTAACTGCCTTGGTCGATTCGTAACGTAGTTCAAATTCTGATAATGCTAAAATCCACTTGCCGATTCTACCACTTAATATCGGCATTGACAGCATGTACTTGACTACGTCGTCTTTGCATATGACCGTACATTCGGCAGATAACAAATAATGCCTTAATTTGATACAAGAAAAGTATAAACACCAGACATAATTTTTCGATGGCGAATACCTCGTCTCAAAGATCCACTAATCTTACGCTCAAATAATAAATAACACGTTCTTTCCTTCAAATTCTTGAATAAGAGCTGAACCGATAACTATATCATCAGTTGACAAATATAACCTGAAAGGCTTCCCGTGTTGAGGTGGAACTAGCACTGGAGGATTTGTTAAATATTTCTTAATCTCATCGAGGGCTAACTGCTGCTCAGCTCCCCATACAAATTCTCGATCGGCTTTCAATTTAAGTAGTGGACTGAAAGCCTTGATCTTACCCGACAGATTAGATATGAATCTTCTAATGAAATTAATCTTACCGATCAAAGATTGCAATTCGGTCTTATTGACAGGAGCAACCACCTTGTTAATCGCATCAATAGACTTCCTACTCGATTTCGATGCCCCATTGATGCACCCATAAAACCCAAGAATTGTCCCGCCGATACACCAAATGCACATTTATTAGGATTCATCTTCAATCCATGCTTCCTTGTGCACTCCAAATTATCTTCGTGAGGTCGGCTAAATGTTTTGTGATATCTCCGCACTTAATCACCACATCATCAATGTAAATCTCCACTAATGTGCCGATGTATTCATGAAAAATAAAGTTCATAGCTCTCTCGATAAGTAGCGCGGCATTTTTCAAACCAAACGTCATAACTATCCACTCAAACAACCCCACATGACTCGGACATCCGAAAGCGTCTTAGGAATACTTCTTCACCATGAATATTTGATTGTAGCCTGCATTACCATCCATGAAGCTGATAATTTGATGCCCGGCTGCAGCATCAATCAACAAATCAGCAATCGGCATTGGATAGCCATCCATCGGTGTGGCTTTGTTGAGATTCCTGAAATCAATACAAACACGAAGTTTTCCATTTTTCTTATAAACAGGAACCACATTAGAGATCCACTCTGCATATCGACACTGCCGAATAAACTTTGCCTCAATTAATTTAGTTATTTCGGCCTTAATATCAGGAAGTATATTAGGGTTGCATCGTAGCTACCGGGTCAGCTGATGTGGCGAAATCCAGATTTGATAGGTAACCGATGTTCAACTACCGATCGGTCTAATCCAGGCATCTCAGTATAATCCCAAGCAAAACAATCTTTATACTCTTTTAACACATTAATTATTTGCTGCTTACACTTGGAATCTAACTTAGCACTAATAAAAGTAGGTCTTGGCCTATCGCCATCACCGATATCTACTTCTACTAAATCATCGCCGATGTGAACCCTTGACCTAATTTTCCATCATCGGCAAACCTATCCATTAAAACTCTTCTCGTAACCGATTGCTTGGATCGGTGGAATTTCATAATCAACAACTCTAAGGAACTCTTTTTCCCAAGCTTCTCCCGATATGCATTTAGTTCACTCATAAGTATCGATTCTCGCCGATGCGATGATATAAGAAGAATCACCGGGGACAACCTCAATCTTACCCCCAATCCATTGTGACGAGGCATTGATGCATTGTAGAAGGAACACAACAATTAGCATGAATCCAATCCCTCCCTAGAAGCAGATTATATGCACCCTTGCCGTTAATAACAAAGAACGTCGTCGGCAAGGTTTTTCTTTGTCGATGGTCAATTCAACGATCTCGCCCCATTAGCCGGTGACACATTGCCTTCAAAATCTTTCAAACATCATATCAGTTTTGGTCAAGTCTTGATCTCCCTTACCAAGTTTCCGATACATCACATAAGGCATAATATTAATATTGACCCCTCCATCAATAAGTACCTTAGACATAGGCTGCCCATCAACTCGCCCTTCACAAACAAAGCCTTAAGATGTGTCTCTCGTCATCGATAGGTTTCTCAAAAACAGCCATCATTGGATCTAGTGTCAATCGAGCTACTTGATCGAGAGAACAACTTCTTCCTTATTATCGAGATAGTGCCAAAAACTCCATCGGCAATATGAATACCATATTAACATCCGCCGATGGACCCTTATTTTTTGTGTTTTACCCGCCATCGCCGATGACCGGACCTCTCATTGGAGGAATTTTCCTCTTGGTATAAATCCTCCCGACGCTCACGTTGCATCCTCCTTCTCTACGTCTTTGTCGGACCCTCAAGGGCACCATCGAGGAAACTTGGTTTTCCAAACCGGTGATAACAGTCCTAGTTGACTCTACACGGCGTATATTAGGGTCCTCAGAGAATATTTCCTCATCGGGAACTCTTGCATTTGCCATTTCCTCAAGCTCCTCTTGATTCCTTGGAAAATATCCAATAAGCGTTTACCAAGCCTTTCATGTACACTAAGTTGCCCCTTCAACCGATCATGCATGCGATGCTCGCCTCTCGATCGGCTCATTGATAAATAAACCCCGATTGCCGGTTGAAACCTCATTTCGATCGATTAACCCCATAATAACCATTGCACTCGTGGCAATTTTCAGCATTGGCAATTTAATACCTTCTTCCCAAGCAATGGATAAAAACGGGCACCTCCAATGATCTTTATGCCGATGCCATTCTTCCCGACGTCTTTCTTCTTCTTTGTTGTCGATATCGATCATTACGCCGACGCCAACCCTCCTGCCGCCTTCGATGAGTAATCACAATGCCGGTCGAGGAGGTTGTTTGGAACTACCGCTTTCTCCCAAAGAAACCTTACTTTTTGCATCATCGGTAGTTATCCGATGTTGGGGATCCACCGACGCGTTTTTCTCAAGCAGCCCTCGACGTCAATACCTTGGTCTTCCTTTGGCCTCCAACGTATTTCTTTGGAAAAGGGTGTTGATCAATTTTCATCGGCCTCTGGGCATTGGAAGTACCAAACTTAATTCTCCCGGATTCAATAGCCAATTGTAACTGTTGCCTGAACACCTTGCACTCATTTGTACTATGTGAAGTTGCATTGTGCCATTTGCAGTACAAGATCTTCTTCAACTCTTCTGCCGATGGGATCACATGATTAGGTGACAGCTTAATTTGGCCTTCTTGAAGCAGAAGATCAAATATCTTGTCGGCCTTGGTGATATCAAAGGTAAACTTTTCTGGCTCTTTCTGACCAAAGGGACAAGATATCGGCCTTTTATTCTTAACCCACTCAGCCAAGCCAATAACTGGTTCTTCATCAGAATCAGAATCTCCTACTTCTTCAACAAATGATACTTTTTTATTCCAATTCTTTTTAGGTTCAAAAACCCTAGTGTCTTGATCAGAAATCCTTTGCACAAGATGACTGAGACTTTCAAACTCCTGAGAAGCATATATGTCTTTAAGATGTGGCAATAACCCTTGGAAAGCCAGATCGGCAAGCTGTCGATCATCCAGCACCAGACTGTAGCACTTATTCTTTACATCTCTTAGCCTTTGCACAAAGCTTTCTACCGATTCATCATTACGCTGTCTCAATTTTACCAAATCGGTAAGCTTTTTTTCATGGATTCCAGCAAAGAAATACTTATGAAATTGTTTTTCTAGATTAGCCCAAGTAATAATAGAATTCGGTGGTAATGAAATGAACCATGTAAATGCCGATCTAGACAAAGATGATGAAAATAATTGAACTCTTAATTCATCTCTGCTAGCTGCCTCTCCACATTGAATAATGAAGCGATTGACGTGTTCCATTGTTGATGTATCATCTTGCCCAGAGAATTTAGTGAAATCTGGTACCTTGTACCGATTTGGGAGAGGAATTAAATCATATGCAGGAGGGTATGGAGTCCGATAAGAATAAGTATTGACCTTGGGCTTTATCCCAAACTGATCCTTCATAATTTCTGCTATCTTATCGGCCCAAAAAGCATCAGCCTCCTGCTGACGAACTGGCTGAATTTCTACAGGAGGTACCTGCTGATATCCTTCCACATATCTTTGTGGCCCACGATCTCCGGCAATCGGCATATTTGCCGTTACTTGTGGTCCATTAACCTGTTGGAAAGGATTCATCGGCTGAGCTGCCGATGCTTGATTCTGAAAACCAGCTTGCATATGACCTTGTTGAATCCCTGCAACCTGCTGATTTTGCTGAACTGTATGCTGAACAGGTAACTGTCCTGACCAACCATTATTAGAACTCATCGGTACAAAACTTACCGATGGCTGGTAATTTGCTGACATTGTTGGATAATTATAACCAGCTTGAGGCATAAACTGAACCCCAGTTTGACTCATAACAGGGGCTTTCTGCTGTATCGGCAGTAAGCTTGCCGATGGATTTGAACTGGGCGTTTGAACCAAAGGCATCTGGAAACCCCCTGGAGTTGGTTGCACAGTAGTTGCTGTGGCATATTGAGGCACTTGGGCCATCGGCGAAACAGCCGATGGTATAGGAGCTTTTCCTACTGCATCAAACACTTGAGGTAATCCAGGATTGAAAGCAGATGACCCCGGAGGCATACCATATCCCCACCAATTAGCAGGAATCTGGCTATTTTGAGACACAGGACCTGACATAGCTGATGCCGATAGATCTGTATTAAGCTGAATTCGTCCTCCTGGTAGTACCGGATCTGATCGTATCGGTGTAGATTGAATATTAGGTAAACCTGCCGATACTGGAGAAGAAGTAACTTCTGTACCCACAACGGCCGAGGGAGCCGATGGAGTATTGACAGATGCCGGCTCTGGTTGGTGATAGGCAGGCCCAACATAATGCGGTGACGCTTGTCCTTCTTTGAGAGTTCAAACCACAGCATTATGAACAGTATTGGACAGCACATTGGAATGATTAATCAAAGCATGATTTATTGTAGAATTAACCATCTCTTGAAGTTTACCAGGATTGGAGTCAAAGGTAACCTGCCGAGGCAACAGCAAATCTTGCTTCTGGATGACTTGTCCACTCTTGTTCAGGCTAAACGATTTTAGACAAAGCTGCCTGTATTCTTCTACAGCCTTTTCCATAGCCTGCCTCTGCTCTTCCTTAAGATCTTCTTCTGATACCGCGATAATGTTCCCCGCATCGATCTCGGAATTGAACATATTGATCGGATTGATTTGTCCCACCGGGCGTGCCAAAAGATGTGTTGATGCAAAAGTGGATCTGCAAACACAAAGGGCTAATACCCGAATCGATATCCAAAGTGTGCCAGTCGATTTGACCTATTAATCGACAAGGATGAAGATACGAGCACTTTGGTCCTGACAACAGCGATACGCCCGGAAGTCACGGCCAAGAGGTACTCACGCGGAACTCGAGAATCACCGAAGGTCGCACTGAGACAATGCAACTCGCCGAATCAATGAGAACTTGTAAAAAGAAAAATATGCAAATTGACGAAGTCGCCGAAAAGTAGATGTAAATAGGAGTAGAACTTGGTTTTGATATTGATTGATATTCTTATTACATTGCCCCTCACTCCATATTTATACCCTGATCTAAAGAGACACAACCAAACACAACTAGGACACCAAGCCCATATCTAAGGAAACACGTGACTCTTACATGAGTCATACTCTAACAAATATAGAAAAGGAAATCAACTCCTATCTATTTCCTGTCCGCCTTAATTACGATGGAAATCTCACCGTCCTCCTTCCCATCGGCATACTCCCCTGTTTCATCGGCGAGTAGTCTTCAAGTCTTCCTTCATCGGCATACTCCCTGTTTCATCGGCAATAGTCTTCAAGTCTTCCTTCATCGGCATACTCCCCTGTTTCATCGCCGGCAGAGTCTTCAAGCCTCCCTTCATCGGCGGCGATCGACAATAACACCTCCAACCTCATCGGCAATGCCCGAGTCTAAATCAACCTTTCCATCGACCACCACCAGCTATCGGCAACCATCTTTACAAGCTGGCTTTCATCGGTTATCAGAGTATACAGCAACTTTCCCCTTGCCGATCAGTCCACTCCGATCATTTTGACACATGCAAAAAACGGTGTCAACAGGCTTCAATAGAATGGAGCAGGTCAGCGCTGATCGACCAGAGAAGGTTGGATGGGGTGATAGTAGCAACAAATTTCACTTTTAGGCGGGTCCAACCCAGCAAGGAGAGGGCACACCCCAGGTATGAATTCTGGGGTGAGACCGATGGGACCCGTGAGGTACCCAAGGAGATGGATCAGGATGAAGTCAAGCGGCGCATCTCGATGTTGTTCAACCTCATAGGTCATCGTAAGATCGATGACTAGCAGAGGGCCTTCAATGTAGGGAGCCTTCCACCACGGGTAAGAGTCTGCTGTTTGGCTTCTCTTGATCCCATATCTGTTATAATGTACTCATTCGTTTTTCTAAAGATTCGTGGGTAGGACCGGGCGGTATACTTCTCAGCATTGCCATCGGCTTACTGGTCGAGGTGTGTTGATGCCCAGCTGAGCGGTCCCCAGCATTAAACTAGCTCGGAGGCTGGTGGGGATAGCTCGACCGACCTTGACGATAGAAATGAAGACGAGTGGACGCCATATGTTCGCAAGAAGCTCTAGGGGAAGTGGCCAGCTAGCGAGGAGCCATCCCCAAAAAGAAGAAAAATTGCTGGGTCATCTTGCCATGAGGAGAGGCCGATAAGCATTGGAGTGTCCGCCTAGCCTCGAAGACGGTGGGTGGTGTTATCGAGCTCATCGAACGATGATGGACCAGCGGCACCTCCTTCATCGAGGGACGTGACACCTCTGCCGTCTATGCCGGCTAGGGTGGAGATGCGTGAGAGGCGGTGGACGTGGGAGGCTGCAGTGACGATGCCTGACATCACATGGGCGGCACCAGTAGTGGCAGCTCGGGTGGTGCCAGCAACGACAACCCGAGTGACTACCACAGTGCCTGAGACCACGTGGACGACTATAGTGGCAGCAGTGCAGGCGACCACCGCAGTCCCTGGGACCACGTGGATTACTCTAGCAGCTATAGTGGAGATGCCGGGCAGTGTAGGTGCTGGACCAAGCAGATCCGGGCGGTCACACCAGTTCCAAACAGTGTGGTGGGAGTCCTAATTGTAAGTTCCCATCTTTGTGCGCAATTTTTCTCTAGCACGGTGTTTTGTTTCTTGACGAGTTGTTTGCTTGCCGAAGTGTAGAGTTGAATGAGGACCTGCAGCCGTCTGCTGTTGATGTCGGGGGGGCATGTGGAGGAACTGAAAATTCCCCGCACCCAGCAGAGACAAGGAGCAGATCCATTTGTTCCCACCGTGGAGCAACTGGCGACTATGGAACCAGCTGCCCCTGCAATGGAGGAGCCACCAGTCACTGGACCGACCTTGCCTGGCGGTGGGGCACACGACAAGGGAGATCCAAGTGATGAGGGGTTGTGGAGTGCTGCAGTAGGGTCGGCTGATGTGGCAAAACCACTCGAAATAACGCACTTACGGAGACACTCGTCTTTCACTAGACACTAAGCACCCCGAAAGCAAGCTACAGCGGGCGGTATCCGTTGGGCACACCCCAAGGGAGAACCCGAATGATCCACATTTTTCCCCAAGGATCCAATAATAAGAACGAGTTACAATACTTAATCCATTACATACATCCAGAGTTCTTAAAAATTACATTATTGCATTTCCAAAGTCAGAGTGCGGAATATTAAACAGCGGAATTAAAAATAAACATCTAACGACAATGAACAAGGATCCATCTATGCCCACCAGAAGAATCCTTCACACAACGATCCTCCTCAAGCATTACCTACAACAGGGGTAAATAAACCCTGAGTACACAATGTACTAGCAATACTTATCCGACTAGTGGGAATAATTTCCCGACTCCAAGGGATATGTAAGGCTTTATGGTTTGTTGGTTTCCTTTTTACAGAAAGCAATACTAATAGTGAGTCCTTATTTATGTTATTATTAGTAGCCATGATTAATTGATTATCTAGCCATTCTATGTAAGCATATGTTCTACTATCAAGCAAGAGTTGAGCAATTAGTTCTATTTCATCACCTTTCATCTTTTAGTTCTTACTACGATGCTACAGTTAAGACAAGTCGTACCAACTCGGCGGTGATTCGTGAATCAATGTGACCAGCTGGGTACCCCGAAAACACATGCCCCGCTTGTACCCCACGCACAAGCAAGACCAACCCATCACCCTCCTGTCCCGGGTTCTAGGTCCCCGTCCAAACTTGGACTCTAAGCCCCCACTCCTAAGTCTTGGACTTAGTGTGGTGCAAGGACCTCCACCATCCTCGCCTCCAATCAGTCGGTCTGGAAAGAGCCAAAACCCACGACAAGAGAGCAACAAGTCTTCCCTGCGCCCATACCCAAGTATGTGCTCGGGATAATAAATCTATGACTTGCCTAGCGTCCATTGCAACAGTCGGTCCTTAACCGACACAGACAAGAAAAAAAGTGTAACCAAGCTATGCCCTAATGGCCGCAGGACACAACCTCTTACACCCATCAATACCCAAACCACATCCCTGCCCGGTCACCATTTTCATTTCCACCATTTCATCATAAGTGATCATAATTTTTCACCTATTGTGAGTAACAGCAGGTTACCCACTCTACCGATACCCTGAGCATAGCAGCTACGTGACTTGTACTAGTAGGACTTATAGGTAGATATATTTATGCATGTAGTTACCATGAAATGCCTGTAACATAAATGCACATCATATATATATTCAGTAATCATTCAAAAATAGGGGTTATGTACCAGGGCTTGCCGTGGACAGGCGGTGGGTCAACAAAGTCAGCACCAAAAGGCTCCGAGGCTCCCTCCTACACGAGGATCTCCTCCTCGTACTCCTCAATGACCTCCTCATAGTCTTGTTCATCCACGGGCATGAACTATACCAACTCGTGATCTACATGCATGAAATGATGATGCAACACTTAGTAATGCGGCAACAGCAGCTCTTAAAATAAAATACATCTATCAAGCTACTAAGCTAGTCCTACCGACTAAGGTGCTAAGTTACCTATTGTTACCACTAACAAGTATGAAGCATGACTGTCGACATAGAATTTTTGTCCCATGCCGAGGACACACGCAGCAAGCCAGAAGGGTCCGCTCGATGGAGCAGATCCACCTAGCTTTAGCGCAACGGTGGTCGATTCTGTGCACTCCTCCCGAGACGTGCTAGTCAATTTGACCCTGTAATTGACAAGGAGAGAAAGTTCATCAGTAATTAAGGGTGGAACTTGCCGGTGTTGCTAGACAGTCCCGAATGTGCGGCTATCTTCAGCTTCAGTTGTGTCCGTCTGCCCGTATAACAGAACTCTTGGTAGTGGAAATTTCTGAATAATTGTGTTGTCACGTGTTTTGGTGTAGATCAACAAGCATTTGTTCTAAAACTCTTCTGTAGCTTTGCTGATGACACCCTTATCCCCATCAGGTACATCTTCATAATGCAGCATAAGGATGTCGTTGTTGTTGTGAACCGCCATGATGATTGTGGGGTCCCACCGGGCATGCCAGAAACATGTGTCGACATAGAATTTTCATCCCGTGCCGAGGACACACGCAGCAAGCCGAAAGGGTCCGCTCGATGGAGCAGATCTACCTAGCTTTAGCGCAAGGGTGGTCGATCCTACGCACTCCTCTCGAGACGTGCCAGTCAATTTGACCCTGTAATTGACAAGGAGAGAAAGTTCATCAGTAATTAAGGGCGGAACTTGCCGGTGTTGCCAGATAGTCCCAAATGTGCGGCTATAAGAGCCGATATGAAAGGAGATCGACTAAATATAAAACTCATTGAGTTGTATAAGAAGAATTGGTTATCATTCAGGGCAAATATCATTGATCGAACAGATATTAATCAATGGCAATAAGATGTCAACAATGATCGGTTTGTGTTGAGCCAATGATTATAAGTAATTGAACCCCTTTTATATAAAGAAACAATTCAACATCACTTAACTGTTTAATAAAGATAAATCTAATGAACATGTTATATCTCATCTATCACTATGACCAGTGGGGCATGAGGCAGAATCATGCAGGCCGTAGAAATAACAATAGACTCGATGACCCTATCTCATTACTAATATCAGTGGGGCATGAGGCAGAATCATGCAGGCCGTAATACAATAATAAGATCATGGGGCTAACATATCTTTTAACCTATCTTTACTTCAATGGTCTCGTGATGCGAACTGTTCGTGAAAGCGCTCGATATCGGCTAAAACAGCCGATTCAGGCATAGCGACAGTTAAAGTCATGCCTTATCAGGAATAGATCTACCAGATAACGGTCCCCACTCCACGGTGCTAACAGTGGAGTGTGAGGCAGAATCACACAGACCGTGATAACGGGCCATGGAACGATTCTCGCTATCCAATAAATCTACTCAAGACGCAACACGCCTTAACCGCACGCTATGCACGATCAGGATTGACATAAAATAGCCGATAAAACATAACTCATCGTTTAAGGTATAGATTAGATCAATTTAGATTCACAAACGATGGGCTAAACAAGATATAAGGCCGATCTAGATCAATCCCAATCGGACAGAATGATATTGTTGTAATTAGATAAACAATGAAACCAATAAGCAATATCGGTAACTTAATGAATCTACCAAAGGCTGCCATCCTAAGGTAGAGCCGATAACTTGACCTTGATCTAGTTCATGCAGTGGGGGTCGACCGGATCGATGCAGCCATACTTGAACTAGGCAAGAGTCGATAACTAACTTATACCAGAGTCGCAGTGAAGGTCGACTGGATCGATGTAGCCGTACGAATAGAGGTATAAGCCATGACGGTACTTACAACAAGCAGTGGAGGTCGACCGGATCGATGCAGCTGTACTTACTGAAGAACTCGCTGAGATCTACTCTACTCCTACTCCTAAGCGTGGCTGGAGCCGAAAAAGTAAATAACTTGTGTATTGGATTGATTGATTGTCCTTTACAATAGCCGGGGCTTGATATTTATACCCGGGACCTACGCACGACTCCTTTCTAAGCATGACTCATCACAATTTTTGACCCTAAAGAAAACATTCCTAATTTAAGATAACTTGGACTCTAATCTTTTCCTTTTTGTAGAGTCCAACATGTTTCGTCTTGGCGCCGAATCATAGCCATTGTCGTTATCCGCTGGCGCTATTTGAAGAAAGCCGATTCTAGTTTTCGTATCCGAATCAGTTGGTTCTGATCTGCACGCAATTGATTCCTTGATAACATGATCTTGGGAGCTTTCAAGTCCCTGCGACTCTTCTTCCAAATTTTGGTGTAAACACATGCCCCCCAATTTTAGGATAAAAGTAATTTTATTCCAAAATAATCATGTCTGTATCCCTGATTGGTCCACAGTCACAGGTAGAGAACCTTGATCCAGGGTCCATTGTTTGTCGCCGCTTGCGTCCACTCATGATCCTATGCCTCAAAACTTTTACAAAAGCGTCACCGCTTCATGGGCACTTGGATTCATCTTCCTGGGCTGGCTATAAAATGCCTATCCGATCCTGGCGAGAGCAACTCAACAATTCAGCCATGTTTCTCCTCTACTTGCCTCCTCAAGTGCTTTCAACTCCGCTAGACCCTCCATGATCTAGCCTTCTGCTATGGAGATCTTGAGCGGTTCGAAGAATTCTTGTGCATAGGGTGATTGTGTCGCTCATTCTAGCGCCTTGTCTAGTAAGAGAATTAGCTACTACGGCTAGAAGAAGTCTTATGACATCACCTGTGTCTTCTCACCATGCTCGCAGAGCTGTTCTAGTGTTTGCAAGGGCTAAAATGTGTGGACACCTTTCCCTTGTATGTTCCACTAAACGCCCACCGAGAAAGCCATAGGCTTCTTTCCCATAGTTTCTCGATTTACCGAGAAATCGGCTGAGCACATGCTAGGCGGGCGATTTTCCTTTTCTCAGGCACAATTTTATCAATGGGCCAATGTCGATTCGTTTCACTACGACCTTCGGCCTTGTGGGGGCCCGGACTCCCTTCAATCCAAAGAAGTCTTGATAGGTTGATCTCTGGTCAATGTAAAATCTTCGAATCCGTTTCATGATATTTTGTAATTTGGGGAAGCAATAAATTCGAATATGTTATCTCTTCGTTATCCGTCCCCTGAATTCCCGGAGTGTTGTTCCGCTTCCATTTTTTATTCCAAATTCACACCCCTGGCGAAATCTATCTTCTCGCCTTCCTGGGTTATATATATATGGGCCACAGCCGTGGGTCGAACAACAACTCGCTTCATCTCAAACCTTCTGCATCCTTAGTATAGCTTCAGCTTTTTCGTAGATTTGAGATCATGGAGGATAGCAAGAGATCTGTGGAGGGGGCCCTCGATGGATCTGCATCATCGCACCAGTGCATCCACCGTCAGAAGGGTGCCACTTGTGATGCTCCCATCATCCCAGAGCAGAGGGCCAACTCCACTTGGCCTTTGGGGTCATCCTCAGTACCAATTCGTCGCCAGCTCCCCTGTTACTCGAGGAGGTTGAGAGATAACGATGACCTGATCGCTTCCATTGACCGTACCGACGAGAAACTTGTCGACTGCTTCTCTATTGTAGAGTCAGCTCTGGCTATAATCCAAGGCCGATCACCTCCTGAGGCCAACCCGGTGCGGGAGAGACTGACCAAGGCTAAAGCCAGAATTGCTGGTGAGACATTTACCATAATCTTCTGTTTCTTTTTCAACTTTTATTCTCTAAGATCCTGTTCACCTCTTCTCCAAATCCTTTAGATCTATCAGCTCAGCTGGAAAGCCTTTGTTTGGCCGCGGACCATGCGACAGGATTTGTTAATGCTAGGGGCGCCGTTCTAGTGGTTCGCTTGCATGAGATCTCAAATCATGTCAGGGAGGTCGCCCTTCATGGCGTTCACCATGGCGCTGCTATGGCGTTGGCCACTGCACAAGTTTACTCCAATCACGATCTTTGGCTTCTTCCTCATGAAGCTCTAGTCACCAGATACCTTGGAGATTATGAGCACCTGGTCGAGGATTTTTTTCGATGCCGCCAACTCTGTAACCTTCATCTCCCAGGCCGATGATATAATAGCCAGAGTTTTTTTTGGCCTGTAGTTTGAAATAGGTGATATTAGCAAACAATTCCCCTATCTTGATTGATTTTTCCTTTTATTTCGTACTTCATACTATATACATCACTATGTCCATGTTTGCTTTGCTCCTACAGGCGATACACATTGCACCGACTTTTACCCTTTTGGGTTCATTTTCACACCAGAAGCGATACCCTTCTGGTATCGGCTAATCGAGAAAATTGGTTGTTAAGTATTAATCCAAATGTCAGGGTAATATTCCTTCAAATATTCCCCGTTCGATTGCTCTGTCGAATTCTTCTTCTCCTCTCAGTGTTTCCAAGATGTACCGAGTGCACAACGCTTGATTTGATAAGGTTTCTCCCGATTAGGTGACCATACCGGCTATCTCGCCTTTGGCTGTCAAGGGTAATCCATCCCTAGCTTTCTCTGGAGTCTCATTACCATTGACCATCGTAAGTATGTCTTTGAGAGCATCCCCAGATCAGCTGAAGAAGTTAAATGGATTGCGGGAGCTGGTGTTATTCGGCTAGAAATATTGAGAGTGATCTGTGATGTTCCAGACTTGAAATCTGCATGTCAACGCATATCTTGTGTGGAATCGATCATACTCTCCGTTATTTAATTATGCTTCTTTTTTTGCTAAAGAGCCGATTCGATACAGCCGATCCCAGCCTTCTAATCCAATCAAGTCTGAAAACATGGCTTTTATTAGGAGAACCCTTCGATTTCCTACCTTTAGTTACTCAACGCCGTACTCCCATCGGCACCAGTGAAGTGGCGCTTCCCCTTCTATTAATTGTGGTTACCTTTTACACGTCCCGAGGCGTCCGCCTCTTCGCTTTAGGTCTTCAAATATCAGCCAGTGGTTTCGGCCTCGAACACATCTCCACTCGCAACTGTTCTTTTGCTCTTCTCCGCCTGCCAAAACCCTGTAGCGGTTTTCCTTCTCGCTTTCGTAGATCCAATCATCCTCCATGGTCGGCGAAGATAACCAAGGCAAGCGCGCGGCGGAGGAAATACCGGAGGAGAATATGCCGATGAACCAGCGTCTCCGATGCATGAGGTGGGATTGACATTTCTTGTTTATGATGATGAATAGTTCTGACTTACCTACAGGTTTGTTGTGAATGACAGTCTCCGTCCTCTTCCTAGGGCCGGCGGGCCTTCTGACGCCGCATCTTCTGTGCCGGCCTCGTCGTTGGATTCTTCTGACTCCTACAATGACGACGACGCCCGGTGCTACCTTCATGAGTGGAGGATGGCTCAAAATTGCTATTCCGAGGTGACTTGGGAGAATGGCCAACTAGAGATTCGCCTCGGGGTCTCTCAGGCCGCCCTTCATGTAGCTGAGGAGGAGGCCAGTGCCGTCCGAGCATGGCTTGCCGAGTCTGATGCCATGGTGGCAGGTAAGACAAATTCTAGGAATACTTCATTCTGATTTCTATGATCTTTATCTTGATAGTCTTTTGTTTCTGTGACTGCCAGCCCTAATGGTGCAGTTGGAGTCCCTCCAACTGGCGACGAACACAGCCGTGGATGCCGTCAATGCGTGGGGTTCCCTTATCGCCGCTCGTCTCCAAGATGTCCCGGTCCGCGTTCAGGAGATCGCCGTCCACGGTGTTCGTCATGGCGCGGCGGTGGCGCTGACTGCGACACAAGTCCAAACCGGGCACGAGCTCCATGCCATGGAGACTGGTTTCCCAATAGACGATGGTCCTGAGGAGCATGAGGATCTACTCGAAGAGTTTGTCATGGCGGCGGAGGCCATAGTAGACATCACATCCGCCCAGGATGTGGTGAACAAGGTCTTTAGTTAGATTGTATCTAGGGTCATCCGATGAACAAAGACTCATGTTCTTTCCGTGAGTGTACCTTGGTACAATGCTCTTGTGTCTGACTGTTTTTTTTTATCTTTTGTTTTTGCTCTATAGGCGATACATATCGTACCGGCTTTTACTGTCTTTGGAGAGAGGCGATACCCTTCTGGTACCGGCTATTAGAGCCGAAAACGAATCAGCTATCAAATGCTGACCGGGTGTCAGGATAACGTACCATAGAACTTTTCATATCAAAAGTTGAACGATTAATCAACCCAGGTCGAGCATCCTATTAAGCGAAATAGGTCTTCTTTAAGAAATCCATTAACTCTGAATCGCACTTACACTTTGACTCAGCATTCACATACGTCGGCCTAAACTCATCATCAAGACTCAATGCCTATTTTTCCTTTAATCCAATGGCCGACCTGAAGCCATGACTTTTCAACTAAAATAAACTCTCAGAGTCGATCACTTGCATCGGCTGTTGGCTTTCATTGCTGATCTTAATGAAGCCTCCTTCCCATGACTTGCCAGAAAAACATTCAAAGTCTCCTAGTTCCCAAAAGACCGGATCGGCTGTTGCGATGCTCACGGACTCATCAGCGTGAACCAGTTCAATGTCAACTCCATGCCATTGGATCAAACACTAATGCATGGTTGATGGTATGCAGCAATTCGCATGAATCCAATCTCGACCGAGGAGCAAACTGTAAGACCCTTTCCCATCGATGATGAAGAATATAGTGAGCAGTGTCTTGCTTCCAATTGTTAGTTCGACGTTTATTGCCCACCAAGTCTTAGACGTATTACCTCCAAAATCCTTGAGCATCATGTCAGTCTCCATCAGATCTTCTGGTCCTTTGCCAAGTTTACGAAAAGTAGTGTAAGGAATAAGATTGATAGAAGCACCTTCGTCCACCAACAACTTGTTCATCAGCTTCCCATCGACAAGACCTTTCATATACAACGCCTTTAAGTGCCGATGTTTGACTAGTTTGTCAAATATTGCTTGCTGTACAACCATCAACTTGGCAACCATCTCCTCATACTCTGATTCATCAAAATTCGAATAAACTTCTTGATCTGTCGGAGCCCTGAATTTCGATGGCAACAAAAAAACCATTTGGATATTAGCCGATGGTTGCTTTCTATCGACTGTTTGCTTGGTACGCCACACTTGAGTCTTACTGGATGCCTGAGCATGTTCCATTTCTTTATTCCTTAGGCATTGCACCCTTCTCTTCTGGCTTCTTGTTAAACCTCCTGGGCACCACTGGCCTTCCTGCCGCACATATCTTCTTTTGGTGCCTTTGTCTTCATGATCAGCCCAGTCCTGATCAACGACTCTTTTTCCAAGCCGATCATGAACACTTTTATTTTTTAAGCGTCGATCCATGTTATTATGATGATATGCATCTTGAGCATGGATGGACCGGTGGTTGGTTTGAGACTGCCTATACTCCCGATATTGATTGCTGCATTCTGGATAGTCATGTCTGGTAGGCGACTTTAAACCTTCATTATAGCAATGTCTGAAGAAAGGACACTTCCAATGTAATTCGGCTTATTCCCTTTTATATCTCTCTTGCTTCAATTGATGCTAGTACGATTGATCTTTTAACCAACGCTGATAATCCTTTTCCTTCTGCCGCTGCCACTTATTCAACAGAATCCGAGATGTGACCCACGGCTTTGTCGTCTCTGCTTTTGACGTCCTCCCCTGCTCATATCGGCTCTTCTGCTCGGCATAACGTTTTCTAATCTCTCTGTACTCGTAGCCGATATTTGCATCTTGGGATCGACTGTTCCAGCTTCTTTTGATTTGGTTGATGTTAGGACCTTGATTTTTCCTTTAAATAGCCCAGCATCAACCATGTTTTGATCTCCTGGGAAAGGATTATCATCGACTTTCATCTTCCGAGGCGTATCAAATTTGAGCCTCCCCTGGTGAATAGCTCTCTGTATATGCTTCCTAAAGATTCTACATTCATTAGTGGAATGAGAAGTAGCGTTATGGAATTTGCAGAACTTCTTATTCTTCAACTAATCAGGGAACAACATGACATGACCATCGGGCAACTTGATATGCCCTTTCTCAAGCAAGAAATCAAAGAGCTTATCTGATTTGGTGACATCAAAGTCATAGCTCTCCTCGACTCCTCTTCACCAAGGATCTGGCACCATTACTATCTTCTTGCCCCAAATCCATTCAGCTGCAGCAACCTCTTCTTCTTCATCTTCATAGCCATCATCGACTGAGTATGGATCATAAGCTTCGGCTACTAAGGTACTCTTCTGGAACCGGGTATCTCTGCGCATACTCTGGAATTGGCTATTAAGCGATGCTACTCGTTGAGCCAATTGTCCCAAGTTGTCAAATTCATGTCCCAGCAGCTTTTCTTTCCACATCGGAAGCATTCCTTGAACAGCTAAAGCAGCTAGTTGATCATCGGCCAAGTTTAAGGAGAAGCACAAGTTTCTGGTTTCTCGGAACCTCTAAAAAAATTCAGTGCCCGATTCATTAGTCTTCTGTCTTATAGTTGTCAGATCGGTAATCTTCTTTTCTCCAGTCCTAGTATAAAAATATGTATGAAACTTCTTCTCCAGGTTAGCCCAATTGGCAATGGAATTGACTGGCAATGATGAAAACCAAGTGAAGGCTGGCCCTGATAAGGACAGAGAGAAGAAACGAACTCGATGGGCATCCTCAACTGACGCTTCGCCCAATTATGTAAGATATCGACTAACATGTGCTATCGTGCTTGTACTGTCTTGGCCAGTGAACTTAGCGAATTCTAGGAGCCTGTAATTTGTTGGAAGAGCGACCAAATCATACCATTCTGGATATTAGCATTTGTACGAAAAGGTCAGTCCTTTTGGCTTTAGATCGAACTGATTCTTTATCATCTCAGTCACCCTCAGCAATAACTCATCAGTTTGCGGATTTGGATTCCTCTACACCTACTGACCCATCTGTGGATTGAAATCCCATATGCCTTGATATCCTAGATTTGGCAATATGTGGAGGGTGTTATAATCTATGCCATAGTGATACCCTTGTGGAATCTCAATCTGCTGGGTCCTTTGCTGGCTTGCTGCTTGAAGTCTTTGATTATAGATATAAGGATCTATATCTTTACGGATCCTTTGAACTGGTGGTGCTATTTTTTGAGCCGACGACGGTATGTGGCTTGATGTGCCAAAATTGATCACCTAGTTCTGACTTTGCCCCGCCGGCTGTTGCACATGTTGTACTGGTGGTCTAGGATGATACTGTGTTTGATTTGCAGTAGTTCCTTGAGTTTGCTCAGATGAACCCTGAACTGTCTGGACATCACCACTACCAGCTGGTGCTGCTTCTTGATGGCTGGTACCGACTTGATTAGTTCCTTGGGTCGACGGATCTACAATGTTGTAATAAGTCGGTCTGCCTTGACCAACTGAAAATCCATGAATCGCCTCTTTCAAGGCGTTATGCAATACATCCACGAAAGCTTCGTTATGCCTTGATATGGCATCACGAATAGATTTGTCCACAACTTCTTTAAAGAAACACCTATCTTCAGCTTCAGTTGTGTCCGTCTGCCCGTGTAACAGAACTCTTGGTAGTGGAAATTTCTGAATAATTGTGTTGTCACGTGTTTTGGTGTAGATCAACAAGCATTTGTTCTAAAACTCTTCTGTAGCTTTGCTGATGACACCCTTATCCCCATCAGGTAGATCTTCATAATGCAGCATAAGGATGTTGTTGTTGTTGTGAACCACCATGATGATTGTGGGGTCCCACCGGGCATGCCAGAAACATGTGTCGACACAGAATTTTCGTCCCGTGCCGAGGACACATGCAGCAAGCCGAAAGGGTCCGCTCGATGGAGCAGATCTGCCTAGCTTCAACGTAAGGGTGGTCGATCCTGCGCACTCCTCCCGAGACGTGCCAGTCAATTTGACCCTGTAATTGACAAGGAGCGAAAGTTCATCAGTAATTAAGGGCGGAACTTGCCGGTGTTACCAGATAGTCCCGAATGTGCGGCTATGAGAGCCGATATGAAAGGAGATCGACTAAATATAAAGCTCATTGGGTTGTATAAGAAGAATTGGTTATCATTCAGGGCAAATATCATTGATCGAACAGATATTAATCAATGGCAATAAGATGTCAACAATGATCGGTTTGTGCTGAGCCAATGATTATAAGTAACCAAACCCCTTTTATATAAAGAAACAATTCAACATCACTTAACCGTTTAATAAAGATAAATCTAATGAACATGTTAGATCTCATCTATCACTATGACCAGTGCGTCATGAGGCAGAATCATGCAGGCCGTAATACAATAATAAGATCATGGGGCTAACATATCTTTCAACCTATCTTTACTTCAACGGTCTCGTGATGCGAACTGTTCGTGAAAGCGCTCGATATCGGCTAAAACAGCCGATTCAGGCAAAGCGCACAGTTAAAGTCATGCCTTATCAGGAATAGATCTACCAGACAACGGTCCCCACTCCACGGTGCTAACAGTGGGGTGTGAGGCAGAATCACACAGGCCGTGATAACAGGCCATGGAACGGTTCTCGCTAGCCAATAAATCTACTCAAGACGCAACACGCCTTAACCGCACGCTATGCACGATCATGATTGGCATAAAACAGCCGATAAAACATAACTCATTGTTTAAGGTGTAGATTAGATCAATTTAGATTAACAAACAATGGGCTAAACAAGATATAAGGCTGATCTAGATCAATCCCAATCGGGCAAAATAATATTGCTGTAATTAGATAAACAATGAAAGCAATACCCAATATCGGTAACTTAATGAATCTACCAAAGGCTGCCATCCTAAGGTAGAGCCGATAACTTGACCTTGGTCTAGTTCATGCAGTGGGGGTCGACCGGATCAATGCATCCATACTTGAACTAGGCAAGAGTCCATAACTAACTTATACTAGAGTCGCAGTGGAGGTCGACCGGATTGATGCAGCCGTACGAACAGAGGTATAAGCCATGACGGTACTTACAACAAGCAGTGGAGGTCGACCGGATCGATGCAGCCATACTTGTTGAAGAACTCACCGAGATCTACTCTACTCCTACTCCTAAGGGTGACCGGTGCCAAAAAAGTAAATAACTTGTGTATTGGATTGATTGATTGTCCTTTACAATAGCCAGGGTTTGATATTTATACCCAGGACCTACGCACGACTCCTGTCTAAGCACGACTCATCACAATTTTTGACCCTAAAGAAAACATTCCTAATTTAAGATAACTTGGACTGTAATCTTTCCCTTTTTGTAGAGTCCAGCATGTTTCGTCTTGGCGCCGAATCATAGCCTTTGTTGTTATCCGCTGGCGCTATCTGAAGAAAGTCAATTCTAGTTTTCGTATCCGAATCAGCTGGTTCCAATCTGCATGCAATTGATTCCTTGATGACATGATCTTGGGAGCTTTTGAGTCCCTACGACTCTTCTTCCAAATTTTGGTATAAACAATGACATATATTATCTTAGCAACTAAAGGTATTCTTACTCATAATACCGATTTACTCTATATATGATAAAACAAGGAGTACTTGCTATGCTATTTATCAACCTACTCTAGGGCTACAAAAATTATAGTGAGCACATAATAATGTAATGATCTTACTATAAAAATTTCATGGCTAAAGCTATCATCAATTTGCCACAAAAATTCCTAGCATTGGAGATGATTTGGAGGTGAAAGTCCTAGCATTGGAGACGGAGCGCCGGCAGATGGAGGCGGAAAGCCAATCGCTGGCCGAGTAGCTTAGCTGCAGTACCGACTAGCAAAAAAGCATGATTGTGGCACTTGTTTTGTTAATGCTCAGTGTTGTTTGACGTCTGGCTGTATTGTGCAGCGCTGGAGATGGAGCTCAGCCTTTCCTGGGAGGCCATCATGCAACTGACTGTGGGGAAGGAGGAGGCAGAGGAGAAGGCTTAGCGGGTCATTGAAGATCTTCGACGTGAGTGCTTGCAACTTTTATTTTGACTTGTGCAGTGTTAGACGCATGCTTAGCATACGACTGCTTTTTTGTAGAGTATCGGCATCAGGCGCATGGGCAGTTTAAGGTCTTTGGAGACCAGGTGACAGCACGGGATGTGAAGATTGAAGTGATGATAGCGGGGATCAAGCCCGTGCTGGACTGCATTAGCTTCGAACCATTCGAAGGGAGAGAGTGGCTGCCTGGAGGCCCACCAGCTCAGACAATCATGGACCGGTGCCATGTGGTGTGGTCGGACTTCAAAGAGTTCACACGCAGCGCCGCCCATGGAGCCATCGTCCATGCACTTGCCCAGCTGCGGTCGCACTACCCTTTGGTGGACCTCCAGCGGGTGGTGACTGGCTATGCCCGAGGGATAGATGCAACAAAGATTGCCAGGCTAGAGGACGAGGTAGAAGAACCTACAAAGAGGTTGGACGAAGACGTCGAGCTGTTCGGTGAAGGGGGGAGCAGTGCTCCGTAGATTAGAAAGAACCCATGTTGAATCATTGTATAAGAGTGCTTAGCAACTTTTGTTGAACACTTGTTGTTATGGTATGTTTGTGTTTATATTTGATATAAACCATCTGATCAGTAGTGTATAGCTGAATCCCCAGTCCTAGCTAGCCTGTTAACCATAACACGGGGTGCAGGGGCTGTGTGCGTGTGGGAAGAATAGGGCGTCGCTAAGGAACTGCTATCGACCACCCATGACGCAGAGGGCGGATGCTCATGCACATGCAGGGAGAAGTTGGAGACAGGGTCGTCTCTGGTGGTGTCTGAGCATCAATGTGTTTGTTCAGGTATTTGCCTTAGGCGTAATTGGCGTGTCATCTTTAAGATGTTGTACGTAGAAATAGAATCGCTTAGCGGAAAAAGCACGAAGATAACAATATGGAGAAACATTAGAACAAAAAGTTTATTGAATACTCGAATATGAAAGGTACATATCTTTGAAAGGAGACCCTTCAAGGGTAGAAACACCTAAGAAGATCGATGTGCCAAGAATTTGGGACATCTCTTTCGTCCATGTCGCATAGTCTATAGGAACCTGGTCGAGTGACCGCCTTGATGATGAAGGGGCCCTCCTAGGGTGAAGACAGCTTGTGCATTTCATCGGTCTTCTGCTTCTTGCGGAGCACTAAGTCTTCGACCACGAAGAATCGATCATTGACGTTGCGGTTGTAGTATCTTCATAAGCCATCGAGGTATTTTGCTGTTCGAACATAGGTGACCAGACGTTCCTCTTCTAAGCTATCCACTTCAATGAGCCAATCTTGATTGGAGTTTTCCTCGTTGTAATTCTCCACCCTAGGTGCTCAGAAGGTGACGTCAGTTGGCAATATGACCTTAGAGCCGAAAACCATGAAGTACGGGGAGACGCTGGTGTTATGACTGGGTTGGGTCCTTAGTCCCCAGACCACAACTGGTAGTTCTTTGAGCCATTTGCCCGGGTGTTTCTGTTCCTTCTCGTAGAGCCGCTTCTTCAACGCGTCCAGGATCGTACCGTTGGCGCGCTCAACTTGGCCATTGGCCCTTGGGTGTGCCACGGAGACATACTTGACTGAGATGAATCTTTCATCGTAGAAATCCTAGAAGTTGCTACCAGTGAACATGGAACCCAGGTCGGTGATGATGCTATTCGGGAGACCGAACCTGTGAATGATGTCATCGAGCAACTCGGATGCCTTTTTTGCTGTAGCTTGGACCAGGGGTTTGTACTCGATCCACTTGGAAAATTTGTCGGTACAGACGTAGACCCAGCGAAATCCTCCTAGGGGGCTTGAAGGGCCCGATCATATCTAGTCCCTAGCATGTGAAGGGCCAAGACGCAGGAATTGTTTGTAAGGCCTGGGTCGAGACATGGATTTGCTTAGCAAAAAATTGATAATTCTCACACCGATGAATGAGTGCCTCAGCATCGACAACAGCTAAGGGCCAATAGAAACTAGCTCGAAAGGCTCTGCCGACCAATGTTCTAGAGGTTGCATGATTTCCACAAGTGCCGGCGTGGATCTCCTTGAGTATCTTCTTGCCCTCTTCCACGGAGACACACTTCTGGAGTAGCTCTCCCTTGGCGTTCTTGCGATATAACTTTCCTTCAACTAGGACATAATGCTTGCTGCAGACGGTGAGGCGTTCTCTCTCTATGTTGTCAGTTGGGACATCTATAGTGGTGATGTATTTGATGAAAGGTTTCCTCCCATCACTGCTCGGGCCAGGGACCGCTACGACTAACGGCTCAGTAGATGGCTTTTTTTCAATGCCTTCTTGCCCCTGCTTGATGGATGGCATCACCAGGTCCTGGACGAACACTCCGGCTAGAACTTTGGCCTGGGTCAACCCTAACTTTGATAGCTCATTGGCTACATGCTTGTCAGCCCAGACCACATGGTGGTACTCGATGTCATAGAACTTGTCTTCTAACTTTCTTATCACGGCGCAGTAAGCGTCCATCTTCTCATTGGTGCAATTCCAATCCTTGTTGAGCTGATTGATCATGAGTGTGGAGTCGTCATACACCTAGAGGCATTTAACGCCGAGCTCGATAGCTATACGGAGACCATGAAGTGCCGCCTCGTATTCAGCGGTACTATTGGATGCTCGGAAGTGTAGGCGGAGGACATAGCGAAGCTTATCCCCCGATGGTGAGATGAAATATCCTTTCTTTTGTGCTTGAGGTTTTCCTTGTTCGGCTAGCCTCGCATCTCGAGCTGTTCATGAGCTTCTTGTCTCCTAGATTGCACTCCTTCTTTCTTATCCTTTTGTCATGCCATCTTTCTACTCTTCAATCTTTTGACACACAGTTAGACCTTCCGCCTCACTCATTATTTTATGCCTGCAAAGGATTAGTGGACAACACATACCCGAAGGAATATACAATTTTGAAACACGTGTTGTTTGTCCAGAATTTTGTAGTTTTCATCTATGCTAATGAAAAGATGGTTTTAGGATTACTTTATCATATATTTTGTTTATCATGTTCTATACAAGCATGGCTCAAGGTAAAGCTAACTTGCAACAGAAGACAAAGTGAATGAATTTTGATACTTATAGTTCTTCCATCCATGATGAATGAACTATGTCTTCTTTGCGCAATGTTACTGGAGTTCGTCATGTGCCTGGCTTCATCTCCGATTTGAATCCATCTCGTGACTTACCCAAATTGAATTGAGAGTTTTCTGCAAGGGTTAATCTAACAAAATATCCAGTATCTACTAAGGCAATTTTTAGTTCAATAACCAAACTGGACTCCATGTCTAATTTGATTAAGGAAGGCATTTTAACCTAAGCACCTCGCTTAATTTAAAATGCCTTTGGAAGTATGTCGAGTACTTCCAAACCAAAACTTACTATGGTAGACAAAGGTAACATGAAAGCACTATAGAGATTTACTCAAATGGAGATGAAAGAACACGATTGTTATTTAGCAAATTGAGCATGGCTCAAAGGTACAGACAACCAAAATTAGCAACATGGCATAAGATTTTTTTTTCAGAGAAGGTTATCCCCCACACTTGAATTTTGCAAGGCAAAGTCAAGTTTGGATGGATATGATTCAACATTGCATGATAATTTGTTGGACATACCTTGAGTTGTCATCCTACATTCTTTTCGCTTCAAACCTGAAATGGTTAGTGACAAAAATGCTTGAAGGAATATTTTCATAACTATGTTTCTATGCTTATTTCACAAGGGTATCACAGCAGAAGGTGAAAACTCATATTATCTCCCAAAAGTGCTTGTTTTAGGATAGAAGCTCGTCCTTGGGAAACCTTCGAATTATGTTTCAAAATGGTGAAGTGGTTTCCCCTCCAACACCAACCCTTGTGTACCTATCTCAAGATTCATCCCAACAAGATTTGCAATATTTGTGATAAACATATGCATCTACAACCACCTTTTCAACAATTTTATGAACAGGAAGCATGAGGGGGTTGAAGATCTCATGTGTGGCAATGTTGGAGAGACTAATTGATTCAGGAGATTTCTCATGTGAGCATGGATTTGATGAGGTGTTTATGAAATAACTTCCATGCTCGTCTATGTCATCTTCCTTTTCAAACTCCAAGGGTGTTTCTTTATGAATGTGTAATATTTTCCTTGGATTAGAGACTCTCGGGGTGATCTTCTCTAAGGCCTCCTCCAAACTTGGATGAGTCATGTTTATTAAAGAGGTTGATTTAAGCTCACCGTTTGGATCTAAGCCAAGTTTGGATTCTACCCATAAGGCTTCGTCCTTGTCCATCCATTCTTTAGCAACGGCATATGAATTCTTAATACATTCCAGCCATTGTTGTTGCTCTTCTTGGTCATCCTTGTAGTCTTCATGACTCCTATACTCTGGTTGTCTTAATGGATTTCTAGGGTTATCATGAGACTTAGGAGAAGGAGGATCAGCGGGGTCAAGGATGGGTTGAGAGATGGGTTCAGATAAAACATCTAATGTGGGTATAGAAGGAGAGCAGATAGGAATGGCTTCCAAATGACTTAGCTCTCTTCCTATGGGTTCACTAGACATGCCATCCTTGAGTTCTTCCCAATGTCCTATATAGGAATAAGGACGCTTTCTAAGAGGTTTGAATTTGGGTTTCAGGATGGCTTTAGGGAGGAGGGCAGGGGCTGGTATATATAGGCCAGAGCATCAATTCTGGACTCTCGGATCAAACCGACTTGAAAGAATGGCGTAGATGCAATCTAGGAGGCAGTGGGAAACTGACATGACGAGGCGGAGGCTGACAGGTGGCCCCAGGGATCGAGCGGCCTACAGGTGGGGCCGGCTGACCCCACATGGTAGCCCCTCGGCTCCTGCTTTGGTGTGGTGTCCTCTGGAGTCCTCTGGAACCTTTTGGTGTCCGTTTCGCGACGGATAAGCATGATTAATTCTGACATGTAGGTCACCTTGACGGTTTTCTAGATAAATCCTACAGAAAATACAGATTCACCAAAACTCATGGAATTTGTTAGTTTAAACCCCTAGACCTATGTTGGTGGTCCTTTTTATGCATTTATACAAGTTATGTTGACGGTTTATGATTGATGTTAACGACCGTCACCACCAGCGAGGGGCCTGGACCGCCTTTCCACGGCCAGAGGGAGGAGGGGTGTTGGACTCGCCTAGAGAGGCCTCCGAGTCGGAGAAGTGAAGCCTCTCAATGGACCTCTCCAGAGATGCGAGGAAGGGCTTGGCCTTGGGGTTGAGGGAGCTAGAGCGAAGGATGAGTTCGGCGTGTGCCGCTGCGGCAAGAGGGGGTAGCTCAAGGAACACGGAATGGCCAGTGCTCCGAGCTGCCTCGTCCTCCTCAACCTCGTCCGCCCAAGAACGACGGAAGCATGAGCCACGTTCCATGGCTACGGTGGATGGCGCGACCAGTGAGGTCAACGGCGTGAGGGTGGGTGAACGGTGCAACTGGGGCGGTCAGCGGCGTGGGGAGGGGTGGACGTCGGGGCCAGAGTGGCCACCGACGGTGGGTCCGGAGGAGCTCAGTCTCTCTGAAAACTCTCTATCCCATGAAACTAACAAGAGATTTAAGACTTCTCCCTTCCAACTCCCATTCCCTCTCATTAGTTCCCACCACCCAAACGAGCCGTAAGAGCAGCTCAAGCATATGTAAAAGTTTGTGGTGTCGCAAAATCGAACACATTGTGGCATCATAATAAAAATTAGATGTTACAGATGCGTCAACAGAACCAAATAAAAAAACCTTAGTTATGAATGCAGACAAATATGATGCTTCATAGAAGAGTAAAGAATCGACAAGTGGACAAAGAAATACTATTTTACTAGTTTGTGTGATGGGTGACAGGTCCCACCAACCAATGCCCACACCGTGTACATCAAATCTTTTGACATGGCTTAGATTTTGAAGATGACTACGTGAGAGCCCATGCTTTACTACGGGCAAACAAAAAATCTATGCTAGTAATCAACCATGCAGATGATGGTCAGACACAATACTAAGAAAGCAAGCTGCATGCACAAGTTAAACGTAACAGCGGACAACCACAATCAAACAAGCTAGCGGGACAAAACAACATAGCATTTTCTCTGTTTCATTGCAAAATCACATTTACGGCCCCATGTTTAGAAAGTAAGGCCCATTATTACATATCAACATGGTTAAAAGAAACATCACCACATATGCAAAAGGGACAAATGTATGTCACCACATACTCAAAATCACTATCAAGCTTACAAAAAAATGCTAAGACAACTCGTTGTTCTCCATGACTAAATTCTACATCTTTGTTTGATTCATGAAGAGGCATTGCTTTTCTGAGAGGACTGGGAGGCTAAGATGCCATTGTGGCTGCCCTCCTCACATCTGTTGGTGCTGGTCTCCAATACTGTTACAAAGTTTAAACTCTTGATGCAATGCACTAAAATGCTCCCAATCTTTACTAAAAATACAATCCCAAGCAATGTTTGAAAGAGAGGTGGAAGAAAGCTCAAGTATGTCAAGGAGGCTTTCCAAATGGCCAAGAGACTCCCCCACGACTATGGAGAGGTGTATAGTCCCCAAAATGTTTTCTAGCCATTACAATGCCTTCTTCACGAAAACAATGGGCATCGCAGGTTTGGCCGCACGGTGAAGCACCTACGAGCCTGCAGCCAGAGAAACGTTTCTCATGGTGCAGGCTGAAAGCGTCGCACGCAGGAAGATTGCCATGACCTCCGATGTGTTTCTTTTCTTCCTTGACCTTCTTTTCAATCTTGCCACCGACGAAAGGAGCTTTGATGCTAAGGAGAAGGGTAAACCTTACTTAGTTATTACTTAGCTAGCTGCCCATTACTCTTCAGTAACAATTGTTCAGCTACTGATTTGCTACGCCCATAAGTATCAACATGGTCTTCAATTGGAAAATAAGGCAACGCCTCCAATTCACAATCTAGACCCCATCGTGGAGTTGGTATTGTTTGTGCTGAAGTGCTGATGCTTTGCCTGGATTAGGGGTCAGGCAACACGGAGACCGACAGCCTAGGCTATCATCGTCGGTCGCCGGTGACCTGTACCCCGCCAAGAAGATGCATGATGCATCTAAGCGCGAACGAAGGGATCGAGGACGTGTGGTTCGCGGTGACGGGAGGTCAGGGCTTCGTCAGAGCTGCCCTCTACCTTGAGCTACTCCGCCGTGGCACCCACGAGGTCCAGTCCCTCAACCTCACGCCTCCTCCTCCTGGTCCCAGCAGCTCCTCGATGCTGGCGTCCACATCATCCAAGGTCATGTTAAGGAAGAGCAGGACTACATGATCAGGAGGAGGAAGAGCTGAGGGAGAGAATGAATAACTATGTGGAGGATGGATGTGCGGTCGACCGAGTGGGAAGAAGCCGCGAAGGAGCTCCCGGGGCGAAGAGCTAGCGGGCCTAGACAATAACCGTCCTTTACGACATCTATCTACGAGAGGGGGATGGTGAGATCCATCTCGCATGGCTTTGGACCTCGTCTTGCCATCACCGCTGAGCAAGATGCCACTGACGAGAGTGAGGCTACCACGCTCCACGCCGAGGTTGAACTCCACTTCTGATTCGAGGAGGTAGATGCGGACGGAGTCGACGTCGGATGCCATAGACATGGAGGGGAGCGGGGCGATTAAGTGGGCACACAACGATAACATTGTTGGCCAATAGGATCACTGGCTCAGGTGAGTGAACCACTCACCAGTCTTGCCAAGCACCTGCTAGTGTTGCCGAGCACCCACTAGCCATGCCAATCACGAACAAGCACTGTCCGTCCCCACACACTATGGCTAGAGCTAGAAGAAGAAGGGAGAATAGAGCATGCACACATGGTACAAGACACCAGCGTTGGCCGAAGCCCTATCTGAGTGGTGGCAAATCTGAACCCTCTTTACTGAGTTCCCTTGGTAGTCTATTTATACAACTCTATCCATCTAGTCCTAATACAGCGCACATGCTGTAACAACAACTAGATAACATACAGAGCTGACTCTACGCCGGCCCCTGCATGTGGCTACAGTGTTATAGGTGAGCGGTGCGGCGCCTGCACCTGCAGCGGCTACAGTATCATAGCAGGGGTCTTTCGACGAAGCCTTCCCTTGCTGTGTTCCCACAAGGTAGCAGTAGATTATCTAACAATCTTCCCCCAATCATACTGCTAACCCTTGTACCCCCTCCATGCTGATCATCTCCTTCAGCTCTATGAGTTGAAGACGTCCGAGCGGCTTGGTGAGGACGTCCGTGAGTTGCCGACCAGTTTTGACAAACTCGATGACGATCTGCCCTCTATCGACATAGTCCCTGAGGAAGTGGACTTCACATCGATGTGTTTACTCCAGTTGTGCAAAACTAGATTCTTCGCGAGGGTGATGGCGGGCTGGTTGTCCACCATCAGTGCTGGTGGGTGAGCTTCCATGCTGGTCAGCTCACCCAGTAGCTGGCGTAGCCACACAACTTGGCACGCCGCTGTGGCCGTCGCTACGTACTCTGCCTCGCATGTAGGAGAGTGCGCCAAGATCGCTCATTCGAAAATGAGCCACCATCTCACGCTTGAAGCTGTTGATGTCCTCTGTGCGCGCACTGGTGATGATCAAGTCATCCACATACACGTCGACGACGAGCTCCTCCTTCCCCCATCGCCGCGTGTAGAGCTTGTGCTCGGTTGCGCACCTTTAAAACCCAAGCTCGCCCACCGTGGCGTCAAGCTTGGCGTTCCATGCTCGAGGGGCCTACCGCAGCCCATAGAGCGCCTGGCGCAGTCGGAGCACCCTGTGCTCCTCTCCCTTAATGACAAAACCTGGAGGTTGTCTGACAAAGACCGTCTTTGCCAGTTCGCCGTTGAGGAAGACCGATTTAACGTTCAAGTGATAGATGCGCCAGTCCTTTGCAGCTGCCAAGGCTAGTAGCAAATGGACCGACTCCATGCATGCTACTAGTGCAAAGACCTCCTCGAAGTCTATGCCCTCACCCTGAACAAAGCCTCGGGCGACGAGGCTTGCCTTGTGCTTGAGAATGGCACTGAGCTCGTCCCGCTTGACCTTGTACACCCACTTTAGGCTGATCGGACGGCATCCTGGAGGTGGATCGATGAGCTGCCATGTCTTATTTTCCTCAATCGCCTTCATCTCCCCCAACATCGCTCGTCGCCAGTTTCCATCCCGCTCGGCCAGCGCGAACGTGGGTGGTTCCTCTGCACTGACGAGTAGCAGCTCTGCGTCATTGAGCAGTCGACCAGCCAGTCCTGAGGGTCCTGTGCCACCGACGATGTCGTCCAGCCTATGAAACCACACCTCCTCACCTACATGAAAGGCATCCATGAACTCAGTGATGTCACTTGGAGGTGAGGCGAACTTGATCAGCGTTGATGGAGTTCCCTGTTTCGCCGGAGTGCTTGGCACAGCACCTGGAGTGCTTGGCACAGCACCTGGAGTGCTTGGCACCCTGGTTGCAGTGCTCGGTGCTACTTCTAGACTTCTCGTCATAACTCCTGCAGTGTTCGGGCACACTATAGGAGTGCCCAGCCTCAGTCTTGGAGTGGTCAGTACCACTTCAAGATGTCTTGGCTCCGCCACGGGAGTGCTCGGCACCCGTCCTGGAGTGGTCGCCACCACTGCAGAACCTCCCGGCCCCACTCCTGGCATGCTCGGCATCCCTTTCGAAGTGCTCGGCACTGCCCCAGGAGTGCTCGGCTCTACCACTTGAGTGCTTGGCACCTCTTCCCCAGCGTCTCCACCACCGTGGATGACCAAGTGCTCGATGACAAAGGTGCTGGTGAAGCCGCCAGCTTCCCCCGTGCTCGAACTACTCTAGTCCCAAGCCGCCTCCTCGTCGAACATGACATCGCGCAAGACAAGCACCTTGTCTCTGCGTGGGTCATAGAGCCGGTATGTCTTGGTACCCTCCGCATAGCCTAGGAACACCATCGATGTGCTCCTGTCCTCAAGCTTGGTGAGGTTTGACTTCGTCTTCCTGATGTGGCCGATGCAGCCGAATGTCTAGAGGAAGGACACGCTCAGCTTGTGCCCATACCAAGCTTCGAACGGCGTCTTGCCCGTTAGGGCCTTGGTCGGAGCGCGGTTGAGGATGAACACCGCCATGGTCACCGCTTCCCCCCAAAACCTTACTAGCATGCCTTTGGCCTTCATCATGGATCGGGCCATACCGACCACCGTCTGGTTCCTTCGCTCCACCACGCCATTTTGTTGTGGTGAGTATGGCGTGGTGTGGTGTTGCTGCACACCCTAATCCGCGCAGTACGCAGCAAACTCCACCGAAGTAAATTCGCCGCCGCGATCATTCCTCAGCATGCGGAGCTTCTTGCCGCTCTCGGCCTCCGCGCGCATCTTGAACTTCTTGATCGCCGCCGCTGCTTCATCCTTGCTCGTCAGGAGTTGCAGCCACATGTAGCAATTGCAATCATCCACGAGCGGGAGGAAGTACCGCCGACCACCATTTGTAGCAGGCATGATCGGCCCGCAGAGGTCGCCATGGACTAGATCGAGAGCGTCCTTCGCGCGATACTTGGCCGCCTTTAGGAAAGGTAGCCTCCTCTGCTTTTCGGCCAGGCAGCTGTCACACAGCTCACCTCCATGCTTGATGTGGGGTAGCCCTCGGATCATCTTCTCCAACCGACCAAGTGCGTCGAAGCTGAGATGTTCAAACCGGACATGCCACATCCACGGTTCCTCGGAGTGCCATACCGTCAGGCACACCGGCTGCTCTACCTTCAGGTCAAGCAGTTACAATCGGTTCATGGACCTCTTCACCTTGGCAAGAAGTCATTGCTCCCAGTCCTTGATCCTAAGGACTCCGTCCTTGATCAGTATCTCGCTACCGCGCTCATCTAGCTGACCAATGCTGATGATGCTGGAACGTAGCTGTGGGATATAATATACATCCGTTAGCGCGCGGTGCTCCCCGTTCTGGCACCTGAATATGATGGTGTCGAGCCCTTGGATTACCACCCATGAGCCGTCACCAAACTTCACCGTACCGGTAAAATCGTCGTCGAGCTCGGAGAAAGATGCCTTGGAGCCCGTCATGTGGTTGCTGGCACCAGAGTCCAGATACCACCGCTGCTCCTAGTCGACGCCCACACGTCCGAGATGGACTTGGGCGCGTGGTTCGTCGAGGTTGACAGTCTTCAGGGCCTTCCCAGATCCTTCCACCGTCGTCGCCTCTTCCTTCTCCTCGGCCTCGACGTCGTGCAGTGCACAGAATGTCGCCATCAGGATAGTGGCCTCATCCTCATCGTCAGCTTGCGCTAGATGAGCTTTAGCCTTCTTCTCCTACTTACGATTTGGGCACTCCCATGCCCAATGGCCCATCTTCCTGCAGCGTCGACAAGCATTGGGGTCGACCTGTTTCTTCTTCTCCGAAGAAGCCCTGTCGGGGCGCTTGCCATTGCCACCGCGGTGGGAGGAGGCTGCTTTCCTGGAGTTCCTCCGAGCAGCCCACTCCTCTTTCGTCAGCAGAAGTTTCCCGCTGTCCTTCGTTGCTATCGCCTGCTCCAAGCGCTCGTCCACCGCCCACAGACGACCTGTCACATCCTCAATGGTGAGGGTGGACAAGTCAAGCATCGTCTCTATGGAAAGAGCGATCTGGATATACTTTACCGGCACAGAGTGGAGGTACTTGAAGACCACCTCCTCTTCATCGACGGTGACGTCGTGGCTCTTCAGCTTACTGATGAGCGTCTGCAGGCGGAGGGAGAAGTCCTCCACCGTTTCACCATTCTTGAACTTGAGGTTGGCGTACTCCTACTTCAGAAGCTGGGTCGTCGCCTTCTTTGCGCGGTCGGAACCGACGCGCATCGCCGCAATAGCCTCCCACGCCTCCTTAGCCGAGCTCTTTGCCCCCAACGGCTCCCTATACTTCGTCGGTACAGCAGCGACGATAGCCTCCAACGCTGACATGTTATCTTCCTCATTGTCGGTGTCCTTGTCAACAGCATTTCAGAGCCGTTGGGTTCTAAGCTTGATCTTCATGGTCACCGACCACTCTCTATAGTTGGTGCGAGTTAGTATCGGCCAACTAGTGCCGCTGACCTCCCGCACCGTGCGAACAACGACCTCCGGTCGTGGCTGGGCAGCCACAGCAGTGCCACTGCTAACGTCCATCTCTGAACCGTCCGTCATCGCCAGCGGTTAGTCTGGCGACGACGCTTGTACGGCTCTGATACCACTTGTTGGCCCACAGGATCACAGGCTCAGGTGAGTGAACCACTCACCAGTCTTACCGAGCACCCGCTAGTGTTGCCGAACACCCACTAGCTGTGATGACCACGAACAAGCGTTGTCCGTCCCCACACATTATGGCTAGAGCTAGAAGAAGAAGAGAGAACAGAGCATACACATACGGTACAAGACACCCGTGTTGACCGAAGCTCTGTCTGAGTGATAGTAAATCTGAACTCTCTTTACAAAATTGTCTTGGTAGTTTATTTATATAACTTTATCCATCTAGTCCTAGTACAGCGTACATATTGTAACAGCAACTAGATAACATACAGGACTGACTCTGCGTCGGCCTCTACACGTGGCTACAGTGCTGCAAGTGAGCCGTGCGACGCCTACACCTACAACGGCTACAGTATCACAGCAGAAAACCTTTCGACGCCGTCTTCACTTACTATGTTCACATAAGATAGCAGTAGATTATAATAAACATCCCATCCCAGCTCGTTTCCGACACACAGAAACAGTTCCCTTTCAAAAAAGACTAGTCCGATATGGAAACTAAATCCGAAACAGTTTCCTTCCGGTAAACACTCGTCCTATATATAGAAACCAAATCATCGATTACTTATATATATACACATAAAAAAGAGGACAGATTACAAGATCAACCCCACAATCATCACCTCTGAGTTATGGCGCTGACCAGCGACAGGTTTATGAGCCGCGCGCTCCGCATCCACCGCCTCGTGAAGCGAGGCCTCGCCGCGGGCCTCCGCCGCTGCTCCCGTGGCGCGGCGACCACCGCCGTACAGACAGCAGCATCGCCGTCGCCTCCGGCATTGCGCCAGCAAGGCGAGAACGCGTTCGCGGTCGACGCGGATGCCCTGCTCCTGAACCCGTCGCCGGGAGCCGCGTTCCCGCCCTACTTCCTCGCCGCCGTCGAGGCGGGCGGCTACGCCCGGGGCCTCGTCCTGCTCGCGCTCTACCCGGTCCTGCGCGCGCTGCCCTGCGGCGCGCGCGTGAGGGCCATGGCCATGGTCTCCTTCTGCGGGCTCCGCCGCGACGAGGCGGCCAGGGTCGGCAGGGCCGTGCTCCCCAAGATCTTCTCCCGGGAGGCGCCGGGCGTGCACGCCGTCGAGCCGGCGCTGCGCGCGTTGCCCAAGGAGGCGAAGGTGGTGGCCGTCAGCCCGACGTTCCCGACGGTGATGGTGGAGGCGTTCTTGAAGGAGTACGTGGGGTTCGACGCGGTGGCAGGGAGGGAGCTCAAAGGAGGGCCACGGTACCTCACCGGGGCCATGGCCGAGCTGGACACGGAGAGGGTTGCGCGTTCCCTGGATCAAACCGAGAAGACGACATCGTGCGGCTATGCCCCGAAGCCCGTTGTGTTCCACGACGGCCGGCTGGCGTTCACGCCGACGGCGGCGGCCGCGCTCGCAATGTACATCTACTTCCCCTTCGGCGTCGTCCTTGCCGTCATCCGCATCGCCATCTACATCCTCCTCCCGTGGCGCGTGTCGGCCGTCGCTGCCGCGCTCACCGGAGTGAGGGTGCGCGTCATCGGGGCCACCGCCACTCCCGCAGCGGACTAAGACAGCGGCAAGCCTCACGGCGGGCTGCTCTATGCCTGCAACCACCGCACGCTCCTCGACGCGGTTGGCATCGCCAGCGCGCTCGGGAGGCCCGTCGCCTCGGTGTCGTACAGCCTGGGCCGCCTATCGGAGGTGCTCTCCCCGATCCCGCTGCGGCGGCTGACCCGCGACCGCGAGGTGGACCGGCGCCGCATGTCGTCGATGCTGGCGCGCGGCGACGTGATCGTGTGCCCCGAGGGGACGACGTGCCGGGAGCCGTACCTACTCCGGTTCAGCCCGCTGTTCGCCGAGCTCGCCGCCGAGGTGACCCCCGAGGCGGTCGACGCGCGGACGAGCGAATTCTACGCGACGTCCACGTCACCTCTCGCCAAGAGCTTGGACTCCGTCTACTTCCTCATGAACCCTCGGCCGGAGTACAGCGTCCAGTTCTTGAAGCCGGTGAGCACTGAGGGCGGTAAGAGCAGCATAGAGGTGGCAAACGAGGTGCAGCGTGAACTGGCCTCTGCGCTCGGGTTCCAAGGGACAACTCTCACGAGGAAGGACAAGTACCTCCTCCTCTCCGGGAACGAAGGTCTCCTTCGCTCGTCTTAAATTTGCTTATCTTAAATTTAGCTTGTTCGGTTTATTTTTCTAGCTGGAACAGTGTTTTTCTCTCACAACAATTCAGCCGGAACAGTATTTTTCAGCCAGTTTCAGCCAAAGTTCAGACCAGCGAACGGGCCGAAGGAGTCGTCAAGACCAAGTAGTACATACATGTTCGTGCATTGCTACGTACATACGGCCTGATAGTTGTACATTTCGATTTGAATCTATTTATTGGTGTAACAAGCAGGGTTGAAAACGGTATGGATATTGTCCAACCGTATTCGAGACCGAATCCGTTTAGAAAGGTTCAAATTTGTCTGTATCCGAGTCTGGATATTCAACATCTGATACCGTATTCGTATCCGAATAATCAAATCGCATATTTATGATGTCTATATCCAATCGTATCCTATCTGGCATGGTTGACAATATCCGTATTCGAATCCGAATCCGGACAAAAATATGAAAACAAATGTAATATCAGTGATATCCGTTCATATCCGATCCGTTTTCATCCATAGTAACAAGTGATCTATATTATGCAATCTTCCAATGCGTTGCTACGTTGAAGGTTAAATAGTGTATCCTATTTTCTTTAGGAACTCAAATCCATTTTTATATCTATAAAAAGTTTTCAATTGACTTTCAAACGCAACAGGTTACCTAAATAATGTTTTGCAATTATCAAAAGAACTGATCAATCGTTGCACCATGGCTGTAATATACAAAACTTATGTATTTCGCTCGGCACCATTTACAGCAAGGAAACACTATGGCTGTAATTATGAGCTGCAGTCTTCAACATTGGTAATTTTGGAACGTAAGTAAATCTATATATTTACGGTGAATAACTACAATCCTCTATAGCCCCGTTCGCTTGTCTTAAAAATGGTTTGTTCGGCTTTTTTTTTTAGCCGGAACAGTGTTTTTCTCTCACAACAATTCAGCCGGAACAGTATTTTTCAGCCAGTTTCAGCCAAATTTCAGACCAGCGAACGGGGCCTATATATTTCTGATAAATAGTATCATCTTGGAAGCAATTTCTCTTGCTCTTTCTAATACTAAACCCGACATTATCGACATAGATGATGTACATCTCCTAATATTTGTCCTCTGATTCAAATGTCATTCCAAGTGCAGGAACAATTAACAGTTGCAAATTAAAGTTGTACTATATGCAAAATTCTATCAAATTTGCTATTTATATATTTTTGTTACCTCATCTCGTCTCATATTTGAACTGCTATGTATTTATATTACTATATAATATTGCTATTGTTCCTTTTTTTTGCGAGATCTAGTTACAGACACAGACGCTCACATACACGAGCGCACACTCACCCCTATAAACGCACGCACGTGCACCCTACCCCTATGAACACCTCCAAAGAACCGAGTTGAACCGACAAATCTCGAGATTGACGAAGTCACCAGAGGCGTCTCGCTGTCAACGGGCACGTCGCCTACCACTGAAAAAATAGCGCCGTTAAATCCTGGAATAAATTCAGGAAAATACGAGCACCCGTGTCAAGTCGGGGACTTGAACCCGAGTGTATTATTATCTAAATAGAGAGGTAGTGTTGCCTAAATTTGCTTTAGAACCTACATATTTTGTTGTTGTCTTAACCTCTGTTAAAAAATGTTAGGTTACTTTGGTCAGAACCGGAACCAAACCAAAATAATCGAAAACCGAAATGTTCGGTTCCCAAAATTTCTTAGAACTGATCGGTTCCTACTTTTCAAGAACCAAATTTCTTTGAGAACCGAGGAACCGAACCAAAACCAAGTGACCACCCCTAGACACAAGCTTCATACCAAGCAGAGGGACCCATGATAACAAAATTAGACAAAGTCTACTTTAAAACCCAAACTATCGGTGATTCACCTCATCACCTATATCACCTATAACACCAGGTATTCTACCCGGCCCTTAAACTGCCAAAGACCATCTAAATAACATCCTGAGAAGGTTTTGAAGGTGGATTCGTCGACATAGCATCTTATGTGGGTGCTAGCATGGCCTTAATTGAGTCAACAAACAATAGAAAAAGTTTATATAACCCTCTAACATATCACGGTTGAGTACATACCCCCACCCACCCATAAGGCCTTAATATTATAATATTATAGCTCTTAAAGCATCTAATAATATTTAATTGGCCCTAGATGATTTTATAGGGTCATTTAGACACCGTATCCCGCCACGCTAGCCTAAGTACGCATGCCCATATGTGTCCCCCTCTCACAACTCTTTCTAGGCTGACCCAACGAGCAACACCTGACATCTTGTATCCTGTTGCTCCTCTAAACACTCCTCAATGGCATTGAGTTCACGCACCGCGCCTGCGTCGTGCATCCCACATCCTCCATCTGGCATCCCACATCTATCTGGTACATAAAAAGGCTTCTACCTGACATGCTAGGTAGGGGTCTTTTAAGTGCGCCATTATGAAAGCGTACATCTACTTGACACGTAAAAAGCCTCTATCTGGTGGGCACAGAAAAAATGGTTTGCTGGTTAGAATTTTCCCTTTTTTTATGTTTGTCACATATCAGACCAGACTGCGAGTGGAAACAACAGGCAAATTATGTTTTAAAAGTTCTCATGTCACGCATTAACTAAAGGGGTGTTTAGGATTGCTCCACAAACTCTGCCATGGAGCAGCTTCACAAAAAACTGGAGTTTGTGGAACACCCCTTAAGGTGCTCTTATAAGTCCATTCATTTTTTTCGAACAGAGTGTGTGGAGCTAAAACCATTTAACTAAAAAACATGAAGTAGAGCTTAAAAAAAATGGAGCAGAACAGTCCCAGCAAACACCCCCTAAGTATACACCTCGTGTTAATTCTTCAAAAAAAAAGTATACACCTCGTGTTTATACAGTGACCAGCAGATTTTTTCCGTCTTCCTGAGATGGTGACGGTGTAGTCATCCACAGTTCCACACAGGAACATTCTCCCGTCGGTCAGGATCGGATCGGAACCGTAGGTTACCTACCTTCGCGCACGCGCCATGTATGCATGAGACCGGTAGCTACGTACGCGGCTACTAGGCCCCATCGAACGTTCCGTACAACATGCACCCATCTCCCGCTCTCTCCATGCGCCCGTGCTCGTCCATCACGCCGTCACAGTATCACACGTCCACCGCGCGCCAGCGGCTCGATGGAGGCGACGGCGTCCCGCTTCGTCTCGCTCCTCGCCTTCTGCCTCCTCGGTCGAACTCTCGCCCTCGACCTCGATCCACACTCGCCCAACGTCGTCGTACCCGTTTTAATTTGGTCGATTGCAGTGTTTTAATTTATTGTCCATGGCGTTGATGCTGGGATACTACGGCCCCGTGGAGCTGGCCGTCGGCCCGGGGTGCTCGCGGCTCGTGCATGCGAGTTCGGTCTTCGTGCAGGGCATCAAGGTGAGCAGCAGTACGCTGAATTTGCTTGCTCTTTGAACAAGCCTGGAGGCAAGAAGCGTTTAGCGTACGTGTCTGCGTGTGTGCTCTGTGCGTTTTCAGGTCATTGTGGATGCAGGGTCACAAGGGAGCGGCGGCGGTCTGGTGCTCTACGGGCTGCCTGTGGCTCCGCCGCTGGATGTGCCGGACGAGTGGCCGGAGGCTCGTCGCGTCGTCGTGCCCGCCAACTCTCACAGGGTAACGCCGCGTTGTGTCGTCGTCGTTCGTCGCTGGATCTGATTGCCGCGCGCCGGTGGTTACTGTCTGGCAGTGTGTCTTTCAGAATTCAGACTGTCTGTTGTTAGGCTCTGGAGGTGGTTCTGCGCGTTCAGAGTACCTGCTGCAGGCTTCCAGCAAAAGCTTTCATCAGAACGTCGGCAACCAAACTAACTGCAATTAGGCCTAAATAGTGTTGTCGTGTTTGTACCGTGCAGCAATGGGCATATTTCCTCAGCAAGGGGACTCGACTTCAAGCCGCTTACAGTGTCAAGTCTGAAGATGGCGTGCCTCTTCCACTCTGCATCATCATTGCACAAGGTACGGTACCTTCAGATACATTACAAACTGATGATGAAGGCGTGGTTGGTCCCTAGCGAAAAGAAGGGAAGAACTAAGAAGACGTGCTATATGCTAAAGGGTTTGCATTTAAGCTCGTATCACTTCATTTCTCATAACTGCAAGATGTCATCATCTTCCTTTTACTTTGGAAAATTCTGGTTGTGTGATCTTTGGCGGTGGCTCCACAGGCAAGGAAAGCTTCATTCGGTGGACTGAAATGCCATCAGTCCAGAACAGCACATTATTTTGGCGCTTGGTGCAGGGTAAGTACTGAGTAAGTACCAACTAACAGCATGTTCGTTTGGCTGTGGCTTATCGTAAACGATCGTAAATTTCTAGCCGGAACAGTATTTTTCTCTCACACAAACCAGCCAGCAGTACTTCTTCACGAACCAAAGAAGCGAAACAAACCAGCCAGCCCCGAACAGGCATTAAAAGAACCAGTTCAGTGAAATTCTGAATGCTAATGCTGTCAGACTGTCTGCCCACAGGAAATGGAACAATTGAGCAGGCTGTCAATCTCTCCTCTGAGTACTACATTGCCGTGTGCAACCTAAACGATCATCACGACACGACGGTAAATCAAGTAGCCATCTTGAAATGAAAGCCCGGTGGAGTTCCTGAATGCCGTGCAACAGCATCGCGCATCGGCATTTGTTCTGAAGGTTTCATTCGGCAGGTGCAGCTGGAATTCAGAATCAGGACCCTGCTCTACAACACCAGCAGAGCAGATTACAGATGCTCACCGGGACCGGGTCACGGTGTCTGCACCTACAGATTAGCATTTCTAGGACGGAATGTTGCGGTCCTGTCATCCGGCCACAAAGAGGTAAACCGCACATTCTTGTGATCTTCAGGTATCCAATTTCCTTGTCTACGTTAGTTGCACTCACTGATCTAACGCACAACCTTTCTTCAGAGACTGGATTCTGATGCACAGCACGTGAATCTGTCATACGAACCTCGATGGACGGTGTACGTGGTTGGATCAGGTACTAGCTCAAACACCTGTAAAATGTGATTACCAGCAAAGCAAATACTAACACAGTTCGTCGCATCAGTCTTTTGCAGTCGTCTTGGCTGTTGTGCTGCTGCTCCTGTACGAGATATTGGACCAGCTGTTCGGCCCCTGCACCGGAGGCGGCGGCGCTCAGGACCGGAGAACGCCACTGCTGGTGGACAAAGAGGACGACGCCGCGAGCCTGGGCTCGTCGTACGACTCCGTGTCGCACGATGGCAGCGACGACCGGGAGCCGGAGGGGAGGGGCGAGGGCGGCGGCGGATGCGTGCTCTGCTGCGACGCCCCGAAGGACTGCTTCTTCCTCCCGTGCGGCTAAGTCTGGGCAAAAATAACCGACATCCGAACTGAAAGAACCGAAACCGAAACTGAAAGAACCAGAACCGAAAATTTCGGTTAGCTGTTCGGTTCTCAGTTCTTAGGAACCGAATTAACTGATCAAATTTCGGTTCCTGGACTCGGTTAACCGAAATAACCGAAGCAACCGAAATTCACAAACAAGCCCAATAAACCTTACAACCTAGGCTTAATACCAACTTAACCCTAGATATAAAATGAGGATGACACCCCTCACAGCCTCACACCCTCACATTTTTTAAAATCTCGGCATTGTGCTTTTTTAAAAATCTTTTTTCCTATTTTTTCTATTCTTTTTTTTTTTTGCTGCTTGTGTAAATCCTCGGTTAGTTCGCTCGGAACCGAAACCGAACCGAACTAACCGAAACCGATTTTGCTCGGTTCCAAGATTTGCGAAGAACCGATCGGTTTTTATTTGTAGAGAACCGAATTTGTGTCATAAACCAAAGAACCGAACCGAAACCGATCGGTTAACCGAACACCCAGGCCGACATACGGGCATTCCGCCACCTGCTACGCGTGCGGTGCCGGCCCGTTCGGCTGGTATTAAAGCCGGCTTAAGCTGTTTTGTTGCGAGAGAAAAATACTGTAGATTCTAGCTGATAAGGCAAAACAATGGCTTTTTGGTGGTGCAGGATCGTGGAGGAAAATGGTGGCTGCCCATTCTGCAGAAGGAAGCTCAAGAAAGTAAGGAGGATCTTCGCTGTATGACCAAACTGACTGATCACCAACCTGGTGCCACTGCAGCCGGGGAGCCCGTGACAAAACAAAAAGAAACGCCCACCGTGGGGCTCGAACCCACGACCACAAGGTTAAGAGCCTTGCGCTCTACCGACTGAGCTAGACGGGCATTCTAGGTGGTTCTGCTCACTAGTGATACATACTGTTATACTCCTATTAGCAAGAATCAGAATATGAGATGCATGGGTTTGGCCAGCCGCCTGCCTTCCTAATTCCTGAGGCCTTGTTTAGATACCCTCAAAATTCTAAGTTTTTTTACTCTCTCTCCATCACATCAATTTTTAGCCGTTTATATGAATCATTAAATGTAAGTAAAAAAAATAACTAATTACACAGTTTAGTTGGAAATCACGAGATGAATCTTTTGAGCTTAGTTGGTTCACGATTGGATAATATTTACCAAATAAGACGAAAGTGCTACTATTCATCGAGTTGAAATTTTTTGCAATCTAAACATGGCCTGAGTAAAAAAAATACGGACATCCGACGCCCGCAACGTGTCTGGACCTAACTCCCCAGTCTTAGCAAACTGAACCGTGGCCCAACTCCCAGTCACAGGCCCGCCGTAGCCCACCCCTAGTTCGCCTTCGCCCCGAACCCATCTGCCTTTGCCCCACCCCACGCGCGCACTCCACCCCTATCTCTGCACCCACCGGTCTGTCCCTGACCCCCTCCTGTCTCTCAGCGCGGGCGGCACTCAAGAGCCGCGATGAGCAGCGTCCCTAGCGTGCCCCTACCGCAACACCCCCGTCCGCCGACCCCCCTGGCGCGCCGCGTGCCTCGTCCATCGGCCCCCGGCTCGCCCCTGGCCGAACAACATAAAATACTTACAACATGAATGCAACATAAGACTAAAAACACATCAAACATTTGGAAACATGCTTTTACAACATGTGTGTGAAACACATGAAACATCCAAAATAAAACACTTGCAACTTGCAACATTAAAACCACTTGCTGCTACATAAGACTGAAACATTTGGAAACATACTGTTGCAACATATGCAACATCCAGATCAAAGACGATTGCAACGTACGTCTGGAAATAGATGAAACATTTTGAACAAACGCTTGCAACATGCCCCTGAAAACGCTTGCAACATGTGCAACATCTCTTGATCTACTTTTGCAACATCAAGATGAAACAGTTGCCACATACCTACCAAGTATAGCATTTACAAATGTTGCAGGATGTGTCGAAAAACATGTTTGAAAGAAACCAAAATAAGTTAAACTTCTAAACGTTTAATCAAATTTATAAAAAATAATAAATAAACTTGATCAAAATATATTTTATAGTGCATCTAATAAATCTCGTTTATGTTGTACATTTCTGCATTTCTCTAGAAACTTAGAAGGTCTATCAAAATATGTTTCATGCTATACAATAAATGATATTTTTTTAATACAAATACAGATGTAAAAAAACTTACAAACACTCACCACACCTTATCTCTATATGAGCACATCGGAACAACTCCGAGCAACTAAGCCGACAAACAAAGGGTGTGATTGATTACGAGCGGATCCAATATGGATGCCCGAGTATTCCTGAGAATAACCAATAATTTTGCCAAAACATTGTGTATATATCAAGTAGGCACATGTGTATATGTTAGTTGCTTACCGGAAAAATTGTAGCTTACCGGCCTCCTCCCACCACACTCCATCAAAGGCTTCCTAGGTCCATCCAAATTGCCATTCGCCAATGGTTACATAGAATCTTTCTCAGCTCCCAATCGCACCTGAGTGCATCGGCGTCGCATGCGTCTGTCTCGGGAGGTGCTAGTATCCGATTGGGCGGACAGCAGCCTCAGTCCGATGGTTCCCGCCCAATGAACTCCCGCCCAAGGAGCGCACGGGAATAATTTTCGGGCACACAGCTAGCGCGCCGGTTAGCCATCGCGTAGGGACCACCTCACACACGTCGTATGCAATAACTTTCAATAAATTAAAAAAAGTTATAACTCCTAAACCAACCATCTAAATTAAATTCCGATTACATTTTCGGATTTCTTGCAAATAAATCCTTCAAAACAAGATTTCGTATGGATATATTTAGATAAAAAAATTTAACGAACATTTGTCTTATAAAGATATAACATTTTCTATTATTGAGTAGAGACGATGTTCTAGGTTCAAAGAACAATATTCTGTCTTTGTAAGAAGAATGTTCTCGGTTTAAGTTCATAAAATTGGTATTATAATATACATAAAAATAAAATAAATACATAACATAAATAAAAAATAATGAAATCTAGAGCAAAGCATAAGGAAAAAACACGTAACAGAGAAAAATTTAAAAGAATATTACATGGTTACTTTTTAAACATCCTAAAAATATACTATAGAACATCACATATATACTAAATGAACATCACTAAATATACTATAGAACATCACAAAAAACATAATAGAACAACAAATATATACTACATGAATATCGCAGAAAACATCATAGAACATCATTATATACTATGCGAACATCATAAAATACATCATAGAACATCACATTTATACACGTGAACATATAAAAAAACATCATAGAATATCACATTTATTACACGTGAACATCACAAAAATATCATAGAACATCACATATATAATACATGAACATCACAAAAAAATATCACAGAACAAGACATTATACCACGTGAACATCAAAAAAACATTATAGAACATCATATCTATACTATATTAACACATCTCATGGAATATAGAAAAATAAAAAACTAAACATAAAAAATAATTAAGTAAGGTAAAATAGGAAAGTAGAAATTTAAAAAAGAAAAGAAAAATCACATGAAACAAAAATAAAAAATAAATTGAAGAAAGAAAATAAAAAATTAATAAGAACATGAAAACAAAGAAAAGAAAAGAAAAGAAAAAGGAAATAAAAGAAACATAAAAAATAAAAAAATAAAAAATAAAAAAATAAATAAAAATAAAAATGAAGCACGAAAAGAAAAAATAAAAATGGAAAATAAAATAAAAGGAAAGGAAAGAAAAGAAAAAGAAAAAGAAAAGAAAAGAAAAGAAGAAAACATACCTAGGTACCTACCTGACGCTGCCGGAAATCCCGTGGCCAGCGGGAAACATGTACGTACTCCCTCCGTACCCGAGATTCTTGACGTCCTGAGCTCCCGTCGTGTTTTCGCAAAACCTGACGTTCTACGCTCGCTCGGCCGCGCTCGGCCGGGTTTACCCCTAGCGCTCGCGTCCGTTCCGCTCACCACCGGACTCGGCATTAATTGCTCGATGCCTCGTTTCTCTTGGTCGCCGCCCGTTCTCGACTCTCGCGTACGAGTAAAGGCCGCTACACGCGCCTCCCTTCCTCTCCGCAGCACCCGCCTCCCTTCCTGCTCGCTTCCTCGCCGCCATCATTTAGGGTTGGCCGCACCGACAGCGCGTTTAGGGTTCGCCGCCACGCTCTCCTGCTCGCTCGAGGCCATGGAGTCCGTCAAGGCGTAGCACTCCGTCGGCGCGCTGGACTTGGAGGCCATGAAGTCCGTCGATGCGCTCGTCTCCGTCAACGCGCTGGACTCTGATGTGGCCATGGAGTCCGTCGATGTTGTGTCGGACTCCGTCGACGTCGTCGTGCCGGACTCCGTCGAGGACGTCCCAGACGACGACGAGGTCGTGCACTGTCCTCGCTGCGGCACGTTGCACGCTGGCGGCGTCTTCGGAGATGCTTGCTTCCAAGCTCGCCGGAACGCTCGCAGGTGTGCACATTGTGGCCTTCTACATGAAAACTACGACATCTCAGCAAAGTGGCTCCATCTAATGGACAGGTTCGATTGCGAGTTCTACATTTCTGTTGTGGCTAAACTTGAGATAGATGGTACTAGAATCATGTGCACTGATGAAGTTTTGAAGAAGGTGGATGAGCATATTAAGAAGCAGCAAACAAAGAGCACTAAGGTACAGTACATGCATCTCACAATTTGGCCATTGCAAACCTAAGATACACGCATCTAATCATTTGCATAAACTAACTTGCATCTTCTAATTTGTTTCAGGAAGACTAGCAAGTGCTTCGGCTAGCAATGAAGCTTCACAAGGGATTTGCAATGGCAGCCTATCTTCCCTCTCTAGTCTTTGTTTCTGCAAGTGAGGAATTTTTATATTGTTGCAACCTTTAAGCTTCATTGCTTCCTTCAAAACAGATTGTAGTGTTACAAAAATCATGTTTGCTTTCCATGGACTGTACTCCAAGAATGACTACAAAACATGCGTTCAAGAAATTAGATCTTCTAAACAATCTTTCTTGTATTGAAACAATGGAATGGATGATCATTTACCTGTTCGATTACTGGAATTAGATCTTTCATTGTCTTAGCATCTTTCTTGTATTGAATAGCTTGAATAGCTCGACAAAAACCCAAATCTAGAATGTTAAAATCTGGAGAATTGGGTGGTTGACATATAAGCCGAATGTCAAACCCATCTTGCTTAGCAACCTCACAAAATTGAGGATCATCCACTTTTAAATGAGAAGGAGCATTGTCTTGTTGTATGAAAATCGGCTTGTTCACATCTTCTCTTGGCCACTTGGCTCTAATTGCAGGCAACACTTTATTTATCATGAAATCTCTTATCACCTCCCTTGTGATTGATTGAATTGGCTTGATTACTTGCGGTGCAACATGGCCGTAGCGTCTAAGAAACGCACCCAAATGAGAAAACAAACGCGCCCAACGACTTCTGCGGCTCAGCGCGCGCGCCATGACCAATCCTTTGCAAAAACTGACCTCAAAAACGCGCCACGCAGGGCCCAACAGTGCCATGCAAAAAATCCCATGCAAATGAAGCCCCCAGCAAAAACATTGTGGCCGCGAATCGACCCCAACTCGCCACTCTCACGCCTCAGTGCACTAGCCATCTGAGATGGGTAACTTTCTCGTATGAGATGCACGCGCAACCATATTTAATAGGAGCAGACGGGAAAAAAATATCCCCTAATTAATCACTCGTACAATTATGTCCTAAACGTCGAGAACTTGAGGGTATGGAGGGAGTACCTACCTGACGCTGCCGGAAATCCCGTGCCCAGCGGGCAGCGCTCGCTCGCTCGTGCATGCACGTAGGTCGCGCGTGGGCCTCGCTGCCGTGCAAGCGCATCGCGCGGGAGATCGCGCGGGTCCGGCGCACGGCATCCGTCCGGCCGTTCGGACGGGAAGAATCGCGGTCTGTCTCTCCCCACTCCTAATCCTCTCGTGTCTCTCAAATAATCAAATCACAATCCCTATATTTTGTACCAGTGGCAGCTCTGAACAAAATCGTTGCCAGAAACAGAATCGTGTTTCAACAAAATTGAAAACCAAAATGCACTCTTATGTGTAGGTAGCAGAATATATGAGATTCCTCTGACAAATTATTTGTACCAGTGGCAGCACTGAACAAATTCGTTGCCAGAAACAGAACGTGTTTCTATGTAATGGAGTTTACCATGCTTATAAAAAAGAAACAGAAACACGTTTCAAGAAAATTGAAAACCGATGTGTTATATGAAATGAGAATCATGAGAAAAGTTCAATACTTCCTCGATGCAATCAAACTGGAAATTTTCAGCAGACAATTTGGTGGTGGTATATATACAGCTCCGGAGGCGCACCAGCCTCTTCAAATGGTACAGGTCAGAATGTTTCACATGCAATCGAGCATTGTTTGGTGTTTTGCTCGGCATAAGCAAATGATCAAACGAAGGTCTCAAATCTTCTGCCAGCAGAATGTCTATCATTTTCTGAAGTTACAATCATAAAATAGTCCTACAACTACCCATCAAATTCACATTTCAATTACAATGCACATCAAAACGAGCAACATGACCGTGCTTTACTACTGCCATCTTTTAGACCCCCTGACTGAAGAACCTCCTGTGAACTGGCTAGATGGAGCTTTTGTATTACCTATTCAAATAGTATAACCCTTGTTAGAATTGGTAATTATAGCCTAACATGCTAAAGTAGTTGCGTGCCTGATTGCCTTAGAATACATACTTGGAGTCTTAGCATCCTTTGATTTTGATCTAGACATAGATGGTTGCCCGTTTTTTGTGAGAGTGAATCTGCTTATTCTTGATGGAAATCTATGCCTGCAATATTTTTAACATTACCAAATAAGTTATCATTCTTGCTATTGTTGTGATGATAAAGTGAATATAATGAAAAAAAAAGAGAGAATTAACAAGTAAATGATATTTTACAAGAAGTGAACGGAAGTTCTAGATGACTTACAGCCGTTCCACTGTCATCTCAGCAGCTGAATTGTAATTCTCGGTTTCGCCTGATAAACCATCATCGGATGCATTGTCCTCATATTCTGCTTCATCTAAGCTCACTGGTGCAGTATCCGTCAAATTATGGTTAGAATCTCCATTCACCTCACCATAACTCTGAGGATCTGATAGAACTCTGTCACTAGACTTGAGCATCCGTTCGCCTGATAATAGTTGGCTAGGTTGGTCTACTGTAATCTTCGTCAAGCCAGGCCCATTTCTATCTAACAATAAATTTGGGGATTTTACTTTGTCTTTGATGACTTGGAGCTGCTCTATTTCCATATCTTTGCGTGAAATTGTGTCTTTCAAAGGCTTAACCTGGATAAAATATGTAAAATGTTGCTGTTTCAAACTGATGCAGTTTAAAAACTGAGATATTCAAACCAAAAGACAGGCATCACATGCAAAATGTATAATTAAAATATTACATCATTATCAGCGTCTCTACTATTAGCCCTGGTTTTCCATATATCTAAAACTATACAAACTTTGGAGGTTATAATGGTGTGAAGAAGGTTCAGACTTGATATTTTCCTTTTAGTTTCCATTTTATGATTGATCCAAGGGTATGGTTTCACAAAGAAAAAGGATATGCTAGTAACTTAGTATGTATGTAGCATTGTGGATGTTCTGCGACTGGTGACTGGTCTATCTGTTAAGAAACAAATACTAAAAAAACTATAGAAAACTCACATAGCAAGAGCCTAGAAAGAATCTACAATAGTTTCACAAAAGAAAAGAATGTGTTCCACAAATACTATATTAACACCAGCTGATCGTGCAAAGATTAATCAAAACCAGTTTATGCACACCAAACCTTTGAATAACTAACTACTAAAATCACTTGAGCTTTAAACTTGATTCAAGAGCTGGGACAAGAAGTGATCGTAGTATGCAAAGCTGGAACAAGAAGTCGAACCTTGGTAAATACTAACATAGCATTCATATAAAAGTTTGCCCTTTTTAGTATATATTTTTTTTAAAAAAATTAAAATTGCTCAGACAGTCCAACATAATGAGAAACAAACTCCAGTTAGTGACAAGTCAAAAAGAAGAAGTAAAAAGACCTGTTCCAATAACTCTTTTATATCCTTTCCCTCCTTGTTACTTCTCGCAGCACCTAACTCTACTCCAGACACCCTTTCAGCAAACTTTAAAGTGCTTATAGTTTCTGAATATGACTCAACATCAGGATTTATTTGAACAAACATTAGAGTTTTTGCTTGTCCGCCTGAAAGAAAACAAAAGGTAATATAAATATTAACAAGATTCAGATAAATCTATTTAACACCTATAATTTACTGGTAGTAAATAAATACTTGATTACCTAAAGAACTTTGAAGAACTTGTGTTAGCTTGCTGTTTCTATAAGGCACATGGGCACTTTTCTGTGACAAAGCAAAAATCACATCGCCTAATGCAGAGAGTGATTTGTTAATGTATTGTGCTTCTTTTAATCTATCCCCGGTTACTTCAGACTTCTCCACCCTCTCACTACCAGCAAGATCAATAAGATGTAAACAACCCCTAGAGGTGGATCCATTCTTCAAATCCAACCCTCGAACATGTACAGTTAGAATACTGCAAATAAAATATTCAAAATAAGATACAATACTAAAGTACATGTAGAGAGAAAAAAATAGTTATTGGTGTGACTAACCTGTGTGACCGACTACTTCGCTCATTTAGCGCTGTTGAACCAACCGCTCTATTTGCTTGCCCAATTTCCATCAAGTCTAATACATCAGATGTCGACTTAACTGAGTGCAAGCTTGCATCTGGAACAACAAGCCCATTGGGTTGAGAAGTGCTCCAAATCCCAAGTGTTTATTTATGTTAAAGAAAACATATTTTGCCAGATGCAAGAATAACATCAATGTTTCATATATTAATATTTTGAAGATAATAAATGTAATGAAAAAAAAGCTAAAGTGATAGTTCAAAAAGGATATCTTCTCTGTGCAATATCATTTGATAGCAGATCACGAACTTGCTCATTGTATATCTCAACCATCTGTACCCCCACCTCATATGAGAAGGCATTTCTCCTACTTAGTGAAATATCAAACAAATCATTCAAAGCTCGATAATTGACACCCCAATCCTGCTTCGATGTGCTAGGCCCACTCTAAAGAATAAATAGTAACAACAAAACAAATATCATAATTAGTAACATTACTATTGTAGTGAGAACAATGTTTTTACTATGATTGATCCTACAGTACCATAGTGTATGTTTTTCCAGAACCGGTCTGGCCATATGCAAAAATGCAAACGTTGAATCCATCGAGGACTGATCTGATTAGTGGTTGTATGTCAGAAAAAACCTCAGCTGTAAAATTACAGAGAATAATCAGACTATAACACTACAAATGTGATAATAAATAATCAGTTAGTTTCAAGTTAAAAGAAAACATACCTTGAGAAGCAAATGGACTAAACACTTTATTAAACTTGAACATCCTGTGGCCATCCTTCCCTTGCTTAAATGGATTTGATATAAGTAGCTCACCATTTTCCCCCATATAGTCAATTGTGGTAGACTTTTTATCTTGACCAGAAAGAAAAGGCCTGACACGGCAATATACTCTTATATTACCTGAAAGAAAATGACAAGATTAAAACATGATTATAATATCTATACTTACAGTTTAAGGTAAAAAAACATTTGGAAACAAATACCTTTTAGTTCTTGCACTTCATTAAATAACTTTTGGTTCTCTGCCAAGACTTTATGGTAATTTTCAGCAGCATCAACCAAACATTTTAACCCAGATCCTACACAGGTTTTTAACATCAAAAGGACAAACATATTAAATAGACTTTACTATGAACTTTTTGTATAGCATATTACAAAAGAAAACATACCCAAGTTAGAGATCTCATTTCTCCACTGCATTTGAAGTGCATACATATCATTTTCATATGATCGTGACAATATTCTTATGTCCTGCATTTTTTAAGTAATGGATTGTAAAGAAAGTAAAAGACACAAAAACTGGATTAAAAATAAAACAAAAGAAATCACTGCTGGTGAACAAACCTTGATAATTAATTGTTGATTATCCATGTAACTTTGAAAATTGTTCTCTTTCTTATCCCATAACTGTGATTTTAGCCTGGAAGCAGTCTCAACTTCTTCAACTTTCTTATTCGATTGTAGCAAGAGACACTCTACTTCTTTTATTCTGGTGGTTAGTTGCTCCTCCATTTCCTTTGCCTTTCTTTCAATTTGCTCAAGTTGCTGCTCATGCAATCTATTCATGGCTTCCATATCTTTCTTTAGGCTCGCTATAATGTTTTCAGAATGTTCTTTCTCTTTCATCAATTGATGAACATCTTGCTCACTGAGTTTTCTTCTCTCTTCGATTTTTGACTTCTCATTCTGAAAGAAGAAAAAGATATAATAACATTAATCATATTCATAGACCACCACAACTTCTACTAATTACTAACTTAAGTGGTAAAACATAGATGTTTATTGTGTCATTTTTTTATGACATTAGATACATAATATCTGACAATTTGAGGATACATCATTTTATATATTATTATATCTGCTACCATAAGTTCTACTAACAGTAGAAGTGGTAAAAGTAAAATAGTGGTGTTTATTGGCTCATCCTTTTTATCACATCAGATAGACAGTTCAAAGATCTTTATGTTATTACTGAAGCATACATAATGCATGGAATAAAGAGAAAAGTTTCAAAACATAGAGGCTCATCCTTTTTATCACATCAGATATTATGTAATGACAGTTCAAAGATCTTTATGTTATTACTGAAGCATACATAATGCATGGAATAAAGAGAAAAGTTTCAAAACATAGAAAATTATAATGTATTGGATGAGGATCAAACCTTGACTATCTGAAGCCTGTTTATTGCCATCTGAAGAGAGAAACTACATGTTAATATTAAATAAAGTAAAACTTTTAAACACACATAATTTGTCTAACTAATCAACCACATGAATTATTACCTGGTTTTCTTCATTTGTGCCATTTACCAATATTTCAAGTGCTTTAATTTTTGAACAGTACTTCTGTTCTCTTGTCTTGATGATAACATTTTGCTGCAGTATAAGGTATTTGACTCATTGTGAATTTGTGTGCCTAAAAGGAAAATTCATGTTTTAAGCAGATTCTCTTACACTTCTTATGTGCTCTGCTTGAATACAGAGACGACGCTCAATCTCTTGAACGACTTTCCTCAGTAAGTAAACTACACGCTGAGATGAGGCAGTCAAAGTTAAGCACTGTTGTAAACAATCATTAATGGAAAGATAGTGATGTAGTACAAAATGAACACAGACATGTGGTATTTCTCCCTTTTTCCTTTCTATGCTTTCATCCAAAATGCCATTAACAACACTAATAAGCGACTGTGTGGATGCATTCTGCAAGAAGATTACTAATGTTACAACTGGGACACCAGATAGCAGGGTAGCATAATTCAACAACTTTGGGCAGTATCCTTGAAGAACTTACATCTAAGCTATTAGAGTGCATCATCTCTGAAATCTTGGCAGCAGGAAGATCAGAGTATGATCCGCGTTTTAATTGAAAAACTTCACGAAACTTTTGTCCTGCAGGATACATAACGATACCCCACAGATTAAACAGATATGAAATCTGCACTCCAATACAATGAAAGGCGCTATACAAAGTGGAAAATGTTATAATATTGTGGATGTGCAGCTTGGAAACGATATTAAAATAATAGTGATTATTGAGTTCGCAGTTTGTAATGAATTAAAACTATCTAAGGTGTAATCTGAATCTGAATATCTCATTTCTGGATGATTCTTGAAAGCTTGTGTGTGAAATAAATCTACCAGAAAAGACAGGAGTTTTCTGATGGGCTTTGGGATCTGCAACGCCGTTTCTCTTGTCCTCTGCAGGGGATCTTTTCCCTAGTGCTGCACCAGGAACTTGAGGCTTGTCCATTTCCGGAACTCCCCATTGTTTTCTCGAAGGAGTTCTGGTTACATCTGGTGGAATATTACCACCTAATTTAGGATCCACACTGTCCCTCAAAACCAAGAGACATTCCACTACAGAAGACATTAATCCCTGTAATCATCAAGCCTAGAAGTTAACAGAATGTGACAACCAGGAGTGCAGGAACTAGGGAAATAATATGTCACATCTAAGAGTACTCCCTATCTTATAGTGCGCAAATAGATAAAATATGGAATTTTAGTCCATGTTCCCGTGCTCGTGACTCGTGAGCCTCAGCAACATAAAAACATTCGAATAAAATGACATGTTACAAGGTTCTATAGCTATGTTGTGACATAAGATTTAAAGCAACAGTCCATCATATTTATAGTTGAAGGCCTCCTTCATGAAAGCAATCAGCATAGTAAAAAAAGGAACTAACAAAATCAAGTATATTTACCGTGGAACCAGATATTTAAGTTATTTCTGCAGTTCAATCATAGCTACACATTGCGAAGATATCAAGAACGCATTTACACCAAAAACAAAGGAAAGGGATCGCATATAGATGTAAGATGTACATTCCAAACTTTTATTTGTCTGTATGTAACTGGAAAATGTCAAAAAGTTGAAAAACATATCCGACAAAGCTAGGCACCCTACTATGAAATACTGCATCAAAAACGGCATCTATGCAATACGAATTGAGCTTCAAAAGTATGCCAATTTCGAGTTCTGGCGTGCATGCCAACTTCAAAATTATGACAACTGATAACAGAACCCTCACCTCATCAAGATCTTTCACACTGAAACCTGGCAGCCCCATATCAGCAACCACTGAGAGGAATTTCTTCACATTGCTTAACCTCTGATCTGACGGTGCATAACCCTCCCAGGATCCCTGAACAAAAATGACCACACTCAAAGCACAAACATCAACATCTCCACAGCGCAACAAAAAAACAAAAGCAACGCATATTATCGGGGAAAAAAGAAAGGCTTGCCTCAAGAACCCCCGGGATGAGTGTGTTCACAACACGGCACAGGACCACGCCGTCACTGAGCAGCTCTCGTAGCTCTTCATCTGTTGAATCCGGAGGCAAACTGAATTCCGGGAGTAAGGCATTCATCCATTCGATCAGCTGTGCACGCCGATTAGCTACAAGGATTTTACAGCACCGTGTGATGTAAATATGACACCCCCCAAAAAAAGGAAGGAAATGGCGAGTCCGAGCTCCACTGCTCGACAGCTCCGAACTAAAATCTCAGAGCAAACAGAAGCACAACAGCTAAGGTCAGCCATATACTACTTCAATAAATATAGCTAAACAATCAAAAACTGAGATCCAAACAATGAGACCGTCAAGCTAAAATTCAGCTCAATAAACAGAAAACAAGAACTGCCCATTGGTGGGTGACGAAAATCGTGACAAGACTCTCCCCAACCCAAACATTTGAGCTGCCTGGCTCGAACTCCACAACCCAAAGTGCATCCAGATCAGCACACGGCTCACCTTCGTGGATCCCTCGACCCCACCGTCCACGCTCCCCATCCCTCGCCGGCGCGCGGCGGCCCCGGCTCAGATCGAGCCCGCCGGCGGCGAGATTGCGCGGATTCGAGCTCGGCCCGGGCCGAATCGGAGGGTTTCGGCGCAATGCGGCGCGGGGTTTTTGCCTCCGCCACGGGGTCGCCGGGGTGCGCGCTGGCCTCTCGCTCCTTCGTGAGCGGCTGAGCAGCGCTTTGTTTCGTTTCGGAATGGTTTGTTGTTTTCTGTTTTCTCCTCGCGTAGGTCGGGGGGGTTCGATTTTCGAATTGTTTTTTTAGCCTCGCTTGTTGAATTGCGGCAGGCGGGATTGCCTCTCGCTGACTCGCTCTTCCTGAACTCGCGCGCCTCGTCACTGTTACCGTTAGCTGGTGGGGGCCGTTTTATTTTTCTCCATTCTGTTTTCTTTTTTCCCTGAAAATTCGGATTAAATTTAATTCTCTTGGTTTTGCAAGAAAAAAATAGTGTAGTGTCTGACCTCATCCGCACCCACCAAAATAAATTCGTGAATATTATGCTTCAACGAAGTAGGTTTGAATTTCGTAACCAGTATGTCATCAAGTAGAATCTATATCATCATGATGTGAACGGCCTTGAGATGATTACTGCAATGATGCGGCATCATACTCTTTCCATTGGGACAAGGTTAATCGTGTTCATATGATCACTTGGTTAGTTGGTTTGTTGGCTTTACATAGTTGGTAGAGGCAGATACATCTATTCAGAATCACATTTCCTTGCATCACAAATTGATTTTTTTTAACTTTAACTAACTAAGTTTATACAAAATTCATCTAACATCGCCAATGCCACATTAGCCTTATTGAATTCACCATAAAATATGTATTAATAGTTCAATTACTTGGTAGGAGTACAACCTTCATTTCGAAGTTTCATATAGGTGAAACTATTTTAAATCTAACAAATAGGGAAAAACAAATAACATTTACAATATCAAACAAGCACAATTAGATCGCTCCGCCCTCCTGGCAAACCATATGTTACGAAGTATATTTTTCATGCTTTACCGTTTTAATATGGTAGATATCGATAATTTTATCGAAAGAATTATATAAATCTAGAATATCCGGACTAAGTACAACCTCATAACTCCTTATTTGTTGTAATATATTTTCTCTACATAATTTGTCGAAGTTAGATGCATTTAATCTCAGACAAAAAGAATTACATTTTTAAAAATAGACATAGTACTCGTATGAAAAATCAAGTTGCATGAGCCTTTTTACTAACAATTACCGATTCAAGTGTTACACGCTTCAGTCACTGATTCTACACATTTTCATTCATGGTCTCATTTCATTGGGATTTTTTTTTACACTAAAATTGAACAAGTTGGACTGTTGGATCGTTCGAACTGACGACGTCAGATTGCTCCGGCCGTCCGGCGAACCCGCCGAACCGGTACGCACGCGACGGCTCCAAACATCCATACAACGTGCGCGTGACGCTTTTGAAGCTTCGGGGAGCCCAAAGCTGAGAGAGCCCTCAGTTCCTCAAAGAATCACGGAAATGCCCTTTCGCAGCTCTGTAACCGAGTGACGGCAGCACTAGCCCGGAATGGCACTCCGGTTAATCTATCCGGTCACGGGCCAGTCGCTTGGGGCGGGCCCTGGCTCCTTTGAAAATAGTCCCGGCTCTTGTTTTTTTAAAGGAGCAGTTTTTTTTAAGGAGCTGAAGCCGTTTTGGAGAACGTTTGGCAAAACGACTCATTCGCACTAGACGACGTGAACCCACAGCAAGGAGTCATACGAAACTCGTTTTTTAGGCTTCTCTTGCGCAGGTAAAAATTGGCTCTGGCTTTTGACCGGCTCCCCATACGAAGGCTTTTCCTAAACAGGTGTTTGGCACAGCTCCTGCAGGAGCCGGAGCTGAAGCCCCTGCAGGAGCCCTGCCAAAGAGACTCCTAGTCTCTACGTGACAAAACCTGCGGACAATTCCCGAGCAGGGATAGGGCCACGTCGTTCATATTTGTCAACCGTTCGTTCACGTGCTTGAACAAATCCTACCGTCCACATACACCCTAGCTTGGACTTTCCAGATGCATCGTCACAAAAACAAAAGGAGAAATTCTCTGTGTGCTATTAAAAAAGATCGTAATGCCCTGTGTGTTTCTGGAAAAGTTCAGCGGTCTTCAGCACCACTGTTCCAACTTTTTTTGCCCTTCATGCCACTGCTGTCAGTTTGGGCTCTAACGCCGTCAAACTGCAGGTGTGAAAAGTCGAAAATACCCTTAAGTTTAAATATGTCATTAATTTTTTTAGCATCTTAACAACTTCAAATGAAAAAACTCAAAACTAGAAAGTTGTAGATCTCGTCGAGATCTATAATTTTCATATAAAAATTATCTTCATTTAATTCTGCAAACAAATATGATTTGATATGATTAATATATCTTAGAAAAATCATATCCTTTTTTTCGTTCGACATATATATGTTCTATAACATTTTTGCTTAATAAAAATTGGTTTTCAACCTTAAGTGATATAACATGACTATTGAATCAACTTTCGTTTCACATTTTTGTTGATCGTTTTGAGTTACGAAAATTGATTTACACACTTTATTATATACATTAACACATAAACATAATGTTCATGACATGTTTTAGTAAATGATTTACGGAGGGTGTTACACGTAGCGCCTCACGGAGGTGGTAGTCGAGGTAGGACGTCCTCCAGTTGGCCAGAGGGTCGGGCTCTGTCGTTGGATCCTCGTCAAGCTCCATGACTTTAGGGTCGGATGGAGCCGTCGGCTGGTTTGCCCCCGATCCCAAGGCAGGTGATCTGTCACTAGTTTGTTCTAGCTCCTCCTAGCAGACCGAGGGCTTATACTGATCGTTGGCGAAGACGCCCGTCGGCACCGGCTCTCGGCCGGATGTCGTTTTCGTCAGCGCGTCGGCCGCCTTGTTGAGACGCCTCGAGATGTGACTGAGCTTGAGACCGTCAAACTTGTCTTCCAGATGGCGGACTTCTCGGTAATATGCAGCCATCTTAGTGTTGTGGCAGCTTGACTCCTTCATGACTTGGTTGATGACCAGCTGAGAGTCGCCTCGAACATCGAGCCATCAGATACCCAACTCGATGGCGATGCGTAGATCGTTGATGAGTGCCTCATACTCAGCCACATTATTAGAGGAGGGGAAATGGATGCGAACCATATACCTCAAGTGTGCCCCGAGGGCTTAAACGAAGATCGACCCGTGGCCGGCGCCTTTCTTCATCATCAACGATCCATCAAGTACATCATCTAGTACTCTTGGTCGATGATCTTGGGCGCATTTGGACCTTGGTCCATCTGTAATGAAATCAACCAACACTTGAGACTTGATGGTCGTCCGAGGGGCATATGAAATGCCTTGACCCATCACTCGAGTGCCCACCAGCGATTCTTCCCTGTGGCATCCGGTTTTGGACGACCTCGCCGAGAGGGTAGGACGTCCACGATGTCACCGAATGTGACTTGAAGTAGTGACGCAACTTCCTCGTAGCGAGTTTTAGAATTGGACAAGACCTCATTGATGAAGTGCGGGATCTTTGCACTTTGAGGTGTGTCCCTCTTCTTCTCGCTCTACCACCAGAGCGGCGCTAACCACTTGTGTGGTGGCCGCAATGTAGAGCAGAAGTGGTTCCCCGTCGATCAGAGGGACTAGATCAGGGTCTTCGTCAGAAGCTATTTAACCGTGTCAAGTGCCTCCTGGGCCTCGGGCGTCCATTTGAAACGATCGGCCTTCTTTAGAAGCCGATAGAGGGGGAGACCTCGTTCACTGAGGCGCGAGATAAAGCGACTGAGCACGGCGAGGCACCCTGTAACTCGTTGAACCCCCTTTATGTTCTGAATCGGGCCCATCCTCGTGATGGCCAAGATCTTCTCTGGGTTGGCCTCGATGCCACGCTCGGAGATGATAAAACCTAGCAGCATACCCCTTGGGACTCCAAAACTGCACTTCTTGGGGTTGAGCTTAATGTCGTTTGCTCAGAGTTTCATGAAGGACAGCTCTAGGTCGGCTATGACCTAGTCAGTCCATTTGGATTTAACCACGATGTCATCTACATAGGCCTCAACGGTCCGTCCGATGAGATCCCCGAAACACTTGAGCATGCAGCGTTGGTATGTAGCTCAAGCGTTCTTCAGGCCAAATGGCATTGTGACATAGCAGAATGATTCGAACCGGGTGATGAAAGACATCACGAGCTGGTCAGACTTTTTCATCATGATTTGATGGTACCCGGAGTACGCATCAAGAAAGCAAAGCGTTTCGCACCCTGAGGTCGAGTCGACTACTTGGTCTTTGCGTGGCAAAGGAAATGGATCCTTTGGACACACTTTGTTGAGACCCGTGTAGTCAACACACATTCTCTATTTTCCACTCTTTTTTCATACAAGAACAGGATTGGATAACCACTCCAGGTGGTATACTTCCTTAATGAACCTGGTCGCCAAAAGCTTCGCAATCTCTTCATCGATGGCTCTCGTTTCTCCTCATCGAAGCGACACAGGTGCTGCTTTACCGGCTTGGAGCCTGGCCTGATCTTCAAGGCGTGCTCAATGACTTCTCTCGGAATGCCTAGCATGTCCGAGGGTCTTCACGCAAAGATATCTCTATTGGCGTGGAGGAAGTCAATGAGCGAACTTTCCTATTTGGAGGAAAGTGTGGTGCCAATGTGCACCACTTTGCCCTCGGAGCCGCTTGGGTCTATGAGGACCTCTTTGGTGCCTTCTACAGGCTCGAAAGACCCATCCGATCGCTTAGGGTCGGGGAGTTTCTTGATGATCTCCTCCACGATGGACGCAAGCTCTTTGAAGGTGACAATTGTCGCAGCATGGCGCATGACTTGACCTCACACTTGTAGGCGTGCTTGAAGGAGGTGCCGATGGTGATAACCCAGCGTGGACCCGACATCTTTAACTTCGGATAGGTGTGTTGGGGACAATTTGTAACACCCTTGGTGTTACACTATAAATTATTTACTAAAACATATCATGAGCATCATGTTTATGTGTTAATGCATGTAATAAAGTGTGTAGATCAATTTCTGTAACTCGAAACGATCAACTCGAATGCAAAACGAAAGTTAATTCAATAGTCATGTTATATCACTTAAGGTTGAAAACCAATTTTTATTAAGCAAAAATGCTATGAAACATGTATGTGATACTTAAATAAAGTTTGAAGTATAAACTTTGTAGTAGACAATAAAATACTTGAGGTCGAAAAATCATATTACTAGCTAATATTTCCACTAGCTTAGAAATCGCAAATGAAAGTCAATTTTAGCTCAAACACTTAGAAATTTTCAAGTCTATCAATTGTTAGACACTGCTATGTTTAGCAATTTATCGTGAGAGATTGGGTTACGGAATATTAAAGTATTATGGTTTGTTTTAGTAGCCTAATGGACCCCCTAAGGTGTAGCGAAGTGGGTTTGGGGATTGGAGCACCTGGTTAGAGGTTTCAAACGCTTTAAAACCCGCACAACGCGCGTTCTCGGTCGACTTCCCAGTCTGTGCACGGTCACCGAGCCTGCTGCCCCAATGTCACGGCATCGACGCGTGCATGTGCACACGTGGCGGTAAAGGCTGCCGCCGTAGGCTGCCCGCCAGTCAGCGCCGCTTACTAGCCATCAACGCGAGCCACCCGCACCCGTCCCCTTGCGCGCTGGCCGCCCGCCCACCGTGTTTGTGTGCCGCCGTGCCGTCGTCCGTCATCACGCTGCACGCCGCTGCTCACTATGCCATGCCTCGCCACTACTACCGCCATCTCGCATACGCGCACCGCGTCGTTGTTGCCTTTTGCGCGCACGCACATGGGATGCCGCTTTGTGGGCGCCGTCGACCCCACCATTAATGGTATTGCACAAGATAGGCCGAGAAAGTTAGCCGTGGCGCTTTTGCTCATCGCTAGCGCTGGCGTGTGTTCCTCGGTTGCGACGCCCGTGTCCCGCCAAAGAGCGCCAGTCGCGTCACTGCTCGTCGCTGTTTCCACCGCTGCGCCCTCCCCTGCTTCCCACCGTGGTCACGTCGTGACCCCGGTGAAAGTGGAGCCGTAGCGGAAGCTTGCCTTAAATCTCGCGTGCTCATGTCTCGCCTTGGTGTCCGTGTGCCAACTATCCCCCCCGCCTTGAATTGTGTCACGGCGTGCTCCAATTTGGAGTTTTTCCTTCACCGCGCCATTAAGGCGGGTTAATTTCTCATGCCGAGGGCAACCACTCACCGCACCATCCCACACCTAGCCAACTATGCCACGAGCTTCGCCTCCACCTCCACTTGCACCTCTACCACCTCGCCCGGTCTTTGTTGGCGTGGTCGCGCCATCGCGAGCGCCGCCCGCCTCCCGCCGGCCAAGACGTGGCCAGCCCTACTCGGGTATCTCCGACCAAACCATCACCGCAGCCGTGGACCGGGGTAAGCTAGTGATGCTCGTGTGATAGCCGAGAGGCTCGCGCGGTGGTCTAGGGTGGCTGGTACGGTCGCGCCATCGTCTCATGTGGCCACTCACCGTTGCCATCATTCCCGCAAGCTCCGCCGCTATCGTAGCTTCGGCTAGTGTAGGCGCTAGGGCTGTAGGTGTAGATCGGCCCACTATCTAGGCCGAGGCAGGTCCTGGTTGGCCGGCGTGGCCATCTAGTACCACGTCCACCGCGCCGGCACGCATAGGGGTGGCTAGGGACCTGGCCATGGTAAAGGCGATAGATTGCAGGGTCCTATCCGCATAGTCTCTATCGGTGCAAAAAGTGACCAACATGTAAATATTTGTAGTTTTGCCATACGTTGCGATCGGATGTGGCCTAGCACTCAATGACATAGGGTTTACCTTTGGTTAAGGCAATGTGCCCTACGTCCGCTTTGAGTCTCATCGGTGACTTTATTCACGAGCCTAGGTGCTCAAAGTTTTCTTTGCTGGGGTTACAAACGAGAGGAGAAAGATGGGGTGTAAGAGGTCCGGTGGGACTACAGTGAGCGGCCGAGAGTGACGAGAGCTCCTACAAGCGTTGAGTGTTTGAGCGTGTGCTTGAGGTTTGAACCCGGTGGTTCTGTTGTTGTGTGTTGAATCGATCTGAATCTCCCTGTTGGTAGAGAGTGCATCTCTTTTTATAGATCAAGGGGATGGCCTTACAAGTGAGAGAGAGAGAGAGTACGTATGTTACTAAGTCTTATTGCCCATGCCATTTGATACAAGATGATGGTAGGCGCCCACAATAATGTTGGTGTCAGACGCATGTGGGAGGTTTTACCGTGCTCCACCAGGTATGGTAAATGCCGACGCCCACAACACTGTGGATGCCTAGATGCATGTGGGGGGGCCTTACCGTGCTAGCCTGGTATAGGAATTGATGGCGTCCACAACACTATAGGGCAAATGTCGACGCCCTCAACACTGTTTTGGTTTTGACACATTTGGAAGGTTGTAGGGTACCCTTCTGACACGTCTTGTTGGTACTGTCCTACGGTCGTGCATGGTACGGTCTTCGGTATGGTGATTGTCTTGAGCGTCCTGCCTTACTTGCTCTACCCGTATCCTGGGTCCTTACCAAGCGGGCATCCTCGATCGGTTTGGTCCCGATCGGCTCGATGCGCCGATCGGAGATGAGTCATAAGCGGAGGTTGGTGCATCGATCGAAGACGCGCAGTCGAAGTCGAACACACGAGTGTGGGCGTGGGCTAGGCCTTACGGTCGGAGAGGTGGGTGAGTCGGAAGCGAGTGTTGTTCCTCTTTGGCCAGGCCTTCCGGTCGGAGACTGGATCATCCTTCTAGCCTGTCGTTAGGTATTTGGGCCAGCCTAGGAGTTGCGCGTTGTCCGCAACATCATCCGCTGGGGTGAGATTTTGCTGGGGAGCAGGCCCATTAGGGACCCCGGGTTTACGAATCCGATAGTCTCTCTCTCGGGAAATAGTGTTGTGGACTTCGGGTTGATTCGGTCTTAGCGCGGGGGCATTTTTTGAGTTGGCAAAGTTGACCTGCGAGTAGTCGCCTTGAGTCATGGTCATGGGCGCGTCCGCCATGTGGGCCTCGTGGTGGTGGGCCATGGAGTGGAATTCGTTTTTCCTTTTCTTAAGGAATTAGATATAGCTTTATATTTTAATTTCTGAGCTAAACTTTGAAAATTAATATCAATTCACATAGATATACAAAAATCATGAAATAAATTTTGTTTAATTCCTAAAAATGTTGTCTATCTGATGGCATAGTTAGTTTATACATGTCTGAGTTGATACTGAGGCCTATTAAATCAATTGCGAGTGTTTAGTATTATTTAGGTTAATATTTGTAGGAATTTTTGTGGAAAATGGGTAATAGTTTTGTCCATGAATTTTTTACTGTAGGTTCATTGTATTATTATGTGCTCACTATAATTTTTGTATCCTTAGAATAGGTTGATAAATAGGGTAGCTAAGTACTCCTTGTTTTAGTATATATGAAATCGTAAATAAAGTAAGATATGCATTTTTTGTTGCTAAGATAATACTTGAATGTTTCATACCTGTTTAGTGAAAAGGATTGGTAGCTTAGCATCTTAGTCATTAGAGTTAGCTTAGTAGCTTGGTATATGTATTGTTATTTTAAGAGTTGTTGTTGCTAAAATGCTAAATGTTGCATCGTCATTGCATGCATGTAAAGAATGTGTTGGTGGAGTTCGTGACCGCTGGAGAGCAGGAATATGAGGAGGTGATTGAGGAGAACGAAGAGGAGGTCTTCGTACAGGAGGAAGCCTTGGAGCCACCGATGATCGACATAGCCGACCACCCTTTGCCCAAAGGCAAGTCCAGTACATAACCCTTATTTTGAATAATCACTGGATATATATATGTGATGTGCATTTACGTTACAAACATTTTATAGAAACTACATGTATAGATAACCTACCTATAAGTCCTACTAGCATAGGTCGAGTAGCTGCTATGCTTAGGCTATCGGTAGTGTGAGAAACCTGTCGTTGCTCACAATATGTGGTTATTATTATCACTCTCATGATAAAATGATGAAAGGAAATGGAGACCGGGCAGGGATATGGTACGGGTATTGGTGGGTGTAAGAGGTTGTGTCCTGCGACCAATGGGGCATAGCTTAGTTACACTGTTTTCTCTGTCTGTGTCGGTTAAGGACCGGCCGTTGCATTGGGTTCTAGTTAAGTCACGGACTTATTATCCTGAGCACATACTTGTTTATGGGAGCAGAGAAGGCTCGTTGCTCTCTTGTCGTGGATTCCGGCTCTTTTTGAACCGACTGATTGAAGGCAGGGATGGTGGAGGTCTAAGCACCACACTGAGTCTGGGACTCCGGTGTGGGGGCTTGAAGTCTAAGTTTGGACGGGGACCTGGACCCCTCGACAGGAGAGTGGTGGGTTGGTCTTGCTTGTTCTTAGGGTATAAGCGGGGCATGTGTTTCGGGGTACCCAGCTAGGCACATTGATTCGCAAATCGCCGGATAATCCAGTACGACTTGTCTACGATCTAGCACCGTAGTAAGAACTAGAAGATAAAAGATGGTGAAATGGATCTGTTGACTTAACTCTTGCTTGAAAGTAGAATAGGTGCTTACCTAGAATGGTTAGATAATAAACTAATCATGACTGCTAATAAGAAACATACATAAGGCTTCACTACTAGTATTGCTTTTTGCAAAAAGGAAACCCAAACAAAACATAAAGCTTATCATATCCTTTGAGTGGGAAAATTATTCCCACTAGTCGGATAAGTCTTATGAGTACATTATGTACTCGTGGTTTATTCACCCTTATTGCAGTGCGACTTGAAGAGTAGTTGTTGTGTGGAGGATTCTTCGGTGGCCATAGACGGATCCTTGTTGGTCTGGTAGGCCATTATGTCCTAGCTTATGAATCAGGGACTCATAGGTGGTCCTAGACAGGAAAGCTCCTATGACGTCGACGTCGGTGACGTTGGGCAGCTCGTTGAACTGCCGGGAGAAGCGCTGGATGTACCGACAAAGATTTTTCTCAAACTTCTGTCGATAGTTTTTTAGATCCCATAGGTTCCTAGGACACACGTATGTGCCTTGGAAGTTTCCCACGAAGATCTCTTTTAGGTCCGCCCAACTTTGGATTTGGTTGGGCGAAAGGTGTTCCAACCATGTTTGTGCCGAATCGGCCAGGAACAATGGAAGGTTGCGGATAATGAAATCATCATTATCCACTCCATCATCGGCAGCAAGCAAGCCGATAATCCTCGAGCCCACAATCCGGGTTTGTTTCCCCATAGTATTTTGAGATGTTGGTCGGCGGTCGAGAATGTGTGTCGGCCAAGGGCCGGAGGTCCTAACAAGTCGAGGTTCGGGCCGGTCTTCACTCATGTTGTCATAGCGCCCACCACGACGAGGGTGGTAGCCGCGGCTAGCCTCCTCCCTCGCATCGCCCGCGGTATGCCCTACGGGCGTTGTTGAGGGTGTTCTTGGCGTGTCACGGTGGAGGCCGAGACATTCATGCACCGGGATCATGGCACGCGCCCACCGCCTTGCCTTGCACCTAGTGGGTGACATGTCCTGTTGGGTTGCTCTCTGAGGCCTTGGCTGGCTAGCGTCGAGCTCGCGTCGTTGAGACAATGAGCTCTCGGCCTGTTGCGCTGCCGTATGCTCGAGTAGTGTGTGAATCTCGCAATGGGCCCGACGATCCTCGGGTGTCACGGGCCCTTGAAGCCCCCGGAGCAAGGCTGCCATAGCAGCGATGTTCTGGCTTGCCCGGGTGAAGTGTGGGAGGGCTTCGTCGTTCTCGATGATCCTCCGGTTCACATCATGGGCCACGACGCGCGCACACCCACGCCTCTCGTGGCGCTCGATCTAGAGTCGTGCTTCCTCGATCTCTTGGTGCAGCCTTCAAGCTGCTTCTACAGTAGGCGAGGTGGGCCCCTGCATGCCCCTCGACCTCGTCGTCGAAGCCATTCGTTAGGGTAGCCTCTCCCTCGTGGATGCTTTCGACGTACCCCTCGGGGGTACCTGCCATGAAACATTCATGAGAGGGGTGATGGCTCCCCCTGCTGGAGTCAGAGTTGGAGGGCGACTCCGATTCTTCTGCGAGGAGGTCGTGGAAAGATTCCGCGACATATTCAGTCATCCCCATGAACTCGTCGTTCATCAGAGATGGGGGCATGCGTTGCGCCACAAGGTGGCCAACGGTCTCGGCGGCGTTGCATAGACCGAACGGGAGCGTTGTCAGGGCATTCCGAATGAGGTATTCTGGGAAAGCGGTTCTCCTCCGGCAAGCTGCGTCATGACATTGGTGAACAAGAAGGTGAGTGTCGATGCAGGACCCATAGGGTTCACCACGGAGAAGAGAGAAGAAAACGTAGTCCAAATAGGATTCTCTACATGTAATCCTACTAGGACTAGTTACACATAATCCTACTAGGATCTCTAGTTTGTAACCGACTAGGACTCCGCCTCGCTTTGGACTATATAAAGGAGGACGGGGGTCCCTAGATCGGCACCTACACAAGAACACACCATACAACACACAACAAAAACCTCTAGATTTCGATAGAGATCAAAAGGACTATATAGCGCAGGCGCAACATACTATCTACTCCACACTAGACGTAGGGCGCCGTGATTTTCCAGCATACCAAACCAGTATAAATCATTGTCTCCCTGCGTTTACCACCGAGTTTCTACATACGCCGATACCCCTCCGAACAAATCACCGCCCCGGGTACCCCCGTGGCGGGTTGTCGGTGGTAAAACATCGACAACTGGCGCTCTAGGTAGGGGTTCTCGGCGCTTTGCGTTTGAGAGCTCGGTGGACCTCAAGATCAAAGACTTGTTGTGGCTCTTGTTGGCCCTCATCGACAAGTCGCTGCAGCTCTCGTCGACCCTCAAGATCAACAACACGTTTTCGGCGACAGCCTCGAGCATCCAAAACTCGTACAAGCTATTGTTGAGAACATGTACACCAATGAACTCACCGCATCTCGTTCAATCTCAAGATCTGGCACAGGAGCTTCACCACGTTCATGTATCGGATCATCATGCTCAGATTCCGAACAAACTTCTATGTCAAACTCGCAGCAGTTCAATTGCCATGATGACAACAACATGGCCTCTCCAGGCATCATCATCGACTTACGCGCATGCGAGCGATGGACAAACTCAAAGTTGGATTCATGACCGGCAGACTTTTCGTTGGACACGCCGTTGAATTCAAGACGGACAGAACCTGTAACCAAGTCAGTTGTACTCTCGCGGTGGAATAATAACCGAACTCTGAATACGGCAAGGGCCTGATGCATCTCCATCCGATGAACAAAAAAAAAGAAGCAAACAAGGACAACATATATGTGTATATACATGCACGAACACATGCTGTATATGCTACGTCGGACAACCAGCTCGGATTCCACCTCAATAAAGTCAAACGACAATCGAGTTTGACTCAACTCGAACACCTCGAGGGCTCCGGATGCGGCTAGATCGGAGGACAACTAGGACTACAACAACTCGGATACGAAGACCTCAAAGCACGAATGGTACAAAATTAGATCAACTCGGATCACGGAGGATGACCAAGAAGCAAAGGCGATACGGACTCGCCAAAAGAAGCAAGCAAGGCCAAGGCGTTTGTGCACTATTTATGTATGTGCACGCACGTACATATCAAGGCTCGTACATGATGCGTACATTCCTATCAACCAACACGTAAGCTGTTCTAGCTGGCCAACAAGGAAGCCATCCGACTAGAAGCAAGCAGGCCACTATGACAACCCGTTAATAGCGTAACACTCTCCGAGTACTCTACGACGACGACGGATTCCGGCTACCACTACAACAACCCACCGACTCCACCGTGATGCTCGATGACTACCTCGACTACTACTCAGAACCAACAAACTAGTCGGTGACGAGTTAGGATGCTCGATGTGTCTACAACCAAGCTGCTTTCGGACGTGGTATCCAACTACTCGTCAGAAGTACCAACAACTTTCAATTGCGGCGATCGACAACTCGGCCATGAACCAAGCTAAGTGACGCTTTAATTTTTAAATACATTCCGGATATTATTCAGTATGCCTCTGCGTGGCCATATCATCTTCCCTTAACGGCTATTAATTTACTCGGATAGTAAGCCTTAATTCATGAAGCTTGTTTTCTCGAATGGATGGTCATGTCAATGAACCTCTGAACCATACGGATGGTCACATCAAAGAACCTATGAACCATACGGAGTGGTCATGTCAATGAACCTCTAACCATACGCGAGATTCAAGTGCTTAAACGTAACAGGCTACTACCCAAGAAATTAACCGACCTAGTAAGGGAAGACACGAAAAATCATCATGCGAGCAAACATAGTGCTCTACAATCATCATGCGAGCAAACATAGTGCTCTAAGTAAAATCATCATGTGAGCAAACATAGTGCTCTAAGTCTTCTCTTAATGGTCGCTAAAGTCCTCAGGTAGAACATGCCTTAATCCGTGAAGCTTGTATACTCACATGGACGGTCACGTCAATGAACCTCTGAACCAAATGCTAGGCTCACATGGTCACGTCAATGAACCTCTGAACCATATGCCAGAGATTCAAGTGCTTAAACATAACATGACACTACTTGAGGAATTTGCATGGCCTAGCAAGAGCAAGACGCGAAAAAAGTTTATATGCATTTTATGATCTTTGAGAGCCATACGATTGATTATTCAAATATGGGACATGCTCCCGACTTCATATCCGGAATGTCATTTACAACATATTTTTATGTTTAACATGCAAGGGAGCTACATCTATACCATGAGATCAGGAAAAACATGCTCCTGAGAGCTAGTCCAGAAATAACCTGGTTTGATAAAAAAAAGAACCCCGACAAGGTGCGGCAAGAACCAAGATAAGCGCTTAGAAAGAACCCGGATCGATCGAAAACAACCTCAAGAGGTCTTTGCAAATACCAAGACAAATTCGGAAAGAATCCGGATTGATCGAGAAAACAATGCGGATGAGGTACATACAAGTTCAGAAAAAATATAGACGAAGTGCAAACAATCTGGAAGAGGTACATCAAGAACCAGAGGTCTAGAAACAACCTGGATGAATAAAAAACAACCTGGAAGAACATCACGGCTTAGTCAAACGCTAAGCTCGGTAGCTCAGCATACGCTTCAACTACACCCGGGGGCTCGAATTCAAGGGCGAAAGACCAAGAATACAAGTACTCAAGACTACAACAAATGACAACACATCAAGACCCTTCATCCAATTTCTTTTTGAAAGAAAAGAACTCGGAGAAGGCTCAGGGGCTGCGGGATACATAACCCTAGAAATTTTTTAAGACAAGAATTTGGACCCTCCAACTTTTGCAAGCAAAAGCAAGAGGCTCGGGGGCTACACTCAATGAGTGCACTTTTGTCCAAAAGTGCACATCAGCCGAAGAAAAGACAAAGAAGACCATCTCAAGATCTCGCTTCAAGAAAGAACCCGAAACAAGTCTACAACAACCTAGCCCTTGAAGCTCAATCATGAAATGCTCGGGGGCTTGTCGATGCGGGACCCATAGGGTTCCCCACGGAGAAGAGAGAAGAAAACCTAGTCCAAATAGGATTCTCTACATGTAATCCTACTAGGACTAGTTACACATAATCCTACTAGGATCTCTACTTTATAACCGACTAGGACTCCCGCCTCTGCTAGACTATATAAAGGAGGGCAGGGGTCCCTAGATCGGCACCTACACAAGAACACACCATACAACACACAACAAAAACCTCTAGATCTCGATAGAGATCAAGAGGACGACATAGCGCAGGGCGCAACATACTATCTACTCCACACTGGACGTAGGACGTCGTGATTTTCCAGCGTACCGAACCAGTATAAATCATTGTCTCCCTGCGTTTACCACCGAGTTCCTACATACGCCGATACCCCTCCGAACAAATCACCGCCCCAAATACCCCCGTGGCGGGTTGTCGGTGGTAAAACATCGACAGTGAGGCACCCTAGATCCTCCCGGGACGGTTGGGGACCTAGGAAGGCACCGAGCTAGCGTTCTAGCCTCCTGTAATCGAAGCCGAGGAGCTGGTCGCTCCCGGGGGCGCGGGCCTCTGGTGCGTGCAGCCACAGCTCCTCAAGCGCCTCGGTGATCACGTCGAGGCTGGCGGAGTGGAGAGGTTGGACGACGATGGGAGCCTGCACCAACTCTCCCCCATCCTGATGATGAAGTCTAGGTTCCCGAAGCGCACGTGCGCGCCTAGGACCCAGCTGACGCCGTGACTAGCCATCCGAGGCCTGATGTGGACGTCGAGACGCGCAAAAAGCCCCTACCTGGCGTGCCAACTGTCGGTGTTTTGAGTTAACAACTAGTAAATTTCTAGTATTGCGCATGTGGCTTGGATGGTGTGCTTAGAGGACACGAGGTTTATACTGGTTTGGGCAGAAAGTCCCTACGTCCAGTTCGTCGCTGCTGCTCGTGTTACTAGCACCGAAAGTTTATAGTAGGGGTTACAAACGAGCGAGAGGGACATGTCCTAAGTCTCTGATGTGCGTGTGCTCCTAAGGCGTGTTAGGGCATGTGTTTTGATGTCTACAGCCGTATAGAGTGGTGAACCACCGTCCCCTCTCATGGGGCGTCCTGCTTCCCCTTTTATAGACAAAGGGGAAGAACAGGTTACACAGAGAGAAAGAGGGAGAAGAGACAAAGAGAGGAAGGCTTTCAGGACCGCCGGACCTTTCTTCTCCTTTATGCGGGGTCCCGCTGACACTGCAGATGGTGACAGGGACGGTTCCATGCGGGGCGCCTGTTCGCCGCTGATGCCATGCTCAGGCGTTGTCAGCGGGTCGTGACGTCCCATTCCGTCCTAGTGGGCGACATGGCGAACCAGCGTGCTGGTCAGCGACCATACAGGGAGTAGGTAGCATAGTGACCACGCGTCCATCACTATTGGTGATGTGAGTTCCCTGGAGTGAAATGTCGTGGGCAGGGGTGATGTTGAGATGTGTGCGCTCCCTGCACGATGCCAGGAGTTTGACCTTGGGTTGTACTTTCTGGCCCATAGTGGTTGGCGGCAGTACAGGCTTCCGTCAGGAGCCGCGCCTGAGGGGTCGGGCGAGACGGAGCCCCCGACCCAGAGGCCGGGCGAGGTGAAGCCCCCGACCGAGAGGTCGGGCGAGGCGGAGCCCGCGCACCTGGAGATCGGTTGGAGCTATAGTCGCGCTCTTGACTGCTCGGATGAATCAATGTTGATGACTATTAGCTTCTCCTCTTGGGGTACCCTAGTATTGGTCCCCGACAGATAGTGTCTGAAATAATGAGGCAGGTTTTTTCTTTGTGTGGCCATGGAGGAACTGATAAAACATTCCTATGGAACACAATTGTTTCATATCTAAGAGCACAAAAAAGAATTGTTTTGACTGTTGCATCATCAGGGGTAGCCTCCCTATTACTTCCAAGTGGTCGAACTGCTCACTCAAGGTTTCGAATTCCAATAGATATAGATGAGTTATCAATATGTGACATAAAACGTGGAACTAAACTTGCTTGTAGAAACTTCTCTCATAATATGGGACGAAGCATTGATGACAAATAAGCAGTGCTTCGAAGCTCTCGATAGATCATTGAGAGACATATTATCTGAAAAGTATGAAAAAGCTTCTGATGTACCATTTGGAGGAAAAGTAGTTGTTCTTGGAGGAGACCCAAAGCAAATATTACCTGTTATAGAAAATGGATCAAAATCACAAATTATAAATGCCTCAATAGTTAGATCATATCTTTGGAATCATGTCACTAGATTATACCTAACTGAGAATATGCGATTACAAAATATAAAATCAAATAGTACCGAATACATAGAGTTAAAATAACTTCAATAACTGGATATTAAATATTGGGAATGGAACTATTAAAAACACATGCAACATTGATGATGATACAGACTCAGACTCGATAACAGGTCAAATACCAGAAGATCTACTCATACGCACAACAGGAAATAAAATCGAAGCATTAGCAAAGTTCACATATCCAGATTTTGAAACAAAGTTTCAACAACCAGAATATCTTAAAGACAGAGCTATTTTGGCAACAACTAATGAAACAAAGTTAGTACCGGGCATAGAAAGAGAATATATGAGTGCAGATTCAATATCTAAATGTTCGGATACATGCAATGATGCTGAGATACTATATCCAGTAGAATATCTCAATACCTTAACCGGAAACAATTTTCCAGCTCATAAGTTGCATCTAAAAGTTGGTGTTCCAATAATGCTCTTAAGAAATCTCAATCAGAGTCTAGGGCTATGTAATGGCACAAGACTAATAGTAACTAATTTAGGAGACAATATCATCGAAGTCATTATAATAACTGGTACACATACCGGACAAAAAACATATATACCAAGGATAAACCTAACAACACGAGGGTGTCGTTGGCCATTTACATTATGTCGGCGTCAGTTCCCAATAAAGGTTTGCTATTCCATGACTATAAACAAAAGTCAAGGGCAAACTCTAGCAAATGTGGGAATATATTTAAAAAAAGCCAGTGTTCACGCATGGACAATTATAGGTTGCGGTATCACGAGATACTAGTAGAAACGGACTCAAAATATTGATAGAAAATGACGATGGCACATGTGCATTTGAGACAAAATATTGTGTACAAAGAAATTCTTCATTTGATTTAATCTACAATTAATCAATTGTATTTTCATACTACTATTACAGATCAATATCTATTCACGTTCCAGATATGTGGCAAGGGTTCACAATTATATATTTTTATTGATCAGAAGGTAAGTTGTAATAAAACCAAGATGTTATTTCCCACCTGTTGTGTTTATTTGAGTTATTTATAAATTAGAATAGCAGGACTCATAGCAAAAGATTGTTTACCTAAATAGTGCATACATATATAAAAAATACTCCCTCCATACTAAAAAAATAAAGTCGTTTTGTACAGCGACACGGTCTCCAAAGCATAACTTTGACTATTTATTTTTATAAAGATATTTATTAAAAAGTGATATATGTAAATTTTTGTGAAAGTATTTTTCAAGACAAATCTATACATATGGTTTTTACATTTCCAAACTCAACAACTTAAAAGTTATTCATGATTTATATTCTCAATGTTTGACCTAAGTCTTATCCAAAACGATTTCATTTTTTAGCAGGAAGAGAGTACATCACAAGTCTACGTTTGAGAATACAGCATTTTGCTATTATCAGGTTTGACAGTTGCTAGGTACATATACTATTTCAAGTCAGGATGACTTGAATTTCCAGCTAAGTTTTAGCCTAAAAAACTGCTCACATCTCAATATTGACCATATAATATAAATGTACAGCTCCAAGGAGTGCTGGTGGCTAAAGATGGCAACGGGCCCCGATACCCGACGGGTATTTGATCCATTAGAAGACGGGGATGTGATCATATCTTTATCCGCGGGCATCTAAATGGGCAAGAATCCATTCCCGACGGGTATAGCGGGTACGGGAACGTTCCCTGTTTACCCGTCTCCGTTATCCGTTGGAGAACCCGACTATTTGAGCTGTCATGCGAGTATTAGGCCCAAAGAAACTCAACATAGGTATTTTGGCCAAAATCTGAACACTCATATATATAGTTTGTGTGTTCTAGAAACCCTAGTTCAATTTTTTCTCACCATCTCCGCCAGCAGCACAAGCACGCTTGCCTCACGAGCGCTCGTGCCCCTCGCTTCCTCAGTTCGGTCTCTCTGCCACCTTTGCTCGTCCTCCTCGCAACCTCGCTCATTCTCTTCGGTATTTCCAAGACTCCGACACTTATACCCGGGTGAAGAAGAAACGTCTCCGATTGTCAAAGCTGCGACTCCAAGTGTCCTTGTTTATCGGGTATGCAATACCCGTCGGGTATCTATTACCCGACCGATGCCCAACGAATATGGAGATGGACAAGAATCTATACTCGAGACAGTTAATAGGGACGAGGACAGAATAAATTCTCCGAAGGGAGGAAGAGAACGTTCCGACGATCCCCGTTTGCCATCGAGGCTCAGGCCACTCTCCGCTGCGACAACCACAGAGGCTCAATCTGAGGCACGCTTGTTTCTCCCCATCAGATACGCGAGCCGCCTCCAGTGAGATGGCGTGACGACAGCGTCGAGGGCTTTGGCACCTGCTCGGCAGCACCACCTCGCACCAGATGCGACATCAGTAGCGCACAAGTGGTGTTCGATGGATTGCCAATGAGGAAATGAGGTAAACAGCCATGAATCGATGCTTATCTGGGCTGTGTTTGAGACCTTATTTTTGCAGTACTGCTTCTAGTCGGTCCTCTTTGATATCCACTGTGATGCTTGTGCGTGTGTCATGAATTGTTAATTTGAAGATGTCTAAACCAAACTAATCTCGCAAAGCAGAAACATAAGCTTTGAGGACGAGCAGTCTTTAAGTTATTGTTGACTTTTCATTCCTAATACATTGTTTTAGAATTAGAATGACATGGAAATACATATTTGCTTTATATTTTTTGTTACCAAGCCTAGCTGTTTGTGAAATTCTTTTGCATGCACATAGCCTCTTACCATTGCTATGATAATCAGATTCGACTTTTCCATCTACTATACCTTGATGACTGTTTGTCTACAATTTGTGAAATTAAGATGAAATTCCTATTTGTTTAATATTATTTGTTTGCAGGCCCAGCTGCTGTAAAATTCTTTTATATGCACAAAGCGCAGATGTCCAGGAGATAGTCGTATGGTGTAGGAGCCACTACACGCAGTAGTTGTATTCCTTCAATTAGTGGGTACTTCCACCACGATCGTGCATTAGCAATTTCTTGTAGTACTGCATGTATATATAGCTTCAGTCAATGAGCACAATGTAGTACTATTGAGCAGTGCCATGTAGTAAATTGTATGGCTTCAGTCAAGGACCTATATCAGTAATTCAGTATGCTATGGAATGGATGCTTATGTTGCCTGCGACACAACCATGACACAAGCATTTATTAAAATGGCCCATCCACCGGACAGCGCGGCAACGCCGCGCGTCTTTCTAGTATTTATTTATCTATGGGTAAACCTAGTTCCTCTCAGTTGGTGGCCGGCACGTTCGGCAGCGTCGACAACGTCAAACAATTCCAATCGTGCTCTCGCCTCGCCTACTCGTGGCTGCTTGTCTAACTTTTTTCTCTTTCGAACGAAGCCGGCCGTGCTGGGCCAAATCGCTCCCCGCACGCTTTGTGAAGTCGGTCTAAAGATGAGAGAGGACCAAGTATCTGACTTTTTATCCATGTGTTTTGGAATCTTGTTGTTTTCACCTTTTCTTTCACCTTATTCCAATATTCTTCAGGTTCCTCCGTTCCAAAGTCTCTTATATACTCTTTTTTTTTTGGCAAAGAAAGCCTTATATTATCATTATGTTTATATGTTCTAGTTATAAGCTTAGTCACATGCTCGTCAGTCGTCACAAAGATCTCGATTGCATCCATCGAGTTACCGACACGGATGGTCGTGTCATGTCCTAGTCCAATCCATGTTAGTTCAGTAATGTCCATCAGGTCTTTGATTGCACCCATCGCAACACCAACATCGAGTCGGTCTCAATGGCTACCGACAGTTCTTAGCACCAGCACATCACACAACATCGAGACACCGCAATCTGCGTGACAGAATGGACAAATTCAGGGCGAAAAGCAGAAGAGATCTCTTGATGCAAACATGCAAACTCCATCGAGTTTATTTGACCAAAATATAGAGGCAGGCATGGCACAGCACGTCTGCCAGACCACATCACTCTAGTCTAGGCTGTTCTTATATGCCGGCCTAGGAGTCGGCAGCACCAGCTTAAGGGCCCAGATTTTGAAGCCTGTAGAGAACTCCCCCATAGCAAACGGGGAAATTTCTTATTCGTGGCCCGTCGTTACCCGCTAGCCCAGCGTAGTGGAGCACCCTGCACGTCACCACGCCAACAGCCGTTCTTTACATGCCTCTAGGCCTGGCTGCAGTCACAGCAGGGCCGGCTTGTCGCAGCAACTGCACGCAGGCGAGAATAGCAAGGTGATGAATGGTATGGTTCTCGACAGATGAAGCTGGGCGTGCTGGTTGGTCGAGAAAGATCACCTGGAAGTAGGATTCCAGCTTCTGTCTAAGGACTCCATGCTCCCTCTTCAAGTTCTGGAAGGACCTCATACAACTTCGAAAACAAAAGGCAGGTGTATCAGTAATGGCTGATTAACAAGTCTCGCTCAAAGCTAGTGCCCATCCCATCACAGACAAAAGGATAACCAGCCCGTGAAACTGTCAATAGCCAAGAAGGGCTGAACCGCCAAAGCCAAACCAAGTAGTCCTAACTGTTAGAAGAAAGAGGAGCAGTAGAGCATGTGTAGCATAGTACGGTTCCACATGACATGGCCAAAGCCATGCTGAAGCATTGGCTGTATTGGTGCTTTCTGCAAAGTGCCCATGGGTTGGGTGCTCAAATATCATATCAATGGGAACTAGAGCACTTTTACATGCCCTTTTTTCTCAAGGGAGTGGAGAATTTGGCTTTAGCAGTCATCTTAAGATTGACGACCCAAAGTTACCAATTCAAAGACCAAAAAGAAAATCATCATGCAGATTAGAGTGGGAGGGAGATACCCTTCAGCATTCTCGTCTCCACAGCTATTCCTGAATGAGATGGACTCGTTCTTCATCCTAGAAGCACCAATGCTGTCACCGGTAGTGTTATGTTAGGCATGAATAGATCATACAAAGACATGAAGTTGTTACAGTGTAAACACATTGTCAAAATGTCTATGAAATCACACATTCACATGATATAAGCTGTGACAGTAATATCACGATATCTTCTATACAACGTTGATATATGCATGAACACACCTTTAAGTTTGCAAGGACGTACATATTTAGGACGGGACTGGTCAAACTGATATTTGCCTCTGCATTAGCAGATCTCCTCAAAACAAAATATGCTTATAAGTTTCTGAGTATCGTTACCTACCATTTTACCAGGCTATGCATTTCAAATCAACCAAAAATATTTAAGCGTCCAGGCAAATGTAATAACTAACAGATGGGGACGAAGACTTGTTCAGGTTCTTCGCCTACCCAGGCTATATAAAGGGTAGAAAAATTAAGCTGTTTTATAATCCAGTTTAGTTTTGTCTTCCGTGTTGGTTTCTTGGCAAAATAAATTAGGTTTGATGATAAATTAGTTGAACACTTGTTAATATTTTAGAATTAACAGTATCGGTAACACATGAACAAGAACAACAGTACAAAACCTAAACATTATCATTTCCAACCCATGAAAACGACCTGGGTAGATGTGGCTCTCCTCCACCTGGCAGTGTTTTTCAAATATCAATTGTTAGAGAAAGTGTGATATCTCTCCCCCACCAACGAGGTGACCAACATTCATAACGAACTTGCCTAAAGGGCAAACAAGTTCAGACAACCTCTAAAGTCCATCGTCAATAGTTCTGTCGTATAGCCATGCATGATATATGCAGTCAAACAAACACAGAAGCAACTATATGGATAGACCAACCTAGAACAGCTTCCTTTTAATTGCTGCATGTTTACATCCCATCTGCTGAAATCTCTTGGGTTCTTCTCCCTGCACAGTGTTGTTAGATTACCAACAAAACTTAATGTCACTGAACATGTAAACAGAACAAAGTGTTGTCCTAGTTTATGATATCGCAGCTCTCCTGCGCGTTCAAGAAAAAAGACATCGCCAACACTTACATAACTTGCTCAATATTTGTCATTAGCCTGGTTGAGTTCTTGAAGAACAAGGAAACAACTTCTTCTGTAAAATTAGGGCTTGCTTCATCCTGCAAGTACTCAATCTGACAAAATTGCTCATCCAAGTATCCCTGTCATTACAATATGGAAAATCAGCAAACATTTTAACAGCACATATTAAAGTAAGGTAGATAGCAGAATTTGATAATAAAACTAATGTGTCCGTGAAGACCTTAGCATCAGTTTGCCTAGTAAAGGTCCACACTAACATTTAGTGGAATTCTAAATTCTATATAAATAACGTTGACATACTTAATTCAACATTTTTTGTTTCAGGTTCTTAGCTTTCTGTCAACTAATATGAAATGATGCAAGCAATTTCCCCAAAAACACTCTATTGTACTCCCTGCTCAATGCTGAACAGAAGATATCACAGAGTAACTATAGATAGAAAGGATTGAGAAGTAGAGTTGCACAGCCTCCAAAGTGAGTTGTTCCTGTGGTACATAGTATATTGGTAGGTATACTGCAACACTTGAACAAACAGGAAACACACCATTGACTGGACCAAAATGCTAACATAAACCTGATCAAAGAGGCTCTTTTTCAAGGATGCTGCCTGGCGTTGCAAATTAGAATACTCCATTTATAAATGAATGCCTTCAAGGTAGAGTAGGCAAAATGCATATGCAACTGGTTGGTCACCTTGCTTGTAAAATAGTTGGCTACGAGATCCATTTATATAGCCGAGGAGGCTATTGCTATCGTCCAACATAGTAAAAGTGAAGATATTTCAAAGTATGAACAACAAATATTAGCATGCCACGTACAGAAGGGATTTTATTGCCAAGGTGTGCAACATCTATCCACATTTTGGACAATGACTTAAACTGCTGTGTATCTGATGCTCCTTTGAGGTGCATGCTGTGCACATTCGGCCTGAAGAAACAATAACTGCTCTTCTTTCAATTAAGCAGACTGATTAGTACAGGATCCAAGAAAATTGCCATTTCATTGGTTATCCATAAGCAATCCTCCTGGCCAATGTTTATTATTACTTGTGATGAAAAATTCCTAACATTTCACATGGTCAATAATACATTAGCATCTCAGGTAGTACTCCATTCCTCATCAACTCTAGCTTTCTGCCTTTCACAAACTCTGATGTTTCGTCATCAGAGTTTTTTTTCCTCAGATATTGCTTTAGTTTCTACTTGTTCTATCCTTTTTGTACTGGGCAGGTCTTCAATCACTGGAGAACAAGGAGATGCTGGAACTTGAAGCAGAGGTACCGAAAGGGTTGGCACCGCACTTTCACCAGCAGGAAGCAGAACATGGCCAAGAAGTGGCATTGATAACTCTGGATGGTGTTGGAGCTTAAAAGATGCAGTCTGTCTTGTGAAGCTGGTTCTGCAATATGTCGGCAGAGTTTAAGTAGCTCCTATCTCGTCCCTTGTGTTGCTGTCTATGTTTGTAGTAGTCAAAGTGAAGGGAGCTTTTGTTCTGGATGCTTGCTGTTGTCGTGTGGATGTGTTTGGCCAGAGCCATGTGTGCATCGTTGCAAGCTTGGTATATCATTGGTGGTAGTCATGTGACAAAGAATGTTGGTTGTTATATCTCTGTAATTTCGTTGTTTGTTTGAGTAATGAAATTAGGGGATGCCCGTTTGTGGAGAAAAAAACTTTGAGCTGTTGTTCACAGAGAGAAATGTAATGGAATAGAGCAATCCTAATATTATAACTACCAAAAGATGTTAATATTCCTCAACTTGAGAAGAAGAATAAATGAACCCTTTCAAAAACAAATTAGTTGGGCATGGATAGCTGAATCGAAAATTGGAAAACCCCCCACCCCCGACTTGAGGGCTTTGACTAGCTACTAGACTCTAGACAATCTAGATGCATGCCTGGGTAAAACTTCTGTCCAAAGTTCAAGAATTGAAACAATTAAAATCAGATTAGGAAAGCAGAAGTAAATCAACCATCGTGGGATGGTGAAGGAAAACAGCGGCATTTGGTCTTGTTCCACTCTTGTGAAGTATCAACTTACCTCTCTAACTGTCTTATGGGCCCATTTGAGTTACCGACAGTGGACGAGGGTGCCAAATTGTATGCTACTCACCACCTCATGATCTCATCTAGGTTCAATTTACAGTGGTCAGTGGACCACGTTTTACACAAAGTCATGTCGCTAGGTCAAGTGTTTGCTACAGATGCGTAAAAGCAAAACAATTGTCAGAAAAAAGTGTTCATACATTATCATATTTCATATGATGATGTCCTTTTAGATTCAAATGATTTGTGTATCTAAGTTTATGAAATATTCTAGCATCTGTAGGGCGACACATTGCTGCAATGAATATGTTGTTTGAACGACACAAGGAGGCTTGAGTTTTTGCCACCTCAAAGTTCAAGAATAATATTGCAGTAAAATCCAAGACAACGATGGAGAATTAGAATAGTACCAAGAGATGCCTACTTTTTGCACAGACAAAAAAAGTTGGACAAAGAAAATGACTTAAATAGTTTCTTTCAGCAGTTACGAACCATAAATCTCTCAGATCACTAGAGACTGGACCACATAGCAGAAGGGGTAAAACAGATTCACTCAATGATTGTTACGGCGAGTGCCCTTCACACCTCCAATCATCTTCACATCTTGATAAGAGAATCTGATGTGGGGTGAAACAACCAGAAAGCCTACTGATGGAACAGATCAAAAAAGTAAATTCTAGTAGATCAAATTCATGACAATGAAGGTTGAAATGAACGGACAAAATTGTCTGAATGCAAGTTAAGCAGTTGCAACCGTCTCTGAATGATAAATCTGTTTATAAAAGATCCTATAAAATGTTTTCACTATACAACCCGACCGTGATATCACTTTCCCTTTATCAATGCAACATTCTCATGACAACATTCTTACAATAGTGTGTTAGAACCAAAACACAGGTTTGGGGCTGAATTTCATATTTCATTAGCCATGCCACAACAATGGCAGATTGGGGATACATATAGGATAGCTTGCTTGAGCCTTAAGAAAGCTTGCTTGAGCCTTAAGAAAGCTACATCATATTCTAGAGATGCTAAAGTAGATGCTAGGGATAAAGATAAGGGCTGACACAGCCACCAAGTACTCTAGATAATTATCCTAAGTAGATAAGGACAAGACTTATAGCTGTCATTCTCCCCCTAAGTCTTGTGTGGCGCCTTCTAGGGAATTTGAACCATCCCAATCCTAGCGCGAAGCTCCTGGAACTTGACCTGCCCAAGGGACTTGGTGAGAAGGCCTGGCGGGGGAAGGGGAGCCGCCGCTGCTTGGTGAGGACGCAGGTGTCGCAGAACTACTCCACGTGCTCGACTCGTGGCATGCCCTGCGCCATCTCCTTGTTGCCGAGCTGCTTCAGGGCCTCGAAGTTGAGGTGCCCAAAGCGCTCGTGCCACCGCCAGGAGTCGTCGTCGCGGCGGGCTGCAAGACACACGGGCTGCGCCACCTGCACATGGAGGACGTAAAAGCGGTTGGGGCCTCTGTTCACCTTGACAAGAAGGCGACGATGGCGATCCCAGATACACAAGACCCCGTGCTCGATCTCCACGCGCGAGCCGTTCTCATCCAGCTGTCCCAGGCTGATGATGGAGTTCCTCAGCGCGGGGATGTAGTAGACACCAGTGAGCAGTCGATGCTCGCCGGTCTTGGCGGTGAAGACGACGGAGCCAACGCCCTTGATCTCCACGGCGGAGGCGTCCCCGAACTTGACGGAGCCTCGAACGCCGGAGTCGAGCTCGGAGAAGAACTCCCGCCGCCCAATCATGTGGTGGGTGACGCCGGTGTCGAGGTACCACCCGTCGATCTTGTCGCTGTCGGACGCATTGCCGAGGAAGACGTGAGCCCACGGCTCATCGAGGTGGAGGAGCGCGGCGGCGGCCGACGCGGGAGAGGAGTGCGGCTCGATGCTCCCGTGTACGAAGAACAGAGCCGGCTCGTCACCCTCTTGCGCTTGCGCGACGTGTGCCTGACCGCCTCGCTTCGCCTGCCGGCAATCCTTGGCCCAGTGGTCGGTCCTCCCGCAATTGTTGCAGGTGTCGTCGCGGGTAGCCTTGTGCTCGCCGTCGGCACCGCCAGGAGCGCCACCACGTGCCTTATCCGCTTATGCGGCCGCGCTTCTTGGTGCTTTCGGCGAACCAATTTGAAGAACACGAGGGCCTCTTCTTCTTTCCGCTCGGGTGGCGGTCGAGCCACTGCTCCTCGGTGAAGAGAAGCTTGCCACCGATGGTGACCGGCTCTGAGGGAGGTAGCTGCTCGCGGTTGTCGACGGCCTTGAGGCGACCCATCACCTCCTCGATCGACAGCTCGGAGAAGTCCAGCAACATCTCAATCGCGATGGCAACCTGCGAGTACTTCTTGGGACGACGTGGAGGAATTTCTCGACAGCTCTCTCCTCGTCGATGTCGTTGTCGCCGTACTGCGCCAACTGCTGCATCAGGGTGTTGAGGGTTGAGGCAGAGAGCGAAGTCGTCGACGTCCTCACCCGGCTTGAAAGCCAGGTTCTCCCACTCCTGACGCAGCTTCTGAAGCGTGGACCTGCGGGCGCGGTCGCTGCCAATGTGTGCCGCGGCGATGGTGTCCCAGGCGTCCTTGGCGGTCCGCTTATTCGTGAGGGAGGAGTGCATCTCCGTCGGAACAGCAGCAAGAAGCGCCTCCAGTGCCCGCCGATCCTCATCGAAGTCGGCGTCGCCGTACCGTACCGCATCCCACATGCGTCGTGCCTGCATCTTCACCTTCGTCACCATGGACCACTCGGCGTAGTTGGTCTTGGTAAGCATGGGCCATCCGCCGCCGGCGTCCTTGACGACGGTCTGCACGACGGGAGGGGAGCCGGGCCGGCCACGGCGACCACAGCACCGGTCCGGGGAAGGGGAGGCACGCTGCCTGTGAGGGCTCTGCGTGCCAGCGTCCCATCCGCCCAGGTCCCGCGCCTCGTGCCGCTCCTCCCGCTCCAGCCAGGCGTTGGCGTCGCGTGCCACCCGCTCGTCCCGGTCGAAGTCGCGGCGTCGTCCGTCGAAGCGGCCCGCGTTGCGTCCGTGTCGGTTGTCGAAGCCGTCGCGGTCACCAGCCTCACGTTCGCGCGTCGCCCGAGCCACCGCGTCGGGCAGCGAGCCGCTTCGGCGTCCGCTTCATGGCAGCTTGAGCCGCAGCCGCCCGCCGCTCACGCATCCGGACGCGCCGCCGGGTGCCGTAGTCCTCCTGCCGCGCCGCGTCGCTCCGCCTCGACGGAGCGCGATCGTTCTTCTTTGCGACCCTCGCACCTCCATTGCTTTGCTGGTCGGTGGGCGGCGGCCACCTTGCCGCACCGCAAACAAGCTCCGCTGAAGCGATCGAGCCGTCCCGCTCGGCATTCTTCTTTGCTGCTTTCATTGCCGCCGCCTCTTCGCGCGCTGCTGCTGCTGGCAATTGCCGCAACACGTATGCTAGAGGTGGTGGAACGGTTGGAGGAAGAGGATGAGGAGTGGAGAGACATGGCGACGGATTGGGATGGGATAAGGGTAGAACCCAGATGAACTTAGACTCTAGATACCATTTGTTAGAACCAAAACACAGGTTTGGGGCTGAATTTCAGATTTCATTAGCCATGCCACAACTATGGCAGATTGGGGATACATATAGGATAGCTTGCTTGAGCCTTAAGAAAGCTACAACATATTCTAGAGATGCTAAAGTAGATGCTAGGGATAAAGATAAGGGCTGACACAGCCACCAACTACTCTAGATAATTATCCTAAATAGATAAGGACAAGACTTATAGCTGTCATAGTGTAGCAACCTCAACATACAATAGGTAATGAAATATCTCGGTAGAAATTGCACGAGCAAACAATAGTAGTTTAATATTCACCGCGTTCCAAATTGTAAGTCGTTCTGTTTTTTCTAGTTACATAGCTTTTGCTATGCACCTAGATATATAATATGTCTAGATACTTCGTAAAAGCTATGTATCTAAAAAGGCCAGAACGGCTTACTAATTGGACTGGAGGGAGTTATATTTTTGTACATCACACTAAAGATTTGAAAAGTGCAACATCCATCTGCAGTGTTTCTAAAAAAAACAGCAGCAGCAAAACCATTATGATACATGCTTACACCAATGCTTCGTATCTATACCTAGAAATAGATGAAATATAGTGGCTTGATTTAGAGTATGTAACATGTCATTTATGGTGTGATCTGATATGAAACGTATTATTAATCATAATAAATGTGATAGAGTATCATGGCCATCATACTGAAATATTGACACCATGCGGTAAACTGGTAATTGCTTGCTACCTATTGTACGTTAAAATAATAATCAGTCCACTATCCACACTTTGAGATAATGCTAAGTTTTTCTTTTGTTCATTTCAGTTTTCTGAAAATTGTAAGAGAATGGTTTCCCTGGACGTTTGGGCATTTCTTGAAATGTTAAGTGTTACTCACTTAATATAAGATTTTACTTGATGCATCCAATGAGCAGGATATCATAGATGGTGAACCACTGTCATATGATGAGATTCTCTGATCGTGGCCTGAAGTACCATATACATGGCACACATTGCATACATATCCTCCTGCGTACGTGTAACCAGTAGCGAGTCTATCACTCTATCTATAGAAAATTAGCAATGGCTTCTACCAGCTGAAGATTATAGGTATTCAGCATGCTCTTCATAGCACTATAGCAGGTTAGCAACCACAAATGCAACTTCCCATAACTTAAAAAACATCACTTAGTGTGATTGTGTGACATAAGCTTTTTACAGTCGAGGATTTGCACCACCCTCCAAAATGGCAAGAAACTCTAGTCTGTTTTGGCTTTGGGAGATCCTTGTTTTTTTCGTATATATGTTCAATTGCCTTTTGAAACTAAGATTTCAATCCTAAAGTCTACTGAATCTGCAGGCAAACTAATAAATGGTGTATGTTCCACAGACAAGGAGTATTGTATCATGCAATTGTATCGCTTAGTCAGAACTCAGAACCATCCATGTCCAAGCATCACCAAAAGGAGCTACATAACAAACAAGTTGAGAATTTATTCAGCGATGCACACAGCGTGCCTCTAGTGGCATTGAAAGGCTAGGCCGATGTTCTATTTAACTGAAAAAACACAAACGAAAATCCAAGTTGGGCAATCTTGTCGCGTTGGTATTGGCAATGTGTGTCGAGTGAATACACTACCTCTTTTTAGGTATCTTGATTCCTTGGTTGATGTGAAGGCACACAGCAACACATTCTCTCCAGTGACATCCATAGTGGGGGGCAAAGCGGCAGCGATGGCTACACAGGTCACCATAAACGACTGGTCCCCGATTCGCCGAGCAATCCGGCCGTCACCTGCTCAGTTCATTACGGATCAGCGTGGAGCCGTGGACGCAACCTAGCACCGGAATCTCGAAAAAAATAATCACGCAAATGGTTGGGAAAGAAAATCACAACACGGTTGAAGTTGAACTAACCCAAACCCGGACAGGAGCACGGATGAGAGTGCACGTCCTCCTTCCAGGAGAGGAGGAGATGGGAAGGTGAAGCGCGCAGAGGAGTGGCTACCAGCTTGAGGCGTTAGGCCGCCGGCTCGACGGCGGCGAGTGGACGCCGCACATGGGGATTGCGTAGCAGCGGCGGAGGACAGATGGGCCGCAATCTGTTTTTCTGAGAGGAGGCGGGCCACAGAATCGGGCTGCCGGGATTAGGACGAGTGATGGCTGGGCCGTATATACGTGGGCCTGATGCTAGAGGGGAAAAGAGCTTGACCGCGTCGACAGGTGTCTACGGAAAAGTGGGCCGCGACCTCCATACAGCCCAACAGAAAGGCGAGGAGACGAACCGAAGAATCGCCCAAATCTCGCTTGCGTTTCTAGCGTGGTGTCTCTGTCTCCGACTCTCCGTCCCCGGCACCGGCGGCGTGATGGCGGACTGGGAGGGGATCCCGGCGCGGGAGCGGCGGCAGATGGAGGAGATCCTGCAGCTCGACATGGAGGAGCTCAACGTCGAGGTCGTCGACGACAACGAAGAGGACGAGGAGGAAGAGGAGGGTGACGGCAACGAGGAGGATGACGACAACGATGCCTTCCTCAGGTGACTCGAAGGCCACACGGCCACCGCACAACCCTTCCTTCCTTCAACTCCATTTGTGGATTTTACCCTCATCTTCCTTCTCCAACATAGGGGCCCCACTGTGCTGCTCTGTGTATTTTCCCTTTGTCGTATGGATGCTACTTACCCATTTCCTGTATAGTTGGTTTACCATAGGTCTACCCAGTGCAGTTAATGTTCCGCAACATTTGAAGGAGGCTGTGGTCGGAGATCGTTAAGCTTATGAAGATCTTAAGCGCCCCAAATTCAGCCTTGAAGAACTAGTGTATTTTCTAGGATGAGGAGTTGGGGATTTCAGCTTAAAGGAACAACTCTGGAAAGCCGGGGGCCGGGGCCGTGTTAACTTTTGATCACTTTTTGATTATTTATTCATTCTTGCAGTGCTTTGTGTTTTGTTTCAATTGGATCATGATCAAGTGTGGTGACCACTGAAAATTGCAGTGTAGTTTAGAGCAATGCTAAGTCTGGCGTTACAATTTTGTGCCTATTCACTTCATTCTTATATACAGAGATTGGTGCCTTTGGAGACCACCTGCAAGCTTTTTCATAGTATTTTCGAGATGTTTATCCGAATTCGTTTAACCATTTAAATGTTTCTATTTACCAGAGATAACAATGGGGATGGAGTGGCTAGCACCTCTGGGCCATTCACATTCAATACATCTCTAGCCTCATTGCACACCTACCTTGGTGGTAAATGTGCTACCTAGTCTTAACATATTTATCATGCCGATTGCAAACTGTGAAGTTCTCTTTTTATATCACTCAGAGGTTGACGATACTCGGGGTAGAGTTACTCTCTTAGATGGTGGCACAGTCCTCAACTTACCAATGTTTTATCTTCAAGGTAATGACTGATTGTAGTATTCTCTTTCCTACATTCTTTCTTTTGATCATCTTGTCAATCTTTATAATTTTTTTTATAATGGTCAATCTTTATATTAAGGGAGGTAAGTACACTTGCTCCAATTCCACCATACTTTCATTTATCATATTTTTTTATCTGCTCTTCTAAGTTGCAGTTTGCATTTGGCTTTTTACATTATTTTCATCCAAGCTGGCTGGATACAATTTTTCCATATAGTTGCTGGTACTATTTGTGGTTATGTGGAAATTTGTCTTGTTTTGTAGTAGTATTATCGTGTCAGAAACGTATTCATAAAGCAAATATAAGATGTGCAAAATTCAACATGCTCATGCATGGTGCCCAATAGGAACATCCAGAAGGATTAGGGTTTCTCTTGATAATCAAGAATGCTTTGCGATTTATACTAGTTATGTTTGATCCTTGAATGGATATGGATATCGGTTATGTGAAAAAACTTCGCCTTAGTTGCAAAGCCTGTGCATTAGAGATGAGACACCCACCCACCGATCTTTCACTTGACTATGCAGAACTATACATTAACAGATTGCAGCCATAATTTAAAACTGTCAGCTTCCATAAACAGTGTATCAAAAAATAATGGTCCTATGCATTTTGGTTTTGCAGGTGTTGTTCTATTTCCTGGAGCTACCCTGCCTCTCAGAGTAATTGAGGATAGATTAGCAGTAACTATCGACAAAGCTTTGAGGCTGGTCGATGCTCCATGCACAATTGGTGTGGTGCGTGCCAATCATGTTAAATTCAGCTGCTAGCTTGCTACTTTTTCTTGTGGATTTTATTTGTAGTGATTATGATCCAATTGTCCAGGTCCTCATGCGTCGACTCCCAAATCATCGACACTATGCTACTGCTTCCGTTGGAACAACCGCAGAGGTCTTGCACACCTGTTTCTATTGTGATTTTTGTTTCGTTTTGCAGACCAGTTAGCAATTGCTCACCAAACTTTCATTTGGTTGGATGACTTTTAGAGAACAGCTGAATCATATGTATGCAACTGCCATGTGTCAATCATGTGTCCCCTGGCTAAATATTGTTGATCTTGCGTGCATAAAGCTTCAAGATTATCTCATGCATAGTATGATTATGGACATTAACATGTTAATAGGCATCTTGCGGGCTTCATTCCCTTTTAGTTATTTAGTCAACATCATAAGTTGCAACAATTTCTTCTTAAAATACCCTGTTCAGCTCAGTTCATATTATTTTTGGTCACGTTATAGATACGTCAACTTGGAAGGTTGGATGATGGTTCATTAAATGTTGTTGCCCGTGGGCAGCAACGATTTCGTCTTAGGAAGCATTGGATTGATGTTGATCGTGTGGTAAGTCCAAGCGTGTTCTTATTCTTTTGAAATAGGAACATTTTAAGAATATAGCTAACTTCATTTTTCTCTTCTCAATAGGTGTGGGGTGAGGTACAAATTATTGAAGAAGATACTCCCTTGAGAACTCCTAGAGATGCATTTGCTCAGCTAGCTGCATGTAATAGCTTCAATCTGCACGCTTCATCATCAGTCATCAGTTTGGATATGTCTCCTATCAAACAAGACCATATAGATTCAGAACTAGAGTGCGATACTCCATTACCAAACAGTAATAGAAGCAACCCTTCATCAATGGATACAAGGTTGTGCTATCTAGGTTCACAGTCAAGTGACTCGATGAAGTCATCCTCAGATGAAGACGGAGATTTGATGCACACGCAGTTTTGGAGGCGGAAGCAACATTCTGTGAGGGAAAGTGGTGCATCAAGTCATTCAGACAAGAAGACCAACATGAGCAATGAGAACGATCTTTGCCTGACGCCTCTCCAATCATTGCCAATAGCAAAAACAAGAGATGCTAAGCGGCGGCGACAGTACCATGCTTACTCAAAGCAGGCTTCTCAGGCACCATTATCATTTTGGCCTCGGTGGGTATATGAAATGTATGATTCATATACACTTGCTCGCAGCGCTGCAGGTATAGAAATCCAATCTCATCAACCTATTTTGTATGTCTGCAGTTTTGTAAAACTCTTTTCCTGTTACTCTAAGATAAAGCGCAAGCTGCCTTAGGTGTCCTTGGAATTTTTGGTCAATTGTTTGAATTACACTGTTGCCTTCATTGCAGAGTTATGGAGACATATAATTGCAAACCCAAGCATGGACGATAATGTAAGAAAGCCAGATATTTTGTCATTTCACATTGGAAGCAAACTTCCAGTCTCAGAATCTGTGAGACAAAAACTTCTGGAGATTGATGGAATTTCATATCGCCTACAGAAAGAAATTCAGCTTCTCAAGGCCTTTAATCATATTAAATGCAGAAATTGCCAGGTAATGGTCTACTGTATCTGGAAGTGCTATTTTAATGAAGTATCCTAACTAATGAACCTTTTAATTGGATTTGCTGTGTAGTTTCCGTAACAAAATGGTATTACAGCTATGATCTTGTTTATTAGCTTTTTAGAACTTTTGGCTGCCCCTTGTCTATTCGTCATAAGGTCTAGTCTAGTTTAAAGTTGGAGGCAGAGGCAATAGGTCTTATCGATTAGCTGTTGCATGCTCCATGATGATTTAGTGAAAATGACATATAGATCAAGCTTGTTGATACTTCTTATGGCAAATGTTGGCCATCGCCATACTACAAAGTAAAACATACATAATTGAATCTGTGAATTTTTTAGATTACTTTTACCACCCCATTTTGCTGACTTGTTTGTTTCTTCTACAGTCTCGTATAGCAAAACGTAGTGACATGGTGGTGATGTCTACTGATGGGGTTCTTGGTGCCTATGTCAACCCTCATGGTTTTGTCCATGAGACGATTACAGTCAGCAATGCAACTGGGCTAGCACTCATTGGCAATCCTTCTACAGTTCACAGCTGGTTTCCTGGGTATGATCTTGTCTCCGTTGTTTGTTGTTCATTTTAGTGTCTGCCTTTCTCTGGAACACAACTTATACTATGAAATTAAGTCGAACAGTGTTACTTGCAACTCTAGTAAGTACTTTTTCTTTGCCGTGCAGATACTCATGGACGATTGCAGCATGCATGGCCTGCGAGTCCCACATAGGCTGGCGATTCAAAGCCACCAAGAAGAATCTGCGACCTAGGTCATTTTGGGGGATCCGCAGCTCACAAATTGCAGATGACACACAAGTAGATCAGAGCGACTGATGCTCCAGACGTCCATGCATACAAGGCCGTAGTGGCGGTGAACTACTAAGCCATGTATGACCTGGTGTTCCCAATCCATCTCTTCCTGTCGTCTCTAGTTCATACGCACCAGTGACTGCCAGCATTTTATCTCTTGGCATAGTAGTGACGGTGAAGTTCCTTGTAAAATAATCACTTCCTCAGGGGTGTTGTACTGTTGTAGTGCCCTGCACTGAATTGTTTTAGTGAATCCTTTTTTTTGTCTAAATAAGATATCTGTTTCCATAGTATATGCATGATTTTCAATTACAGATGTTCCATGGTGTGGCATGGATGAAGGCCAATATCTTTTCTGTTTGGAGCCAGATGGGTTTATCACTTCTAAGAAGATGCAGCCCGGATCACTCAAGGGCCGGTGAGAGGATAGGCCCGACTGTCGGGGACCAATACTAGGGTACCCGAAGAGGAGGAGCTAATAACCATCAACACTGATTCATCCGAGTAGTCAAGAGCGCGACTACAGCTCCAACTGACCCCTAGGTCTGCAAGCTACGCCTCGCCCGACCTCTAGGAATGGGCTCTGCCTCGTCCGACACCGAGGCCGCGGGCTCCGCCTCGCCCGACCTCTGAGGGCTGGCTCTGCCTCGCCCGGCCTCTGGGGCGGGCTCCGCCTCACCCGACACTGAGGCCGCGGGCTCCGCCTCGCCCGACCTCTGGGGGCTGGCTCCGCCTCGCCCAGCCTCGGGGCGGGCTCCGCCTCGCCCGACCATTGGGTTTGCGCTCCGCCTCGCCCGGCCTCTGGGGGGACTCCGCCTCGACCGACCTCAAGGCCTGGGGATTCGTCTCGCCCGACGGATACCCATACCGCCGTCAACCACTCCAGGTCCAAGCGAATGGACCTGGGTCAAAGCTCTGACACCAGGGAGGTGACCGACACGCCCCGATATAACCCGTGGCCGTGACGGGCCATACTGGGATTTATCAGAACATCGTCAGGCGTGCAGTCTTTATTTCGCACGACCCTCGTCTGAGCATCGACAAAGCGCTCAGTTCACCACGACGTCCGCTCGAACGGAGTGGAGCGCCACGACCGGGAGACGACGCCTGCGCATGGCGCCAGTGACTGATAGGGCCACGACGTGGAGCTATCTCTGTTGACGTCTACAGGGTCGGTGGGACCCGCGTGAAGGAAAAGAAGGATCCGGCGACCCTGGAGGACTTTGTCTCCTTCAAATTATCCTATTTTCCCTCCACTGTAACCCGTGCTTTCCCTTAGCCTATAAAAGGAAAAGTAGGGCGTCCCATGAAGGGGACTCGAACCCATCGAACCTCGAACCGATCAGAACACACAAGCACACAGCCGGGAAGCGACTGAGCTCTCGGCACCCGTTCGCTCCTCTCACCTGAGACTTGGGACATGTCCCTCTCTCGACCGTTTGTAACCCCTACTATGAACTTTCAATGCTAGTAACACGAGCAGCGACAATGAACTAGACGTAGGGACATTCTGTCCGAACCAGTATAAACCTCGTGTCCTCTCAGCACACCATCCGAGCCAGACGCGCAATATTAGAAATTTACTAGTTGGTGGTAACTCAAAACACTGACAGTTGTCTCGCTAGGTAGGGGCCTTTTGTGCGTCTCGACATCCACACCAGGCCTCGGATGGCTAGTCACAACCTCAGCTGGGTCCCGGGCGCGAACGTGCGCTTCGGGGACCTGGACTTCATCGTCACGACGGAAGGAGAGTTGGCGCAGGCTCCCGCCGCCGTCCAACCTCTCCACTTGTCCGGCCTCGACACGATCACCTAGGCACTTGAGGAGCTGCAGGTGCATGCACCAGAGGCCCGCGCCCTCGGGAGCGGCCAGCTCCACGGCTTCGACTACGGGAGGTTAGAGCGCTAGCTCGGCGCCTTCCTAGAACCCCGACCGTCCTGGGAGGACCTGCGCCACCTTACCTTCTCGTTCGCCAATGTCATGGTATAGCATGTCGGAGGAGAGCCCCCTCCCCAGAATACCTCATCCGGAGCGTCCCGACAGCGCTCCCATTCGGTCTCCGCAACGCCACAGAGACCGTTGGCCACCTTGTGGCGCAACGCGCGCCTCCATTCCCCGTGGACGACGAGTTCGTAGGGATGACCGAATATGTCGCGGAGTCTTTCCACGACCTCCTCGTGGAAGAAACGGAGTCGCCCTCCACCTCTGACTCCAGTAGGGGGAACCATTACCACTCTCGTGAATGTTTTATGGTAGGTACCCCCGAGGGACACATCGAAAGCATCCACGAGGAGGAGGCTACCTTGACGAACGACCTCGACGACGAGGTTGAGGGGGATACAGGGGCTCCACCCCGCTTGCAGATGGAGCAGCTAAAGGCCAGGAACCAAGAGCTCCGGGAAGCACGACTCCTGCTCGAGCAGGAACACGTGGAGCTCGATCGAGAGATTGAGCGCCATGAACACTTTGGGCGCGCGCGCCATGGCCTGCGACGTAAACTAGAGGATCATCGAGGATGATGAAGCCCTCCCACACTTTGCCCGCGCAAGCCAGAACATCGCTGCTATGACGGCCTTGCTCAGTGGGCTTCCGAGGCCCGCGACGCCCGAGGATCATCGGGCCCATCACGAGATTGGCACGCTACTCGAGCGTGCGACGGCGCAGCAAGTCGAAAGCTCATTGTCTCGACGACACGAGCTCGACGCCTGCCAGCGCACGCCCTCGGAGCGACCCGACAAGGACGCATCAGTCCACCAGGCGCCGCAAGGCGGTAGGCTACGCACCGTGGTCCCGGTGCATGAGCGTCTCGGCCGCAACCGTGACGCGCGCGACACCCTTGACGTCCACAGGCATACCCATGGTGATGTGGGGGAGGGAGCTAGCCGTGGCTACCACCCTTGTCATGGCGGACGCTACGATAGCGGCGAGGACCGAAGCCCGAGCCCTAGCCTGCCGGGACCTCAGGCCTTCGGCCGACACATCCTCAACGCCACCTTCCGCCACGGTACCGATCACCAACCAACATCCCGAAATACTCTGGGGAAACGAACCCCGGACTATGGCTCGAGGATTATCAGCTTGCTTGCCAAGTCGGTGGAGCAGATAATGATGACTTCATTATCCACAACCTTCCATTGTTCCTGGCTGATTCGGCACGAACATGGTTGGAACACCTTCGCCCAACAGAATTCAAAGTTGGGCGGACCTGAAAGAGATCTTCGTGGGGAACTTCTAGGGCACGTATAAGCGTCCTAAGAACCCATGGGATCTCAAAAACTGCCGACAGAAGGCCAGATAAACCCTCCGTGGGTACATCCGGCGCTTCTCCCGGCAGCGCAACGAGCTGCCTAACGCCGCCGACGTCGACATTATAGGAGCTTTCCTGTCTAGGACCACCTACGAGTCCCTGGTTCACAAGCTAGGACATAAGGACCCATGAACCACCAAGGAGCTCCTCGACATCGCCACCAGCCACGCCTCGGGCGAGGAGGCGGTCGGAGCGATCTTCGACTGCCTCAAAGGCAAGGCGAAGCGGGACGAGGACGCCGGCGAAGGCGCCTCCAACCGTCCCATCAAGAAGAAGAACAAGCAGCGACGCGAGGGCTCGCTCGTGGCCGCCGCCGACCACAAGGGGGTCGGAAGCCCGCGAAGGGTACCCCAGACCACTTTGAGAAGATGCTTGAAGGGCCATGCCCGAACCATTCCTTTCCCGTCAAGCATCTATACAAGGACTGCAGCCTCATGAAGTGGTTCTTGTCCGAAGGCTTCAACAGGGGGGAGCATGGGAAGGACCCCAAGCCGACCGCGGACGATGCCGAGGGGATGGACGGCGGCTTTCCGACACTAGATGACTGGTTCATGATCTTCAGAGGGTCGGCGGCCTACGACTCCAAGCGCCGCCAGAAGCTCACGTGTTGCGAGGTCTATACGGCCGAGCCGGCCACGCCTACCTTTCTCCGATGGTCGGAGTCTGCCATAACCTTTGATCGGACCAACCACCCGAAGAGCGTCCCGCAACCGGGGGGATATCCGCTCGTGGTCGACCCGATCATCGGCACGAAATGGCTCACCAAGGTACTGATGAATGGAGGCAGCGGCCTCAACATCATGTACGCCGAAACGCTCGATGCCATGGGCAACGACCAATCGCGCGTCCGACCGACCGGAGCGTCTTTCCATGGCATCGTGCCTAGAAAGTAGACCATGCCACTTGGACAAATTGATCTACCCGTCACCTTTGGGGATCCGTCCAATTATAGGACGGAGACCCTCACCTTCGAGGTGGTCGGGTTCCATGGAACCTACCATGCCATCCTAGGACGTCCATGCTACGCGAAGTTCATGCCCATCCCTAACTACACCTATCTAAAGCTGAAGATGACGGGGCCGTGCGGGGTCATCACCATTGGCACCTCCTTCCAGCGCGCCTACGAATGCGAGGTCGAGTGCTGCGATCACACTGCGGTAATCGTCGCCTCCAAGGAGCTTGCGGCCATCGGAAAGGAGGTCGCCGAAGAAGCACCCGACCCCAAGTGGTCGGCCGGGTCTTCCGAGCCAGTGGAGGGCACCAAGGAGGTCCTCATAAACCTTAGTGGCTCCAAGGGTGAAGTGGTGCACATTGGCACCATGCTTTCCTCTGAATAAGAAAGCGTGCTCATCGGCTTTCTCCACGCCAACAGAGACATCTTTGCGTGGAAACCCTCGGACATGCTGGGCATTCCGAGAGAAGTCATCGAGCATGCCTTGAAGATTAGTCCAGGCTCCAAGCCAGTGAAGCAGTGCCTATGTCGCTTCGACGAGGGGAAACGCAGGGCCATCGGCAAGGAGATCGCGAAGCTATTGGTGGCAGGGTTCATCAGGGAAGTATACCACCCAGAGTGGTTAGCCAATCTCGTCCTTTTATGAAAGAAGAGAGGGAAATGGAGAATGTGTGTTGACTACATGGGTCTCAACAAAGCGTGTCCAAAGGATTCCGTTTCCTTTGCCATGCATAGACCAAGTAGTCGACTCTACCTCAGGGTGCAAAACCCTTTGCTTCCTTGATGCATACTCTGGGTACCATCAAATCACGATGAAAGAGTCCGACCAGCTCACGACATCTTTCATCACCCCATTCGGATCATTATGCTATGTCACCCTATCATTTGGTCTGAAGAACGCAGGGGCTACGTACCAGCGTTGTACGCTTAAGTGTTTCAGAGACCTCATTGGGCGAACCGTTGAGGCCTACGTGGACGACATCGTGGTCAAGTCCAAACAGGCTGACCAGGTTGTAGCCAACCTTGAGCAGACCTTCACAAAACTCGGAGCAAACGATATTAAGCTCAACCCCGAAAAGTGCGTTTTCGGGGTCCTGAGGGGTATGCTGCTTGGTTTCATCGTCTCTGAGCGTGGCATCGAAGCCAACCCAGAGAAGATCTCAGCCATCACAAGGATGGGCCCGATTTAGAACATGAAGGGGGTACAACGAGTTACAGGGTGCCTCGCCGCGCTCATCCGCTTCGTCTCGCGCCTCGGCGAACGAGGTCTCCCCCTCTTTAGGCTTCTGAAGAAGGCCGACCATTTCGAATGGATGCCCAAGGCCCAGGAGGCGTTTGACACGGTCAAACAGCTCCTGACGAAGGCCCCGATCCTGGTTCCTTCGACCGACGGAGAACCACTTCTGCTCTACATTATGGCCACCATGCAAGTGGTCAGCGCTGCCCTAGTGGTGGAGCGAGAAGAAGAGGGACACGCCCTCAAAGTACAACACCCCATGTACTTCAAAGTACAACCTCGAGATGATGGGACAAGGCATCTCGTATGCCTCCCAGACTCCTGCAAGGACGAACCTGCTCCTAGGCAGAGGGGCTCGCTTCCCTTAGCTCTTGGGGCACGATGGCGGAGCCGCTCGCCTCCGCTAGCACCTCGGGCACGACAGCAGAGCCACCTGCCCCCATTGACTCTTGAGGGAGGCCGATGGTACGTCCCGGCTCTGCTGGCTCCCCGGATGTACCATTCCCTTTGTGGAACGAGAAGGGTCCCGACTCCTGCAAGGACGAACCAATACCTGTTAGCGCATCCTCGTTCTCTAGGATGTCTCACTCGACATCGTCGGCTACCTCATCATCGTTGTCATCGTCATCATCGTCATCGCTATTGGTGTCCTCCCCGTTCCCATGCCTGCAGCTTCTGCTACCTCTTCCTCTTCTTGTCCTCCTTCGCCTTCCTCAGCCGCTCGCCCTCAGTGTGATTCGCCGCCCTCACGGATGAATCCCTCGGCAACGGCGCCGGGTGATCCATGAAGATGAGGTCCCTCGGCTGGTCCCGCCCCTCTCAAAGTTAGTATCAAGAGGTCGGGAAATCTAATGAAGAGAAGGCATGAGAAGGGTAAACTTACGAAGACGACGTGGCCTGGTTCCGGCCGCATCGGAGGATGTCCCTGCATCGGGTAGACAAAATTGAGAGGGGCACCCGCGTCATCCCACGAGAGCTCCATTGCCTCCTTGATGCATTGCACGATCTCAGAGTTGGGGAGCGCCCCCTTGATGAGCGCCGTTCCATCGAACGATGCCTCAGGCGCCATCGCGTATAGCGGGAGCACGAGCGTCATCAACAGCACCACCCTCCTTGTGTCGTAGGCCCTGATGACGCCTGACCCCTTCAAGCTATTCTCCTTGACGATGTGGATGGCGGCAATGTGGTCCAAGATCTTCTTCTTGTCCTTCTCCGGGATGCCCCACTTCCTCCAGGACTCTGGGGCCTCTTTGATCAGGCACCCGGTGAACTCCGGTAGAGGGGCGGTGGCGTCGTTCTTGAGGTAGAACCACTGCGAGTGACACCCCTTGTTGGATGTTGATAGCCGCATCAACGGGTACTCGCCAACCCGATTGCTCCGGAGCTGGATGCCAGCGCACCCCATTGGCATGTGCAGCTCCTGCCTGCCGCTCTTCTCCCTCTTCTTCTAGATGGTGATGGCGAAGAAGTATCTCCATAAATCGAAGTGGGGGCTGATCCCTAGGAACCCCTCGCACAGGGTGATGAACACCGCCATGTGTTGGATCCCGTTGGGATTGAGATGTCGCACTTTGATCTTGTAGTAGGGCAGTAGCCCCGAAGAAATCTGTGGGTGGGGGTCACAAACCCATGCTCGTGGAAGTGGGCGAACGACACCACATAGTCGTCAGGCGGTGATGGCACCTCCTCCTCACCAGGTAGCAGCCACTCCTCGGCCGCGGTCCGTGCGCGGAGAAGACCACGACGGACAAGGCCCTCCATGCCCTGAAAGGTGATGTCAGAGCGGCACCACATATCCATTGGAGACGGGGGCGGGTGGATGTAGAGACAGGAAACCTGAGCGATTGACGGCGGTGGTCGTGGCTGCAGAGGCAAGGATGCAAGGTATGGAATCCGGGAGGCGAACCCTTTGGTTTTATAGGGGTGACGGATGTGAGGAAACCAACTGCCCCCCTAGATCTCCACGCCTACCATGATCTGCCGCAATGTCCCGCCACGGGACGTGCGCACGCAATCTCTGTTCGTTCCCTTGAAAAACTCACCAGACGTTTCGCCTCTCCGGACGGGCCATGACTCATCATGAGTAAGAGGAATATGGATCTAAAAGCGCCTCTACGGCCCGACTGGGCCCAGGAGTTCATAGGTCGGCCCATCGACGGGTTCGACAACCGCTCCAGGCACCTTTAGGGTGAGAGGTGGAAAGGGATGGGGCCGCTAGCGCCCAGTACCCGGGCACACGAGCGCCGCGGGCATCCCAGCCCATGTTTGAGTCTCGGCCGGTTACGATCCATGGTTTTTTTTCAAAGAAAGGTACTTAGCCCTCGGGACCGGTCGAACGGACCCGAGAACTATATGGATTGACCGCTGAGAATGTGGGGTCAGTCACCAAGCTGACCCAAGCTGGATCCCCACGAATGGGATGCCGGGGGGGCCACTCAGACTAGCCCATTAACTGCTCACCGGGTGCCATGATTCGTCCTTAGAGAAAAATCGTGGCATGGCTCGGCCCCTCCATTTTTATCGGAAAAAATGCTTGAAGGAAGACAATCGCAAAGACAAACCGATCCTCGACCGGACCCCTACTACGGGAGGGGGCTCCAGGAAAGGGAATCACCGCCCCCAGGTCACGCTATGGGCAACAAAAGAAGGCCGAGGCCTTCAGAGTCCTCCCATTCGGAAAAGCCTCCGAAGGAGTATTCTACTCCTCCACAGGCTCGGGGGCTACTGTCGGGGACCAATACTAGGGTACCCAAAGAGGAGGAGCTAATAACCATCAACATTGATTCATCCGAGCAATCAAGAGCACGACTACAGTTCCAACCGACCCCTAGGTGCACAAGCTACGCCTTGCCTGACCTCTGAGGATGGGCTCAGCCTCACCTGACACCGAGGTCGCGGGCTCCGCCTCACCCAACCACTGAGGGCTAGCTTTGCCTCACCCGGCCTCTAGGGGCGAGCTCCGCCTCGCCCGACCTCTGGGGGCTGGCTCCGCCTCGCCTAGCCTCTAGGGGCGGGCACCGCCTCGCCCGACCCTTGGGTTTGCTCTCTGCCTCTCCCGGCCTCTGGCGGGGACTCCGCCTCGACCGACCCTGAAGCCAAGGGATCCTTCTCGCCTAACGGAGACCCATACCGCCGCCAACCACTCTAGGTCTAAGCGAATGGGCCTGGGTCAAAGCTCTGACACCAAGGAGGTGACCGACATGCCCCGATATAACCCGTGGCCATGACGGGCCATACCTGGGGATTCATATCAGGAACAGCGTGGGCATACCGATGCTATTCTGCCTAACCCTCGTATGAGCACTGACAGGCGCGTCAGTTCACCACGATGTCCGCCAGGACAGAGTGGAGCGCCACGACTGGGATACGATGCCTGCGCATGGCTCCAGTGACTAACAGGGCCGTGACGTGGAGCTAGCCCTGTTGACGTCTATAGGGTCGGCGAGACCCGCATGAAGGAAAAGAAGGACCCGGTGACCCCGGAGGACTTCTTCTCCTTCTCATTCTCCTCTTTTCCCTCTACTATAACCCATGCTTTCCCTTGGCCTATAAAAGGGAAAGCAGGGTGTCCCATGAAGGGGACTCCAACCCATCGAACCTTGAACCGATCAGAACACACAAGCACACAGCCGAGAAGCGACCGAGCTCTCGGCACCTGTTCGCTCCTCTCACCAGAGACTTGGGACCTGTCCCTCTCTCGACCGTTTGTAACCCCTACTACGAACTTTCAGTGATAGTAACACGAGCAGCGGCAATGAACTGGATGTAGGGACATTCTGCCCGAACCTGTATAAACCTCGTGCCCTCTTAGCACACCATCCGAGCCAGACGCACAATATTAGAAATTTACTAGTCGGTGGCAACTCGAAACACCGACACCGACCTAATTTTCCATAGGCCTGCAAGGTGAGAAGCTGGCTAGCTCGATCTGCACTGTCTTCATTGTTGGTAGAAAGGATCTCACTGTCTCCATTGTTGGCAGAATGGATGATTGCAATCTCAAAGAAGAAGAAGAAGAAGAAAGTATGATGGCACCATTGAGCCGTTTGAGATGATCGATGTGAAGAGGATTCAAGAAATAATTGAGTCCATGGAGGTGGCGGAGGAAGTGCCTCCAGGGCCTATGATGACTTGTTCTTGAGCCATGCCCCATCACCAATTCTGAGTAACTATTTTAGAAAGTTGAGTTGCGACTCGACCATGCTCTCAAGTCTCAACTTCGTGATGTTCCCTTCAACCAACAGTTACCTAGGTTTGGGTATGGACCAACTTGATTTATCATGGCAAACAAAATCTTTTGGTACCGGGGATCAACTCAAGAGAATGATTATCGACCTGGTTTGAATGAACAAGGTGTCTACCATGGTAGGCTTGCCTCCTTCAGTTCGCTACTCAGTATTCAGGTGCATGTACATATTTCACTCTACAGAACTGTGGGTGTTTGATGCACTAACTAGTCCATCACCCGCGCCCTCGTGCGCGTCGCCGAATCACCTGGTTAAGGCGCTGGTAAAAAATATATGTTCAATCTTTGTATGGAAATATTATTAGGGAAGCCCTCGCGGGCGTCGGCGAATCACCTGGTTAAGGAGCTGGTAAAAAAATATATGTTCAATTTTTGCATGGAAATAATATTAGGGGAAGGAGTTTAATGTAGATATGTCATGCATAGAAACTGAAAGATTTAAGTTCTTTTTATATGATGCAGGACACATCTACTATGCATACTTTTCAGATCATGGCATTTTCTGTGCGTGGTAATCATAGACACGACATTTCTAGATCATACACATCTGAATTTTGCACTGGGATGGAGTCTATTATGAATTTCTGAAATCTTGGAGAGTAACAATGCTCATACATTTAAGCAAATTTGAGTTCCATTCCAAAGGAAAACAAATCATAGCAGTGCAAAACATAGAAAATAAAAACTCCACTCCAACCCAAGGGAAATAATCTTTACTCTCACTCTTGCTATGCTTGCTCAGATTCCTGTACCTTCTTCCAACCATTCCAAACATCTGTGTTTTAGAATCTATAGTTTTTCACTAGCCACTGTATCCTATTTTAGTTTTTTTTCCAATTCGTCTATTTTGCATTCCTTTGTTCCAGACAAGCCCTTGCTGTCAGCAAAGAATTGTTAGATAGTTGACATAGATGTACTTCGTAGTGGGCTTCTCCTGGCGTTTTACGTGAAGCTTCTCAGGCGTCTCTTGTTCTTCCCAGCAGCATGTGCCTCACCCGCTCCTTCGATGGTCGTAGCACCTCCATTTCCCACTTCACCGCTCCTTCGATGGTCGTTGCACCTTCATTTCTCACTTCAGCAATGATAGGGTTAGTGCTACTGATAGTATAGTGTGACATTACGTACCACCCAAGAACATTGAGAATGGCAATCAAATTAGGCATCTGCCATAAAAAACCAGTAAATATCAATTGCACCTGAATTTATGTTTTTTCGAAAAAAATATCTACATGGGGTTCATAGTACCGGGTGGTCATTTTGGCCAGCATGTAAGACAGAGAAGCCATTGCCATCATGTAATGAAAACATCACGATCAATTGAAGAAAGAAACCTAGGCAATAGTTAAAGGAGGAAGCAGTAGACAACCTGGGGCTACTCCAAAAATGGTGTCGGTCATGAACAGATAAAGGGATGGCAATAAATTCCAGTAATTTGGCCCTACTGATATCACCAAATTCATAACAGAAGTTCTTATACTTCAAAAATGACAAAAAAAAAAGGAAAGGAAAAAGGTTTGGCATGCTGCTAAAGCACATTCATTCTATATTTTGTTATTTTAATGTACACTTGTATATTTTCATATATTAAGGATTTTATTATGGATCTGGTACATTTAACTTCATGGAGGTTTAAATCTGAAAAAACAATCCCATGACCTTTAGTTGTTAGGAGCATTCATGCATATATCCTATGAACATGCTGCTAGGACATGTACCTTTGCCGTCAATGTAGGCCACATAGAAGGTTGACGAAGTCGGCCATGTAGGATTCAGTACATGTGGCCAATAGATGTAGACACAGAGAACATTGACATATAAGAAGGTTGTCATTGCATCTTTGACACTACGGCATGCATCACCAGCAACAACCTCCTCACCGCCGTGGCCAGGTCTTGCTGTTGCTACAAAAAACTACAGTGAGCTTACTCTATTTTAGATTATAGAATTATGTATGCATGCTAAAGAACATAACTATGATAACAATATATGTGCAAAGCCAAGGGTCCTGTATAGTTATTCCATGGTGATGCACATCTCTGGGATATGGTAATATGTTGATAAAAGATTGGGGTATTCATGGAACTCTGTCAGTGTCATACTATTGAGAACTAAAAACCAAAAAGTTAGTCAAATTAAATATGTGAAGCGAATAGCAAGTCATTATTATACAGGTAATAAATGTTTCTTTTGTTTTACAAATTTTAATGTGGATAGAAACTAAGCACAGTTGTCCCATGCTGGACATCTCCTGTATATGGCAATGACAATGTAGTTGATAAAAGAAAAGGTATACGTATGAAACCCTCTCTCAGCAAACATGTATTTAAGAATCAAAACCAAAACATAGAATAATACTACAATTTTCATTTTAGGAATGGACAGCTATCGCGGACTACACATTTCCTGTATATGCCAATTCTATAAAGCTCACCTGCAAAATGGGAGTGAAGGAAGGGCCCAAGGAGCTAGCCCCAGGCCAGTGGCAAAGGATTCTTCGAACGACTCATGTTCGGTACACTAAAACCTGCTATGTCAGATCTCTCATTTCCACTAAACTAATTGTCACCACCGCTACCTATCACTGAGCTAATGAGTTTTACTATATATGAAAATGTCAACTATCACTCTACTAATTCTCATTATATAGCACATAAATGGCATTTCCTCTCACTGAACTAATAAATCCATATTAAATCAATTTATCCCTCAAGATAAGGCTTAGGACCGGCCTTACCTCGTGATTAGAAGAGGGCGAAGGCAATCATCGATGCGCTTCTTGAGCATGTGCACAAGCTTGATAATGGGCTAGGCATAAAACTGGCATGGGATATGCATTTCCTCACACTGGCTTGTGTATGTGGACTATTAGGAAGATAGTTTAAGCCTGACAAATAGGTTATGTAGAGATATAGGTGACCAAGAAATAATTGGAACGTGCTGCAATGTTATGGGCATAATCAGTAAGCTAAGGTGGTAATAGCTATTCCATAATTATGAACCATACTTTTAGAAACAATCATGCCAGGTAAGAGTCCATGCAGGTTCTTGTTAATAGAACACATGTGAACAAAAAAACAGCAAGAGCTGCATAGGAAATTCACCAGGTTCATATCCTATGATATCCACGATTTTGTGTTGAACACCAACAGCGGGGCAACCCTTACAAATAATGTGAGTCAAGGGAAGACAGTGATATGATAAACAAGGAACGAAGAATGAAAAAATAATAAAAGTTCCGTACAGAACTCACCCAAATGCCGCAGGATGGGTTTAGACTATTTCTACCAGCAGCACTCACAACAGGCTAGCCAACCTATGTGGGATTTTTTTTCTTTAATCAATCAGCAAAGTACCGAAGGGCAAAGCAGAAAAAAGGAAATATGGAAAATAGATGTTAAAATGTAGAAATAATAATAAATCAAAGGGACATGCAGGAACAGGGCTTGCTGCAACCGGGAGATTGTCTAAACCACAAGCGTCTCACAAAAAGGATATGAACTGAACATGTGAAGTAATGAAAAGCATAAACACCATCACAAAGAGATGAATCAGGTCAAGCAGACCACACCACGGATAGCTAATAATTCAGTAGCAGACAATACATGGTTATGGAATCTGGTACCTTCAATAGTTGGGATACCCATGTTCCATGTATGAATACGAAAACAGCTATAACTCTTTGTTTGTTAATAGCCGAGAAAACAGAGCCAGATAGTAAGGTTGCTAAGCAAGGATTTTGGTAACTATGATTGAGCAAACAAATATTAACTCTATCTGTTCCCCTTTTCTATAGCAAATAACAGAGGTATATGACGAATTTAACATTTAATAAATCCCAAATCTGCACTGCCTAGGCAGCAAAGGTCACAGCACCTAAAAACCATTTTCACATATGTAGTTTATTTTATAAATAGCAAAAGAATATAAGTAGTTGCAAGGCTATTTTCCGTTTGTATGTATTCACCCAAAATAAAATCTGACATTCATGGAATATAAAGTGATGGCCATAGTGATGCCTATCTATTATGTCTGCATTTTTTTGATAAGTCGACGGGGGGAGGGGGGAGGGAGAGAATCCCTAACCTGGATTATATTAATGTGGCTATGTTGCATTATGTTAGAAGACTGTGAATTCATGTTCATAGAGAGAGGTGGCTAAAAAATGCACATAAGTACCTAATTGGGAGGCTGCTTTTGTGTAGATCCTGGAGAATTGGGGATGTTGCTTTGCTTGTCATCCTGGTACTGTACCCTGTACGATTTGGAATATGAAGCCTCTGCCATTTTTTGCAGCAGAGTAGCACCGCCCTTGCTAAACCTGCAGATGCAAGGCTACAGAGACCTTTTCAAAGATTCACATATAGCTTCTTTTGGTTTCTGTGTAAAATAGGAGCAAAAATGTTTATGAGCATTGAGATAACTATCATATTAGTCTACAGTGATCTGGAACTCATAAAAGTTTAGGTATAGATAATTGTTGCTACATAATCGTAGGCACTATGCTGAGGTGTAAAATAGAGATTAGAAGAGAACTTGTCACTATGAAGGAATCTCAAGTAGGCTGGTACTATAAAGATAATATAATGGGAGACCGTACATTTTTGTTAACTGATACTGTAAAGATGATACATATGGGATGTATGCAGGCAAGGAAAAAAAGTAGAAGATAGTTTTGCAAATGGTCGTGCAAAACAACATCTTTTTTTTAAAAAATCGAAGGAATCCGATCTTTTGATGTTAAACAGTGACGACAATTACCATTATGTGGTGTCTATGGACAATAAAACTGATGGAGAGAGAATTTTTATATAGATTCATATTTTAAACCAACATGGTTGTGCATTCTCATTGGTGTCTAATTGTTGCCATCCTATTGAATCATTGAAAGGGTCCAACTGAAATAGACTTTACTAAACTGATATATGGAAAATCAACATCCGCACTGGCACCAACAATAACACAGAAGAATGCAAAAACACAAGAGGTACCATAGACAAAAATCTAGAGGCATATTTCCATGTATATGGATACAGTTTTATTATAACGCCGACTTAGATTACCACCTTTTTTACTTGTAGTACCTCTGTCAAAGGAGGAGATATTATGGTTTCAAGGTTAAAGCGCAGTGCCACGATAGAAAAAAGGATGCCACAAAAATTTTAGAAAAAATAATACTATGATAGGGGAAGAAAGCAACATAAATGATGGCACCTTCCTTTTCCCAATATGTGCAAATAACTGGTACGTGGCAGCAAGATGTAGAATAATTACCTTACAAGATTGACATGTATGTATAGATGATTGCAGGACCACCGATAGCAAAGGCAACTAGAGTTGTGCCTAATAGGAAGCATTGAACCACAAATCAGCCACTGTTATGGACTGGCAACAAAATATCTCATCAGTGAAATTAAATTTTTTTTACTGAGACTATTCTATTCTTGCATTTTAATTTTGCAAAACAGAAGAGACATGTTGTAAGCATCACCAAAGCATGGCAAGGTAACACATGGTAATACGATGAAATATGTTAGACCAATCTATAACATAAACAACTGTACTGATACTTTTTAATCTTACACTTTAATTCTACTAATATGACGGCATCAGCAATGAGAGCCAAAAAGAGAAATCAATAGCCAGTCATGATCATGGCATGAGCAATGAGAGGCAAAAAGAGAAACCAGTAGACAGTCAGCTTTCATCACCTAGAATGTAGCTTGCAAAAAGATCATTAGATATTCAGATATCACTTTTAAACTGGTTGTTTATCAACATCTTCTATGGTCTTCTCATACTACAACTAAAAAATTGGCAGGAAACATCTTTTATGCTTTCAATTTAGGCCCTCTGAACCACCAAGCTAAAAGCTCTAGTTTGGTTTTGGTGAATTGATGAAACCTTAAGTGCTAACCTAGTTTATCAAGTGATCATGATATAGGTAGCACATTCCAAGTTGTGAAGCAAATGAAGATCATGACATGATGACGGTGAAGGTATGGTGATGATCAAGTGCTTCGACTTGGAAAGAAGAAAGAGAAAAAACAAAAGGCTCAAGGCAAATGTATAAATTGTAGGAGCCATTTTGTTTTGGTGATCAAGACACTTAGAGAGTATGATCAAATTTAGGTTTGATAGCCATACTATTAAGAGGGGTGAAACTCGTATCGGAATGCGGTTATCAAAGTGCCACTAGGTGCTCTAACTCATTGCATATGCATTTAGGATCTAGTGGAGACCTAACACCCTTGAAAATGTTTGTGAAAATATGCTAACACATGTGCACAAGGTGATACACTTGGTGGTTGGCACATTTGAGCAAGGGTGAAGAAGTTAGAAGTGAAATGGAGTTGGTCGCAATGATGCTGGTGTCGGTCAACTGACCGGACGCTGGGTCGCTCTGCGACCGGACGCTGGGCTATGTCCGGTTAAGCATGACCGGACGCGTCCGGTCGACAAAAACAGGTTTTGGACCCTTACTATAAACGACCAGACGCTGAGGCTTCAGCGTCCGGTCAGTTCTGTCGGAGCGTTCGGTCAGCTTGTCGACCGTTGAGATCAAACGTTCACTGTTGAACACAGGAGACACGTGGCCACCATCGGGCGACCGGATGCTGAGGAGCAGCGTCCGGTCAGTAGGACCGGAGCGTCCGGTCACCCAGATCAGTGTCCAGTGAAGGGGTACAACGGCTCTATTTCGTGGGGGCTTCTATTTAAGCCCCATGACTGGCTCAAGCTCACTCTCTTGGCCATTTGCATTGACATAGCAACCTTGTGAGCTTAGCCAAAGCCCTCCTACTCATCTCCATCATTAATTCATCATCATAGTGAGATTGGGAGTGATCCAAGTGCATTGCTTGAGTGATTGCATCTAGAGGCACTTGGTGTTCGTGTTTCGCTGTGGATTTCGCTTGTTACTCTTGTTGGTTGCCGCCACCTAGACGGCTTGGAGCAGCGAGGATCGTCGAGCGAAGGGTGGTGATTGTCTCTGGCTCCGATCGTGGTGATTGTGAGGGGTTCTTGACCTTTCCCTGGCGGAGCGCCAAAAGGTACTCTAGTGGATTGCTCGTGGCTTGTGTGATCCTCATCTTGTGTTGGTTGTGCGGCACCCTATTGAGGGTTTGGCGTGTGAAGCCAATTAGCGCGTGAACCTCCAAGTGAATGAATCACCACAACGAGAACTAGCTTGCCGGCAAGCAAGTGAACCTCGGTAAAAAATCATTGTGTTCATCATTGATTCCGAGGTGATTGGTCTTCATTGTTATTCATCCTTGTGATTGATTGGTTCCTTCATCTACACGACGGTATAACTTTCTTGATCACTCTCTTTATATTACCGCAAACTAATTGTCAAGCTCTTTAGTGTAGTTAGTTGTGAGAGCTTGCTTGGTTGGTTGGTGTGGCTCTTTAGTTAGCCTTTGAGAGCACACTAACATAGAGTAGTGGCATAGCTATTGTGTGAATAGATTCTACCTAAACTAGAATTGTGGTAGGTGGCTTGTATTTTGAGTAGGCTAGCGTAAAACTCGCTTCGCCTCATAATTGTCTAATCCTTTTGTTAAGTGTTATTGTAGAAATTTTATTAGGCTATCCCCCCCCCTCTAGCCATTAGGACCTTTCAAGTGATATCAGAGCCGAGGTCACCGTGATTTGAGGCTTAACAACCTTCGGTGTAAAAATGGCTCAAATCAACAACACCAAGAAGCTACCCCAATTTGATGGCACAAATTATCCTTATTGGAAGTCAAAGATGACCACACATATCAAGTCAATCAATAGAAAGGTGTGGAAGGTGGTAGAAACCAAAATTGAGATTGAAGATCCAGAGTATCCCACCGCGGTCGAAGAAGTGCTTCTCCAAAATAATGGCATTGCTCTAAGTGCTATTCATGATGCAATTGATGAGAGAACATTTGAGAAAATCAAGAATATTGAGATGGCTCATGAGGCTTGAAAGAAGTTGGAATAATCATTTGAGGGCACTCAAGCCATGAAGGGTGCAAAGGCATACATTCTCAAAGAGAACTTTGCAAGCTTCAAGATGAAGGAGGATGAGAGTGTGCCGGAGATGTTCCATAGGCTTCAAGTGCTTGTTAATGATCTCAAAGCACTTGGAGAAGAGGTGAAGGATAAGGACTTCTCCCACAAGTTCTTGAGATGTTTGCCTTCAAGATTTAGAACATTGGTCACTATTCTAGTGAGGAGTGGTTTGGACACCATGACACCAAACCAAGTGTTGGGAGATATAATGACCGATGATACATATAGAGATGATGATGAGAAGGAAGAAAAGAGGGAGAAGAAAGATGAGAAGAAGGATGACAAGAAGAAGAGCATGGCATTCAAGGCCACATCATCCAAGGGCAAAGCCAAGCTAGAAACATCAAGTGAAGAGGATGATTCATGGGATGATGATGATGATGATGATGATGATGATGATGATGATGAGAAGATTGCTCTCTTTGTCAAGAGATTTGGCAAGTTCATGGTGAAGAAGGGCTATCGTGCTAGAAGAAAGAAGTCTTCATCCAAGAACAAGGAAGAGTCAAGAAGATGCTTCAAGTGTGGAAGCAAAGATCATCTTGTTGCTCAATGTCCATACAATAGTGACAATGATGATGACAACAAGAAGAACAAGAAGAAGGACAAGAAGGAAAAGAAAGAGAAGAAGGACAAGATGGCCTTCAAGAAGAAGGGTGGTTCATATGTGGTCACTTGGGATAGTGATGCTTCCTCAAGTGATGATGATGATGATGATAGTGATGATCACAAGACTACCAAGAAGAAGGTTCTAGCAAGCATTGCCATCAATGAAAAGCCTTCTCTCTTCAACTCTTCATCATGCTTCATGGCTAAGGACACTAAGGTACAAACTTGTGATGATGAAAGTGATGAAGAACATGATGATGATAATGAAAATGAAAAAGAAAATGATAGTGATAGTGATGATGATGAACCTATTAAGGATGAATTAATTGATATGCTAGAAGATGCTAGAGAACACTTTGACATCAAGAGGAGGGAATGCAAAAGCTTGCGTAAGGAACTAAAAGCCCTTAAGCAAGCCTTTGATGAGCTCAATGCATCTCATGAGAGGCTAGAGGAAGCCAATGAGAAGCTTGGCAAAGCTCACAAAAAGCTTGAAAAGGCTCATTCCTCTTTGCTTGATGAGCAAAATAAAAAGAAGCATGTTGAAACTTGTGATATAGGTTTAACTTGTGATATAATTGATGAATCACTATCTTTTCCTATCATTGTTCCCTCTACTAACCCTTCTTGTAGTACTTCCACTTCCACCTCATCTAGTAGTGACGGTCTCACTTGTGATGCCTCACTAGTGGTTGAGAATGAGAATCTCAAGAAGGAGGTTAACAAGCTCACTCACACTTTGGCTAAGGCCTATGGTGGTGAGGACCGCTTGCTTATGTGCTTGGGTAGCCAAAGAGCTTCTCTCTACAAAGAAGGATTGGGCTATACCCCAAAGAAAGGCAAGACGACCTTTGCTCCTCACAAGACTTGTTTTGTGAAGAACAATGGTCGGTTTTGCATTAGTTGCAAACAAGTGGGTCATAAAGAGCATGAATGCACCAACAAGAGCAAAAATGCTAATGTATCCTCCCTTAAGCTTGATTCATGCTATATGCTTACTGAGGGTACAAATGGTGTGAAGGCTAAGTTCATTGGTAAAACATGGATGGGCTCAAAGAAGAAAGCCATTTGGGTACCAAAGAGCCTAGTGACCAACCTTCAAGGACCCAAGCAAGTTTGGATACCTAAAAAGAATTGATCTTCTTTTGTAGGTCAATTATAAAGCCAGAGGAAGGCATTGGGTTTTTGATAGTGGGTGCACTCAACACATGACCGGTGATGCAAGAATGTTCAACTCAATCAACACCAATGGCAATGATGGTTATGATAGTATTACATTTGGTGATAATGGCAAAGGCAAGATCAAAGGGCTTGGTAAGATTGCAATATCCAATGACATGAGCATTTTCAATGTGTTGCTAGTAGAGAGCTTGAACTTTAATTTGCTATCCGTGGCTCAATTGTGTGATCTTGGATTCAAATGCATATTTAGAGTAGATGATGTAGAGATCATAAGTGTAGATGGCTCTAACTTGATCTTCAAAGGCTTTAGATATGAGAATCTATACTTGGTTGATTTCAATGCTAGTGAATCTAGATTATCTACATGCTTGTTCACTAAATCTAGCATGGGTTGGATATGGCATAGAAGGCTTGGTCATGTTAGAATGAAACAATTGAATAGATTGGTTAAGCATGACTTGGTTAGAGGCTTGAAAGATATTGTGTTTGAGAAGGATAAGCTTTGTAGCTCTTGTCAAGCTGGCAAACAAGTTGGAAACACCCATCCTAAGAAAAGCATGATGAGCACTAGTAAAGCATTTGAGTTATTGCACATGGATTTGTTTGGGCCAACACAATACACTAGCATTGGTGGTAACAAATATGGCTTTGTGATAGTGGATGATTACACTAGATACATATGGGTATTCTTTCTAGTGGACAAAAGCGATGTGTTTGCAACATTCAAATCATTTGTTAAAGGCATTCACAATGAGTTTGAAACAACCATCAAGAGAGTTAGAAGTGACAATGGTAGTGAGTTCAAAAATACTAGAATTGATGAGTTGTGTGATGAATTTAGAATTAGACATCAATTCTCGGCCAAGTACACTCCACAATCAAATAGCCTTGTTGAGAGAAAGAATAGAACACTCATTGATATGGCAAGCTCTATGCTTAGTGAGTACAATGTGAGTCAATCTTTTTGGTCCAAAGCTATCAACACGGCTTGCTATTGTAGCAACCGCCTCTATTGTCACCGATTGAAAGAGAAGACGTCATATGAGCTCTTGAATGGTAGAAAGCCCAACATTGCATATTTTTGGGTCTTTGGTTGCAAATGCTATATCTTAAAGAAAGGCACTAGATTGGGCAAGTTTGACAAGAAATGTGATGAAGGATTCCTACTTGGTTACTCCACTACAAGCAAAGCATATAGAGTTTGGAATTTGGATAGTGGTACTCTTGAGGAAGTTCATGATGTTGAATTTGATGAAACCAAGGGTTCACAAGTAGAGAATGGGAACTTGGAAGATGTTAGAGGCATTCAACTTTCAAATGCCATGAAGAACATGGATGTTGGTGAATTGAGACCTAGGCAAGTGAATGATGATGAAGATGATCAAGTGCAAGTGCTCTCCAACTCAAATGTGCAAGATGATACAAATCAAGCTAGTACAAGTGGCTCTCATGACAATGAACAAGATCAAGTGGCTAGTACATCATCTCAACCAAATGATCAAGCAAGTGCAAGCAATCAAGTTCCAATCCTCCAACCAACCAATGTTGCAAGAGATCATCCATTAGACACTATCATTGGTGATATTTCAAGAGGTGTACAAACAAGATCAAGATTGGCATCATTTTTTGAACACTTCACATTTGTGTCATCTATTGAACCAAAGAAGATAGATGAAGCTTTGAAGGATGTTGATTGGGTGAATGCTATGCATGAAGAATTGAATAATTTCACAAGAAATCAAGTTTGGGAATTAGTAGAGAGACCAAAGGGACACAATGTGATTGGAACCAAATGGGTCTTTAGAAACAAGCAAGATCAAGATGGGATAGTAGTAAGGAACAAAGCAAGATTGGTAGCACAAGGCTACACACAAGTTGAAGGTCCTGACTTTGGAGAAACATATGCCCCGGTTGCTAGATTGGAAGTAATTAGAATCTTGCTAGCCTATGCTTGTGCCCACAACATCAAGCTCTATCAAATGGATGTTAAGAGTGTATTTCTCAATGGTTACATCAATGAAGAAGTATATGTTGAGCAACCGCCCGATTTTGAAGATGACAAGAAGCCCGATCATGTGTACAAGTTGAAGAAAGTATTATATGGCTTGAAGCAAGCACCTAGAGCATGGTATGAGAGATTGAGGGACTTCCTACTCTCTAAAGGGTTCACAATGGGCAAGGTTGATACTACTCTTTTCATCAAGAAGATTGGAAAAGATCTATTTGTGTTGCAAATCTATGTTGATGATATCATATTTGGATCAACCAATCAAGACTTTTGTGATGAGTTTGGAAAGATGATGGCTAATGAGTTTGAAATATCCATGATTGGAGAGTTGGGTTACTTCCTTGGTCTTCAAATCAAGCAATTAAAGAATGGTACATTTGTGAGTCAAGGCAAATATATCAAGGACATGATCAAGAAGTTTGGCATGAGTGATAGCAAAGTCATTAGCACACCAATGGGAACCAATGTCAACTTGGATAGTGATGCAAGTGGAAATATGGTGGATCAAAAGTTGTATCGGTCTATGATTGGAAGCCTACTCTATGTGACCGCATCAAGGCCGGATGTCATGTATAGTGTATGCATATGTGCAAGATTTCAATCCTCACCAAGAGAAAGTCATTTGAAGGCTACAAAGAGAATATTGATGTACTTGAAGCATACACCAAATGTTGGCTTGTGGTATCCCAAAGGAGCAAAGTTTGAGCTAGTTGGTTACTCCGACTCGGATTATGCGGGATGCAAGGTTGAAAGGAAGAGCACCTCGGGCACATGTCAATTGTTGGGAAGATCACTTGTTTCATGGTCATCAAAGAAGCAAAATAGTGTTGCATTATCAACCGCCGAAGCCGAATATATATCCACCGGTAGTTGTTGTGCACAAGTACTTTGGATGAAGGCTACCTCGAGTGACTTTGGAATCAAGTTCAAGAAAGTGCCATTGCTATGTGATAATGAGAGTGCAATCAAGTTGACCAATAATCCAGTTCAACATGCAAGAACAAAGCACATTGATGTCCGCCACCATTTCATAAGAGATCACCAACAAAAGGGGACATTTGCATTGAGAGTGTAGGCACCGAAGATCAACTTGCCGATATATTCACCAAGCCATTGGATGAGAAAATGTTTTGCAAGCTAAGGAATGAGTTGAACATATTTGATTTCTCAAATATGTGTTGATGCACCCCCCCCACTTATATGACATGCCTCTCCTTCGAGCAATCCAAGGTAAAAGTTGATTGGCATGGCATACATCCTTGCTAAGGACATGTTTAGTGCATCTAGTCATCTCTCCATTTTATTAGGCTCATTCATGAAAATCAAATGTATTTGATGTTATATGGTATCACTATTGCTTCTATGCTTGACTTGATCTAGTGATAGCATATGACATTGTTTATGGGCTTGTAAACCTAGGGTTTGATCTAGAAAATACGCTCTAAGTGTTTAACTCAACATGGTACAAGATAACCCTTATTTGGAGGTGTGAAGAAGCTTGTCCTTGGATCAAACCAAGTTAAATATCTTTGGCAAATATTCTAGTTTGAACCAAATTTAGGAATATAATCCTCACCCCATTGATTGACATTGATAATCTCAACCTATCCACCTTTTAAACCTTTATGGTCATTGATGACAAAGGGGGAGAGAAACAAAGATATAAGTGATAGGGGGAGAAATAACAAAGAAATTAGTACATAGGAGAGAAACAAAAGATATTAGTGATATTAGTGTACTAAGATGGTGAAAAGACAATGAAGGGGGAGAACTTGACATAGAGGGAGAGATATGATAAAGGAAAGGAATCTATTAGAATCTTGAGCACACAAGTAGGGGGAGCAAGCTTATGAACTTGTATGGTGCATTTGAATGTGCATTTCATATGTTTGCTTGCATGGCACAAGTTTTAAATTTCAATATTCATGCTTGTGTGGTGTATGCTAGTTGTAGGTTTGAATGATGAAATGAAAAATTAGCATGAATAGACTATTTAGTGATTTCATTCTCTAGTATTATGAAGTGGTATCTAATGATTTCATTTCCAAGTGTTGTTTCCAAGTGGTATCAAGCTAACCATGATGCTAAGGATGGTATATTGGTGCACTCCGATTGGTATCACGCTTCAAAGGTCCATCTTTTATACCTTAGCATCACTTGGTAGACATTGTCTCCTATATTTCCTATCTAAGCATATGTGTAAGCTTCAATCCAAACTCTTAGCACATATGTAGGGGGAGAAATTGCTACCATATAGGATTCATGAAACTTGTCCATATCCTTTTACACATGGTAAATATGCTTGGACAAGCAACATGGATTCAATTGAATTTCAATTCATATCTTTGTGAAAGGGTTGTCATCGATTACCAAAAAGGGAGAGATTGAAAGCTCTAGTTTGGTTTTGGTGAATTGATGAAACCCTAAGTGCTAACCTAATTTATCAAGTGATCATGATATAGGTAGCACATTCCAAGTTGTGAAGCAAATGAAGATCATGACATGATAACGGTGAAAGTATGGTGATGATCAAGTGCTTTGACTTGGAAAGAAGAAAGAGAAAAACAAAAGGCTCAAGGCAAAGGTATAAATTGTAGGAGCTATTTTGTTTTGATGATCAAGACACATAGAGAGTGTGATCACATTTAGGTTTGATAGCGGTACTATTAAGAGGGGTGAAACTCGTATCGGAATGCGGTTATCAAAGTGCCACTAGATGCTCTAACTCATTGCATATGCATTTAGGATCTAGTGGAGACCTAACACCCTTGAAAATGTTTGTGAAAATATGCTAACACATGTGCACAAGGTGATACACTTGGTGGTTGGCACATTTGAGCAAGGGTGAAGAAGTTAGAAGTGAAATGGAGTTGGTCGCAATAATGCTGGCGTCGGTCAACTGACCGAACGCTGGGTCGCTCTGCGACCGGACGCTGAAAGGCTGTGTCCGGTCGAGTGGTCGGTCGGAACAGTGGTTAGGGTTAAGCACCGGACGCTGGGCTGTGTCCGGTCAAGCATGACCGGACGCGTTCGGTCGGCAAAAACTGGTTTTGGACCCTTACTGTAAACGACCGGACACTGAGGGTTCAACGTCTGGTCAGTTCTGTCGGAGCGTCCGGTCAGCTTGTCGACCGTTGAGATCAAATGTTCACTGTTGAATGCAGGAGACACGTGGCTGCCATCGGGCAACCGAACGCTGAGGAGCAGCGTCCGGTCAGTAGGACCGGAGCATCCGGTCACCCCGATCAGTGCCCAGTGAAGGGGTACAACGGCTCTATTTCGTGGGGGCTTCAATTTAAGCCACATGGCTGGCTCAAGCTCACTCTTTTGGCCATTTGCATTGACATAGCAACCTTGTGAGCTCAGCCAAAGCCCTCCTACTCATCTCCATCATTGATTCATCATCATAGTGAGATTGGGAGTGATCCAAGTGCATTGCTTGAGTGATTGCGTCTAGAGGCACTTAGTGTTCGTGTTTCGCTACGAATTTCGCTTGTTACTCTTGGTGGTTGCCGCCACCTAGATGGCTTGGAGCAGCGAGGATCGTCGAGCGGAGGGTGGTGGTTGTCTCCGGCTCCGATCGTGGTGATTGTGAGGGGTTCTTAACTTTTCCCTAGCAGAGCGTCAAAAGGTACTTTAGTGGATTGCTCGTAGCTTGTGTGATCCTCATCTTGTGTTGGTTGTGCGGCATCCTATTGAGGGTTTGGCGTATGAAGCCAATTAGCGCGTGAACCTCTAAGTGAGTGAATCGCCACAACGAGGACTAGCTTGCCGGCAAGTAAGTGAATCTCGGTAAAAAATCATTGTGTTCATCATTGATTCCGAGGTGATTGGTCTTCATTGTTATTCATCCTTGTGATTGTTTGGTTCCTTCATCTACACGGCGGTATAACTTTCTTGATCACTCTCTTTACATTACCGCAAACTAGTTGTCAAGCTCTTTAGTGTAGTTAGTTGTGAGAGCTTGCTTGCTTGGTTGGTGTGGCTCTTTAGTTAGCCTTTGAGAGCACACTAACATAGAGTAGTGTCATAGCTATCGTGTGAATAGATTCTACCTAAACTAGAATTGTGGTAGGTGGCTTGTATTTTGAGTAGGCTAGCGTAAAACTCGCTTCGCCTCATAATTGTCTCATCCTTTTGTTAAGTATTGTTGTAGAAATTTTATTAGGCTATTCACCCCCCTCTAGCCATTAGGACCTTTCACAAGCAACATAAAAATCAGAAGAGAAAATATGTCGGTTTCAATTTTAGATTGGAACATGGCAACTAAGATGGTGTAGACAAAACCGAACCTATAAATGATTTTACAACCCTAAAAAGGAATTCCATATATCCATCTTCCCCTCGGCACCCAAAGTGCCACAAGATGCTTAATTGTTTAAAAGATGCTTCTATCAATTCCTAAGCATTACCTGAAATCATTAATCAAACAGAAAGGCTAAAAAAAGATACCGCATTATTATGTGTTATTATCCATGAGGTGATCATGCAGCCAACTGCTTGCTCAACATTTTTTAGATGGTTGGACTTAAAGGTTTTGTTGTTGTTGTTGTTGATGTTGTTGTTCATCTACCTTTTTCTCTCTGATGGATCATCCCCACCAAATAGGGTGAAAGTGCGAAATTAATTCTTACATCTTGAACTTGGCAGCGATCAAACTAGACAAAGGAAGAAATCATCACAGGCAATAAACAGTACATCTCTTTGGTGCCTGGAAACTACACAAAGCAGAAGAAGTCGGAAGAAATGCATGAAAACAGATGCAACCATTGAGCATTGCTTTAATTATCATTGAACAGGTACAAAGATAGTGTCAACTTTGGGCATGATGGTTGGTTCAGTTGTGAGCATTGCCTCAATCATCAAAAAAGAAAGAAAGAGATGTAATGTGGAAAGGTAGACCATAATAATTGCATGAAACATCAAACATAATTTATGCTGCAATCATCACAGCACTAGCAATTTATCTCAAAGCAAAACATAACAGGAATAGGAAACCGTATTCATCACTTAACATGACCAAAATGGAAATAATAAATCAAAAACCATCGGTACATTGTCTCAATCTTTATCCTACCCTAAGAAATCAAACAAATATCACAGACATGGTCATGTGCTCAGGTCTATTGCATAATACCTGCCTGCTCTCAAAATCCAGTGGAACCCATCAGGTCGCAGCCTACAATACCGAAAAAATCACAGTTAGATTGGTAAGAGAAAAGGGGAAGAATAGTAGACCTAGGGGGAATTGATCTTAGAACAATAGATGCAGGATAAAATCAAATAGAGTAAGGATAGAGAGGGGGGAGTAAACGAGCCAGCGGACGGATCGAGGGAAAGCAGAGCCGCGCCAACCGTCTGCAGGAGCTCGCACGGAGGGGGGCCAGTGGCCGCGGCCGCCGGCGCTGCTCGCCCGCGGCACGCGCGTCGCACTGTGCCGACGCCACCCGCGCCGCGGGGCCCACCCGCACCTGTCGCTGCCTCGGGAGGGAAGGAGAGAGAGAAAGGGGAGAGAAACGGAGGGGGAGGCAGGTGAGGGAGATATTTTCCCCTCCAACCAATCACACGTGGACACGCGGTATGCTACAGTAAAGCGTCGGTGGGGTAAAGGTGAACCACATATCGGGAAATCAATGCTGTAAAAAAAATTCTATCGTGGACCGTCTGGTTGATGGCCAAACTAACAAGAATAGATTGAAGAGAGAGGGAAAAACTGGGAAAGTTAAATGCCTATTCGTTTGGCATGATAAGCCATGGCTGAAAGTACTGTTGGTTAATTTATTGTGAAAGAAAATATTGTTCGTTGGCTGAAAAAATATAGCTTATAAACCAAACAAACAAGGCGAAAGCTGCAGCAACAGGTGCTGTTTTTATGCAGCCGCTAACAATGGTAAGGCATGTTTGGTTGCCAGCCACGTTTAGTCACTCCTAAGGTTAGTTATTTGCCACAATGTGGCTTGCCAACTGTTTGGTTTGTTACTTAAACTTTGGCAAAATTGTGTGGCTACTGTTTGGATGATTGCCATAAAAATTTGATAAAATTACCACATATGGTTTAGATCACATTATGTTAAAATCAAATCACAAGTTTGTATGATGTTTATAATGAACCAAGAATAAATATGACAATTAAGACTAATATAGATAATTAGTGGTCTAAAATACCCTTCTATTTTTATATTTTTTTTCTTAAAATTTTCACTTATTTAATTTTTTCTTCCATTCTCTCTCTACCCTATCCACCGCATCCCAAGTTCCCAACCACGCAACGCAACCTTATCTAGCTTCATCCATCGCTCGATGTGCCCAGACGGCCAGATGACCGAGCGCTCGAGCGTCCCCGCGCCCTGGCGACCCGACGGTCGCGCGCTACCGTGTCCCCACGCCCCGGCGACCCGACGACCACGAGCTCCCATGGCACTCGTCGCCTGCCTCTGTCCTTCCACCACACTCGTCTGCTCCGTGTCCTCGCTGCTGGAGCCAAGCACATCATGGTGGGAGGGGAAGGGCAGAGTGCGGAGGTGTGGCGGCAGAGCAGTTTGTGGCGAGAGCGAAGGAAACGCTCGCCACACATCTAGCGTAAAAAGTTACGGCGGATGCTTCTCTAGGCGGTGGCAAACCTAACTTCAATGCTCAACCAAACACCAGCCTAATTACCCGTGACAAGCCTAACTACCTGTGACAACCTGTAGTCCTCAGCTGGGGCAATGGCAACAGTATCAGCCTGACAGCCTCGCTAGATCGCAAGTGTTAACAGCAGCCAATGCGTGTGGCATGGCGTCTAGCGATTCTAGGTGCTGTCCTTTTCTTTTGAGCCAGAATCTAGAGAGCCACTAGCGGCTGCGCAGAGGCAGCTGACGCTCACGGGTGGCAGCACAAAAGCACGAAGAAGCCAGCGAGCACTGCTGACCGGAGGGGAATGCATCGGAATCGGATCTTCGGATGGGAGAAATTAAAGCAGGAATGCACTTCCGCGCATTGTACTTACCTAACCTAACGTGTTTGTTTCTACATGCCCTACTAAAATTTTTATCACATCAAATATTTAGACATATACATGAAGTATTAAATATAGACTAATTACGAAATTAATTACATAACTTGTGATTAATTTGCGAGACGAATCTTTTAAGCCTAATTAGTCAATAATTTGACAACGTAGTACTACATTAACATATACTAATGATATATTAATTAGGCTTAAAAAATCGCCTCACAAATTAACCTTTATCTATGTAATTGGTTTTGTAATTAATCTATATTTAATATTCTTTATTAGTATCTAAATACTAATTATGTGAGGTGAATTTTATGAACGAATAAACAACCAAAACACCCCGACGTGCTCAAACGTGCTGCAGAGATGTCATGATGAGCCACCGGAAATTACTGACATGTGACATCTGACGACGACTTGACTGGGGGGCGTTTCCTCTGGTTCGCTGCATGATCAGCTCTGCTGATGCTAGCGCTCCATGCTAAGATAAATTCTTCAGCTCATTCGATTTTACGGTGGCATGGTAGAGAAAAACGTGCTGTCACACTAGTAGATATCTAATCGTGGTGAAGACATTTCCGTTCAGCTTATCCCATATTTGACTTGTTTAACTTCTTTTTTTAATCAAAACAGTGTTTTTCTTTCACGACAATTCAGCCAAAACAGTGTTTTCAGTCAGTTTCAGCCAAGTTTTAAACAACGACCGGAATCATTCTAAGCGAGAGCCTATCTATCTTCATTATTGGAAGTTTTGTATATGTGGTGGTGCTCTAGCATATCTTGCTCATCCCGCTAACCACCACTGGTCACACCGTCCGCTTTGGGTGCAGGGACTAACACTAACCATGCCACATGAATTTACCGTGGGTTTTGTGTAATTTGACCCGTGATTGTTTGAGTCGCTGAGTGAACAATTATGAGGTTCTTGTTCTAGACAAGGCAACGTTGCGCTTGCTTCGCTGTACAAGAGGAACAGTGCTCCAAACAAATTCACTCCGCATATGGTAGTCCATACAATTAGGCTCTGTTCGATTAGCCCAAATTTTCCCTAGGAATTGTTTCAGCTGATAAAAGTTTATATAAGGGTCTGTTCGGTTTCTTTGGAATGGACAGGAACAATTCCATTTTCTCAAGATTAGTACAAATTTGTGAAATAGTCCAATTAGGAATTATTTCAGGGCCCTATTCGTAAGGAACCGAATAAGCCCTAAATTAGACAAGTAATCCGGGGAGGAATCGGGTCCTGGGAGTAGTTTCCTGACAACAGAACGAGCCTTTATCCTTATTTATTCTAGGATAACAAGAAAAATGTTCCATGCTAAAAAAAATCTAGTCAGAAAAAGTGCTTTATTTTCAAGAAAAAATATTCTAGCTGCGCAGAAATTACTTCAGGTTCATGAGAACGATTGATCCGTATTTAGGACCAAAATATTCTAGGATTATGAGATGTTCCATGTTCAAAAGAAAAATGGCATGCGTTCACGCGAACAATTGGTCCATATTTAGAAAAGAAATGTTCCCGGTTTACTAATTTACAGCAACAATTGATCTCTATTTAAAAATCTTCTACATTCACGGGAAAATATCCATGTTCAAAAAAAAGGTTCTAGGTCGAAGAAAAATGTTCTAGCTTCATTAGAATAGTACTAGTTTCGTGAAAATTGTTTTATGTTTAAAGAGAAGTGTGAAAGTGCAATCAAGCTTTAATTGTGGGTTTTGGTGATAATGATCACGTAATTAGAGAACTAATGAGATTTATCGAGATAATAAGCAGGGAAATTATATTCGAGAATGCTACACGAAACGGAGGTGCCTTATAAATATAGATGGCTTCTAACTCAAAGAAGGTTTAAATTCTTTTATATATTAAATTTGAGTATAGGAAAAGCCGTACTATAAAGGGGTGCACAATGCTTAAGCTAATATGTGCTACCAAGTGCTCAAACAATCATATGCATCCTCAGATTCACAGCCGTCTACACTTCACTATTACCCTTGCTCTCTTGCGTGGTATTACACTGTCGCACTTGAAGAGAGGCTCTCCCGACCCCTTAGTCGCGGGCTTCGGCTCGCTCAACCTCAAGGTCGCGGGATCCCGCTGTCCCGACCCCTTGGTCGCGGGCTCTGTCTTTCCGGACTCCTTGGTCGCGGGCTCCGGCTCGACCAACCCCTTGGTCGCGGGATCCGGCTCGCCCAACCCCTTGGTCGTGGCTCCGGCTCACCCGACCCTTGGCTGCGGCATCCGTCTCGCCCGACCCCTTGGTCGCGGGCTTCGTCTCGCCCGATCTCGAGGCCGCGGGCTTCGTCTCGCCCGACCCCTTGGGTGCGGTGCCCATTGAGGGATAGGGGTATATATACCTTTCTCTTTCCTCCCCAACGGCTATCTACGATTTAAGTGGTCGTTGGGGGCTTAGGGTATATATACATTTCCTCTTCCTCTCCAACGGTAATTGGCTCTTTTCTTCCTCACTTCAGCACGCCCAAAAATAGAGCAGGAGCTCTCTCTCTCACTCCATTGTTGACCTCAAGCCCCCAAACAAATCCATTGATTTCCCAGTCACTCCTTGAGGAAAAAGGGTCCAAAACTTGATTTGAGAGCAGCTCCATTGATTTCCCAAACTCTAAAAAGCACTTGGTTCACGTTTTAGCTGACAGTTGTGTTTGTTACTCTTGGAGCTTGGCTCCTAGCCGGCTAGAGCGTCACCCATGGAGCTTGCCAACTTGTGTGGCACCCCTGAGAGGTTTGTAACCACCTCTTGCAGCGAGTAAAATCACCCCTCATCTCAAGAGTTCACTCTCTTGACTTGAGAACGAGGTAGGGTTACAAAGCCCTAAAGCCTTAGTGGTATACCTCAACGTGGACTTAGGCAAGCCTTGGTGGTGAGCTGAACCACGAGATAAATCCTCGTGTCATCTTGTGCTCGTGTTGCTACACTTGTGTTCTTGTTGTTGTTGAGATGATTTCTAGAGTTTGAGGCTGATCTACTTGTGTGTGGTGTTTCCACCACTTTCAGCTATCGATATATGATCTACTACCCTACAGAAAGCTAAGAAATTTACCCGATCTAAATTTTGTTAGGTAGATTTTGAACTGTGAACTAATCTCTCCTGCAGGTGCGACAGTGCCGCTGTTTGGTGCGGCAGTGCCGAGCTCACAGAGCGGTAGTGCCGCGGGTGAATTTGACTTCGGTTTGAGTTGAATTTTTACAGGCATATTCACTCCCCCTCTAGGCATACCAGAGATTCTACAAGTGGTATCAGAGCAGGTTACCTCGTGTGCGCTTCACCGCGTGAGGTATGGAGCTCGGGGGAGGATACGATGTTGTGAAGCCTATCAACGTCGATCCAGAGGATGTTGGGCTGCATGACACTGACAGCAGTGAGCTTAGCGCCTCTACAGCGAGCAACTCCACGCTCCCGCAACTAGAGGCAACCGATACCAAAAAACTCAAAATAAAGAAGAAGAAGAAGAAGAAGAAGGGTAGCTAGAAAAGATAAAAAAGAAGCAAGAGAGAAGAAGGAGGAGCAGCGGTCAAAAGAGAAGAAAGCAAGAAAAGAAGAAAGAAGACTCAAGAGAGAAGCTAGAAGAAAAAAAAGAGAAGCAAGAAAGAAGAAGGAACAAGAAGCAAAAGCCTCCAATGCATCTTCAAGTGAGCTATCTAGCAGCTCGGAAGATGGTGATGATGATGAGTCCTACCAAGTGCATAGCAAGAAGAACAAGAAAGGAAAGAGCAAGAAGAATGACAACAACAAATATGTCGTCGTATCCTTTAACTATTCTTCTATGTCTATGACTAACCATGATTGTAAGTCTTTAATCAATGTGCCCGCGGGCAAGTTACCTCATTTCGATGGGACTAACTTTGCCAAGTGGAAGCACTTGATGAGAGCCTATCTTATAGGTCTTCATCCCGACATTGGGAAGGTTGTTTGCAATGAATTTGAGCCACCGGTTGATCCCAAGAATTCAACCATGGAAGAAATGAGAATCATCCACCTCAACGGTTAAGCTACTAGTGTGCTACTTAGTGCCTTGGATGGTGATGAGTACAATAGAGTGATTGGTGTGGATGTTGCTAAGTAAATTTGGGATACTTTGCATCTTGCATATGAAGGAGTTAACAAAGTGAGAAAGGTAAGAATTGATTTGTTGATGTCCAAGCTCAACCGATTTGTTATCTTGGATGGAGAAGGGCCACAAGAGATGTTTGATAGGTTGATGACCATGGTGGGCAAGATTAGAGGCTATGGTTGTGATGAGCTAGATGATCACAAAGTTGTCAAGATTATGTTAGAAGCTTATTCACCAAGAAATGAGACCGTAGTAACTCTAATTAGAGATAAAAAGAAGTTTGAGTACTTCACACCAAATGATGTACTTGGGAGGATCTTGACCTTTGACATGCAAAGAGAAGAAGCAGATGAGAGGAAGAAGCTTGGAGAATTACAAGCAAAGCTAGAAGGCATCAAGATCAATAAGGATGTAGCTCTCAAGGCCAACAAATCAAGCAAGCAAGGCTCTACTAGCAAATCCAAGACCAACAAACAAGCTCCAATTAGCAAGCCTAAAGCAATCAAGAAAGTTCAAGAAAGAGTAGAGACCACCTCATCCTCTAGTGAGAGTAAACATGATGATGACAAATATGAGAAAGTGGATGATGTTGCTCTCTTTATGAGGAGGTTTCACAAAGGGTTGAAGAAGCAAGGGTACAAGGTAGTAAAGAGGAAGTTTCCAAACAAGAAGAAGAGGACATGCTACAATTGTGGAAGCACCGATCACTTCATTGCCAAGTGCCCACATGAGATCAAGGAGACCAAGTATAAGAAAGAGAAGAAGGAGGACAAGGCCGACCGGAGAAAGAGCAAGAAAAATATGGAAGAAGCTCACATTGGGCATGAATGGGATTTATCTATGGAAAGCTCAAGTGAAAAAGATGAGAAAGTTACAACCATTGCTATCCATGAGCCATCTTCTTCACCAAGACTCTTCACCAACATGTCTGATGATGACTACTACTCCTCTCACATTTATCTTATGGCAAAGGGTGAGAAGGTAAAATTTAAATCTAAGGCCATAACTCCTCCACCTCCACCTCCTAGTGATATCTCTAGTAGTGATATTAGTGATAGCTCTAGTGATGATGAATCTAGTGATGAAGAAATTGTTAAATTAACTAAGAACTTAGATGGAAAGACCAAACTATTCATCACTAAACTAATGGAAGACTTAGAGAGTGTCCAAGCTGAGCTAGAATCTAGAGAGAACCCTTATCCAACAAGAGGATCTCTACATTGCTAGCAAGGAAGCTCTTGCATTAGAGAGAAGTGAGGTGGAATCCTTGCGCAAGGCCTTGGCCAAAGAACAAGGGGACCATGCTATCACAAAGAAATAAAATATTGCTCTCAAAAAAATATTGTGACTTAGATGAAAAGCACAAAGAACTTGAGCTGCAATATAACACTCTTTGGGATAGCAACTCACATCCCTCTAAGGCAAAGGATGCCTCTGCTACCTTCACTATCCAAGGTTGTGAAAAATATTATAATATTAATTTGAATGCTTATTCCACAAACCTTGCAAACATGGAGGCAATGAGAAAAGAAATTGCTAGACTCAATGAGATCAATGGCAAGGGCTGCTTGAGTGGTAAGGCTCAAGTAAGTGACAAGAAGGCAAATGATTCAAAAGTGCCTCAATTCAAGCAAGGGAGACACCCCTCAATCAAGCATGGGCTTGGGCACACTACAGGAGCCAAGACAAATGGAAGAAAGATCATAAATGGCTATGAGTGTGTCTAGTTTGAGAGGAAAAAAAGAGTTGGTACAGATCAGCCTGCATAGACAGCGGTAGTGCCGCAATGAAGGGCGGTTGTGCTGCTCCCCGCAAAAATAGGAAGGCTACCAATTCTGCTCCTGATCAAACTAAGCTCAAGAAGAAGGTGTCCCAGCAGAAACAGGTTCAATAGAAGGCAAAGGATTCAGTGTGGGGTACTATGAACAAGTATGCCTACCAACCAAAGTTTCAACCACCTCGACAAAGCTTAACTTTGTGTTTTGTTTTAAGGAACAACAACAGTGGAATTTGTAAATTTCTTATGACTAACATGCAAGGCCCCAAGTCAAATTAGGGACCTAAATCTAGCAACTAAACTTGTTTTGTAGGTATACTCCTTCGGTGGATCAAGTTAGGTGCTTGATAGTGGATGTACAAATCATATGATCGGAGAAAGGAGTACGTTCTCATCATATACCCCAAAGATGGACTCAAATGAAAATATTTTCTTTGGAGACAACTCTAAGGGGGATGTGATTGGTCTTGGTAAAGTTGTTATAATCCTTTAGCATTCAATTACAAATGTTTTACATGTTGATTCGTTATGTTACAATTTGTTGTTCATCTCTCAATTATGCGAGATGGGCTTCAAATTCCTCTATTGTTTTTATGGGTCATTTAAAGAACAAGCTTTACCTAGTTGATTTTAACAAAAAGTAAAGCCAATCTTTAGACTTGTTTAGTGACAAAATCTAGCATGGGGTGGCTTTGGCATCGCCGACTAGCCCATATTGGGATGAGGAACTTGGCCAAACTTTAAAAGGACGAACACATCCTTGGACTAACAAATGTTCACTTTGACAAAGATAGGATATGTAGCGCTTGTCAAGCCGGAAAGCAAGTTGGCGTATCTCACCCACCAAAGAGCATCATGACCACGATGCAACCATTGGAGCTCATACACATGGATCTCTTTGGGCCGGTCGCCTACCTAAGTATTAGGGGTAACAAATATGGTCTTGTTATTATTGATGATTATTTCTGTTTTACTTGGATATTTTTCTTGTTTGATAAGTGTCAAGTTAGAGACAAAGTGAAGACTTTTGTTAGAAGAGCTCAAAAGGAGTTTGGTCTCCCCATCAAGAAAATGAGGAGCGACAATGGGACCGAATTCAAGAACACCGAAGATGAGGAGTTTCTTCATGAAGAAGGCATTAAGCATGAGTTCTCAACTCCATACACCCCTCAACAAAATGGTGTAGTAGAGAGGAAGAATCATACACTAATTAACATGGCAAGAACAATGCTAGATGAGTACAAGACGCCGGACCTCTTTTGGTGTGAAACCGTCAACACCGCTTGCCATGCCATCAACCGCCTCTACCTACACAAGAAGTTAAAGAAAACTTCATATGAACTTCTTACTGGTAACAAACCAAATGTGTCCTACTTTAGAGTGTTTGGGTGCAAGTGTTTTATACTTAAAAAGAAATCCAAAACCTCTAAGTTTGCACCTAAAGTTGATGAAGGTTTTCTTCTTGGTTATAGATCAAATGAGCATGCCTATCGTGTTTTCAACAAAACCTCCAGGAGAGTTGAAATAGCAGTAGACGTGACATTTGATGAATCTAATGGCTCTCAAGTAGAGCAAGTTGATTCAAGTGTTGTAGGAAAGAAGGATCCACCATGTGAAGCAATCAGGTAATTGGCTATTGGTGATATAAGACCACAAGAAAATGAAGTCACTGAAGTGGAGGTTCCTCAAGCTACTGATGAACAAAGTTCCACTGACGTACCTGATGCTGAGGGGGAGCAGACCCCTGCTGCAAATCAGCATAGTGGCAGTGCCGCACATAAGAGTGGTAGTGCCGCACACCCTCTGACAGTAGCAGCAAGTCCAACTCCGATTTAAGGACAGAACCTACAACCTATATTCAAGCAAGAAGATAACGAAGATCCAGAAGATGGACAAGAGGCCATTAATTATCCAAGGCTAAGGCAAACAATACAACAGGATCATCCTGATGACAACATCCTTGGGAATCTTCAAAAGAAGGTAATAACTCGTTCACATTTAGCAAACTTTTACCAATATTACTCATTTGTTTCCTCTTTGGAACCTCTTAAGGTTGAGCAAGCACTTGGTGATCCAAATTGGGTGATGGCCATGCAAGATGAGCTTAACAATTTCAAAAGAAATCAAGTATGGACCTTGGTAGGAAGACCCAACACCAATATCATTGGCACCAAGTGGGTCTTCTGCAACAAGCAAGATGAGAATGGAGTGGTGGCAAGAAACAAGGAAGGATTGGTTGCTCAAGGTTTCACTCAAGTAGAGGGCTTGGACTTTGAGGAGACATATGCACCGGTGGCAAGACTTAAAGCAATCCGAATGCTTCTAGCCTATGTCGCTCATCACAATTTTAAGCTATATCAAATGGACGTGAAGAATGCATTCCTCAACGGCCCCATTTAAGAACTTGTCTATGTTGAGCAACCACCGGGTTTTGAAGATCCTAAGTTCCCCAACCACGTCTACAAACTCCAAAAGGCGCTCTATGGGCTTAAGCAAGCACCAAGAGCATGGTATGAATGCCTTAAGGAATTATTGCTTAAACAAGGCTTTGAAATAGGCAAAGTCGACCCTACCCTTTTCACTCATAAAGTTGGTAAAGATATATTTATGTGCCAAATATATGTCGATGACATAATATTTGGTAGTACTAATCATATTTTTGTGAGAAATTTAGTAAGATCATGACAAAGAGATTTGAGATGTCCATGATGGGTGAGTTGAAGTTCTTTCTCGGATTTCAAATCAAGCAAGTGAAGGATGGAACTTTTATTAGTCAAACAAAGTACACCCATGATATGCTCAAGAAGTTTGACATGGTGAATGCTAAGCCTATCAAAACTCCCATGCCAACCAATGGACATCTTGATCTCCACATTGAAGGGAAAGTCATGGATACCAAGGTATATCATTTCATGATTGACTCTCTACTTTATTTGAGCGCATCTAGGCCCGATATTATGCTTAGTGTGTGCATGTGTGCTAGATTTCAAGCTAACCCGAAAGATTGTCACTTGCTGACCGTTAAGAGAATCTTGAGATATTTAGTACACACTCCTAACCTTGGTTTGTGGTATCCTTAGGGCTCCAAGTTTGATCTACTTGGGTATTTAGATTCCAATTACGCCGGTTGCAAAGTAGATCAAAAAAGCACTTTAGGGACATGTCAATTACTTGGACGATCCCTAGTGTCTTGGAGTTCTAAAAAGCAAAATTGTGTAGCCCTTTCCACTGCCGAGGTCGAGTACGCTGCGGCCAGTGCATGCTGTGTCCAACTACTTTGGATGAGACAAACTCTTCGTGATTTTGGATGTCATTTTACCAAAATCCCATTATTATGTGACAATGAGAGTGCCATTAATCTTGCAAACAATCCCGTAAGCCACTCTAGAACCAAGCACCTAGACATCCATCATCATTTCTTGAGAGACCACAAAACCAAAGGAGATATCGAAATTCGCCATGTGAGCACCGAAATGCAACTAGTCTATATCTTCACAAAGCCCCTCGACGAGTCAAGGTTTTGTGTTTTGCATAGTAAGCTAAATATACTTGATTCTCATAACATGGTTTGAATTTTAGCATGCCTGTAACACCCCGGTGTTACGATCTTATTTAGCGTCGCGATTTAGGCCTAAGTAAAATTTTCGTAACGAGTTTCTCGGAATTTTTGATTTAAAACATACATGAAGTGATAAGTGAATCTTGTGTGTCTTAGTTTCACGGACTCAAATTAAACGCTCAAGTTTTGTATTTAGTATTTGAGTAAATCGGGAGCGTAAGTTTAATTGAGAAAAATGCAACTCTTGTTTTGGTAAGTAAAAGTGATTCGGTAGTATATATATGATAGCTCAAAAATTGCAGTTAGAATTTAAAAACTATCCAATTCCTTCGTATCGCACCGTGTTGCGCTGCCGGCCACGCTGCACTGTCCTTTATGTCCTATTCGTCTAACTATGGTAGTTGACCAGTGCCTCCTCCTTTGCTTTACCTCTGTCTGCCCTGGTCTTATCTCTGTCTGTCCTCTGTGCCGTGTCATGCACTTTCTCTTCTCTCTTGATAGCGATACAGGTAGCAGGTGGTCTTGTCCGATTTTTTTAATGGGGGCACCAGCAATAGTGCATGTGCTCAGAGATTGGCCTGGAGGCTAGCGTCTCATCCGTGCATGTCAAATTTCAAGTCCCAAGCGCTCAGAGTTGGTGAGGCCGGGTCACCGTCCTTGTCGGCAGCATGCTTCTCTCTTTCCTCCTTTCTTCTTTCTACAGCCGTGAGGAGGCATCCCTGCTCCAGTCTGCCACAGCGCCTCCACCTCGCTCCCAGCGCTGCACCACCGCAACGCTCTAGCGCCGGTGCTCCCTGCTGCCCAACGCCGTGGCCGCACTCCCTCTCCTCCTAAATTCGTCGTGCACGAGGAGCCTTCCTTGAATTCCTTGCACTCCCGGGTGTCCAAGGTTCTTTGCTTGCCAGTGCAGTCGATCGTGGGATAAATCATCCACCGGCGAGCTCGCCCAAAGCCTCGCCGTCGCTGATGGTTAGCATGGGCGCCGCACCAAGCTTGGTCTTGAGCCCTCCCATCCCTTCCATTTTTTCTATGACCTTCTCGGTGTTATTGCTCCATGTTGATGCCTCGGACTCGCCTGCGACACAGGTTCGCTGGAGCTCCTGTGGTTCATCGGAACGACGCTGGCGCCACCGTCGTGCCCACTCGAATTCGCCCCGCACGTGACCCACCTCCTCTGTAGCTTTGCCTCACCAATCAACCGTCGTAGCTCGACCTAGGTGAGCCCTGGTACCTTCGCGATCCCTCCGCTTCCCCGTTTTCGTAGCTATGTCGCCGGTGCATGCGCGCCATGGCTGCCTTTCATGTCTGCACGTGGGCAGACATGCCCCTACACGTTGCTGCTCTAACCACGGGCCGTGGCGGTCTTGTGTGGCCGCATGGACCCCGCGCTGGACCTACTCCGCTCGCGGCTGCCGTCCCGCCGTCATGGAGCCTCTTCCGGCCGGGTTCGGCCACCGGTCGGCTAACTCGGTGCCGTGCTCTGTTCCAGGGACGGTCGGGGACTTGGTAATGCGAAGACGAGTAATTTTGGGGCCCTAAATGCAAGACTTGTGACTGAAGTAAATAGTGTCAACAGTAGTAATACGAATTAGAAAGATGACAAGGTCTCTTTTGCTAAATAGGCGTTTCGCCTGGGCCGTTCACGCTACTTGGGCCGCGCGCGTGCCGCGTTTTGCCTGGGCCGCGTGTCCGCTTAGGCTGCCGGCCCCCAGTGGACTTCCTGCGCACGGTGGGCCGACCCCCGCTGGGCCACCGTTGCGCTCGCGCACGCGCCTACTGACCAAGCCGGCTTGACTGTCGTGGGCCGCGATATTATTTCCTGTTTTCCAGTAAATTAGAGTAGATTTTCTAATATAAATTCTGAGCGGATTTTGTTATTTAAATATAAAATTGTGTAGGTATCCAAAAATGGTGAAACCAGTTTTGTTGAATCTCTAAAATCATGATCTACCTGTTAGTATATTTTGTTCACATAGTTTGATAATATTCTTAGGAAGCTATATAATTAATTAGAGATAATTAATATTGTAAAAATATAAACTTGTAGGAATTTTTAGGATAAATCGGTAATAGTGTTGACTCTAAAAATTTGACAGTAAACTACTAATATTATTATCTACTCACTGTAATTTTTGTAGCTCAATAATAATTAGTTGCTAGGTAGATAATGATGCTCTATTTCGAATAACGATTAAATCGATAGAGTGAAATAAAGAAACACCTTGGGTTATATAACTAAAATGATTGTTGGGAAATAACGCCTTATCCGACAACGTGTATATTTAGCCTAAGTACGGTTGTCGTTAGAATTAGCCCGTTAACTCAAGAGGCGTACGTCGTATTTTACGAGTCACGATTGCAGTTGATTAATTACATCTTTGCATTGCATCGCATGCATATCATATAGGTACGATGATGGATCAACGGATCGATCAAAGGATGATTGGGAATCCGAAGATGGTGTAATGGTATTCTCTCCAGGAGATGATGCAATGGGCTTTCTATCCAGATGATCGTGGATGATTTGAAGATGCAGATACTAACTTTTTAATATATATCTTACCTAGGCAAGCCCTGGTGCATAACCCCTACTTTCTGCAGTTTAAATAATATTTGTGCATTAAGTTTTAAGGAGTTGAATGAAACCCACTTGCATATACATCTCTATCCTATGAGTCTTACTAGTATGACAGGATCGTGTAGAATGCTATGCTACAGGACTCCGGTAGAAGTCGAGTGATTGCCTGTCACTCGTGAGATATAGGAAAAATGTTATTATGTGATTATCACTTGGAATATATAAAATGGTGGAAAGGAAAATGGTGACCGGGTAGGGATATGGTTTGGGTATTGGTGGGTGTAAGAGGTTGTGTCGCCGTGGACACGGGGCATAGCTTGGTTACACTGCTTTCCATGTCTGGTCGGTTAAGGACCGATCGTTGCATAAGGCATCTAGGCAAGTCACAGACTTATTATCCCAAGCACATACTTGTGTATGAGCGCTTGGAAGACTTGTTGCTCTCTTGTCGTGGATCCGGCTCTTTTTGGACCGACTGTCAGGGTTTTATTTTGATGGAGGAGGTCCTTGCACCGCACTGAGTCTAGGACTCAGGGGCGGGGGCTTGGAGTCCCAATTTGGACGAGGACCTGGACACCCGGGACAGGAGAGTGATGGGTTGGTCCTGCTTGTGCCTGGGGTACAAGCGGGGCGTGTGTTTTTGGGTTACCCAGCTGGGGGCATTGATTCATGAATCGCCGAGCGATCCGGTACGGCTTGTCTCGTGTTTAGCATCGTAGTAAGAATTGAAAGATAAAAGATGGAAAGAGGAAATCTGATTGCTTACCACCTGCTTGAAAGTAGCACAGGTGCTTACATAGAATGGTTAGTTAATGAACCAATGCGGCTATTAATAAAAATCGAATATAAGGACGCACGCTTAGTAATGCTTCTTGCAAATATAATAAACCCACAAGCCAGATAGCCTTGCACATCCTTGGAGTCTTTTCTTTTCTCCTGTCAGATAAGTCTTGCTGAGTACAATTGAGTGCTCAGGGTTTTATTCCCCCTGTTGCAGGTGACAGGTGGATGCTAGAGCTGACCCTTGTGTGTGGATACCTCCTGGTGGGCTCAGCGAGGATTCCTTTACGCTGCGATCATAGTTTTATTTACAACTCTCACCAAATGTTTTATAAATGAAAGTTTATAATATGTTGTCATAGTTGTTATATATCCATACTTCATCATGTCATTAATAGATGTTTATTTCCGCTGTAACTCTGTTCACATGTTTATATTCCGCTGTTCAATTAAATTATTCATAACTCCAATAATATGATTGCATTCCGCTATTATAATAATAAAGTGTTATACTCTGATGTACATGTAAAGTGATGTAAGAAATGGTTAAATAATATAAGTTTTATTCTCTCATTTGTGATCTCGATGGCAAAAATGTGGATTTTCGGGTTCTTCCCTAGGGTGTGCCCGACGGAACCGAGTAATTTAGTGTTCTTCCTTAAGTGCTCATTGTCTAATGGAAGACAAGCACTCCTGGGAGGCATTAGATTAGGCGGTTCTACCACAATGCCTCTGTTTGATAAACTAGTATCTAGGCAAAAGAGTTGAAAAAATTCATATTGTGCTTGAAAATGATCTCTAAAAGGCAACTTATGTATTATGATCATGGTCTGTATTGATTATTTGTTTCTGGTCATGGTATATAGGTGATATGTGTCCATATCTTATACAGAGAGAGTCATATAGATTATAGCTAACTCCCACTATTTTGGGGAGTGGGGCAGTGCCACGCCTGCCGTGCAGCAGTGCCGCTCTACAACAGTGCTGGGATAGGCATGCAGCAGTGCCAGGATAGGCATGCGACAGTGCCGCACTTTGAATCTCAATTGAGATTTGGCCCAAACGGTTTTACTGCGAATCCTATTTATTCTTCCTCATATCCTCAAGTCTGCAGTAACTTCTTTCCCTCTCTTTTTTCCTCGACGTCGACGCCCGCGCCTCTCTCTCTTCTCACGCCCGCGCCATCGCCTTCGCTTGGCCATGCGTTGCCGGTCTCTGGCAGTGCCTCGGCAGCTGCCATCTCTCCCTCAATGTCGCTGATGGCTGCTACTGCCCTTGGCTCGAGTAGTTTCTTCCCTCCTCTCCTATTCTCGTTTGAGAAGATGGGGCACGGAGATAATGACCGAAGGGGGAAAAGAAAGATGAATGAGCAAAGAGACAAGGATCCACCTCACCGTGGTCAAGGGAGGTCAATAGTAGTAGGCAGTAGTGCAACTCTAAGGGGACTTGGTGACAGGGGGAGGCGCGAGCAATACATTGAAGATAAGGAGAGGCTGGAGATGATAGGTTGTACCACTGATGCCATTCCTAACACCCCACAACATCTCTCTGAGTTTGATGGCAGATACATGAGAGATTTTGAGGGTGAGATCATCATGAGACCTCCAGATGACTCCTGCCAGCATGCAGTTGTCAACTATTACAAAGGTTGGAAACTAGTGGAAGAGGCAAGGGGGATCAATCCCTATGCAGTGCACAAGAATTTGGGCATTGATTATAGATTTTGGAATGAGTTTTATTCCAACTTTTATGCCACTGCCATTCTTGCATCCAAGAAAATCAAGATCATCAAGATGCAGTATATTGATTGGGATGAGATGTAGGAGGAGCCTGAGTTTGACAAGGTAATCAAAATTTGTGATTGGTTCTAGCTTTCAGACATCATGGGTTTCTAGTATAGCTTGAAGGCGGAGGTCCTTGCATAGTTTCATGCCACATACTTCTATGACTAGACCTCTGATGAGATTCATTGGATGACTGATGGTCGGCACTACTGAGTCGACTTTGTCACTTTTTGCCAGATTATTGGCTTTGGGGAGGAGCACAGAGGTTACAATTACATTCATGATGAGCCTCGAGCTAAGATCCGTGATATCAGTTACATGTGGAGAGATAGAAGGATTGTAGATGGCAAGAGGAGTGGTCTACATAGCTTCTATTACATCCTCAACAACCTCATCAAGAACACCATCAACCCAAAGGATGGAGCAGCCTCAGATATTAATGGCTATGTGAGAAATGTGTTGGCTAGATTTGCTCTAGGCGGAGACAGGTTTAATGTCCCTAGATTCATGTGGACTGAGTTGAGACTTGCAGTGGAGGATGGAAGGAGGGGGCTGCCCTATGCCCCTTACCTCATGATTGAGAGGGTCACTGAATTTTATTTTCTGAAGGATGGGATGCACACAGTCTACAAAATTGAGAAGACCCAGCCAGCTGCAGCTACTCAGGGAGCGGGGAGCTCTCATGCTCATGTAGATATCCCTGAGTCTTCCCACTCTAGGTCTCGCAAAGGAGGCAAGATGAAGAAGTTTGGCAAGTGGTTGAAGGCAATCTTTGGCAAGTGCACCTATGTAGCTGACAGAGCATATGAAACACAGCTTGAGCAGCGTCAACAGCGTAGACAGGACCTTCCACCACTTCCTCCTATTCCACCTCCTCCACAGTATGACCTTCCGAGTCTCTCTATCATAGATTCAGATGATGAGGATGATGATGAGGAAGAGGAGGAGCAGGGACGAGCAGCAGATTGTGATGAGACCCTAGAGGGATACCGTCCGAGACAGGAGCCGAGGCATTCCACTCGTTCCACTCGCTTCACCGCCACTACTCACCGTCAGGGCTGTGCACGTATTGACTCCAATGACGATGATGGTGATGGTGGTACTGGGACTGCTGCAGGAGGTGATAGGGCTGCAGGAGGTGATGATATTGATTGGATGGACATCTAGGGAGATGACGAGTATGTGTTGATCTTTCTTCTTTTCTTCTCTTTTTGGTGCTTTATGCCAAAGGGGAGAAAATTAGAGGGGTCAACAACTTTTTCGATGCCATGGAGGTTACTGTAGCTAGAGTCATGTTCATATCCGTTTAGAGTAGTCTTTGTTAGGTGAGAGTTTGAGAGTCCATTAAAAACTCTAAATTATGAACTAATGCTACTATTTGACTCGCCGCAACCAGCTGCAACAGTAAACCATGTTGTGCATAAACTATCATTTGCATCACATTTTACATACCTGACACAATATGCAGCACCCCACAGGAGTGAAAGGATCAAGATGCCCAAGAGGGGGAGGTGAATTGGGCTAATTCTATTTTTTTTTGCAATAATTAAGCCCTACACTTAGCCCATTTCACTCCTTGTGTCTAGAATGTGTTTCTATTGTTCTGCCGTACAAAAGTTTTGCATCCTAGGTTCCAATCCTACTCTAGCATCGCAATTCTAGGAATGTAAAGACATGAAATAAATTGCTCAAATGTAAATGCTCAAAATAAAGAGAGAAAAAGGAACGCGGCGATATTTCCCTGAGATATCGGGGAGTTGCCACTCCCCACTAGTCCTCGTTGGAGCACCCGCGCAAGGGTGTAGCTCCCCCTTGATCCACGCAAAGATCAAGTGCTCTCTACGGGCTGATTCTTTGACACTCCGTCACGGTGAATCACCCCACAACCGCTCACAACATGACTTGGGTCATTCACAAGCTTCGCTGGATGATCACCAAGCTCCCAACCACCACCGAGCTGTCTAGGTGATGGCGATCACCAAGAGTAATAAGCACAAACTCTCACTTGACCAAGACAATCCTAATAAGAAAGATGGATGCACACTTGCTACTCCCTATGCACTAGTGAGGTATTTAATCTTGGATTATCAACTCTCAATCACCACACTAGGCTCTTGCTCTCTCTTGCACTCCAAAGGCATTTCACAGCTGAACAATTGGGCAAGAGACCTCCCATGAACGAGTGGGATAAGTATTTATATCCCCTCATTCAAAACATAACGGTTGGAGGCCAACTCAGCAACTTCAGGGTGACCGAACGCGCCGGTCAAGGTGACCAGACGCTCCGGTCAGTAGTACACATCACTGTGTCAGATAGAGCCGTTAGCTCTGACCGGACTCTGACCTGTGTCCGGTCATCACCCACCGGATGCGTCCGGTCAACAAAATGCCCCTATAGATGCTCTCTAATATTGATCGGACGCAGGCACCCTAGCGTCCGGTCATGTACTGTTTAGCATTCGGTCAGTACATGACTGTAGCTGTTGATCAAATGAACTGACCGGACTCTTCACGCTGCGTCCGGTCACAACTAAACCAGCGTCCGGTCAGTCATTTAACCCTCCATTTACTTCTAATTCGAAATCTTTCAAGAATGAAGTTGACTTCTATCGATCTTAGGTCTATTTCTAAGCTATCTAGTGCTAAGTTTGATATGTGTGCACCACACCTAATCTAATAGACTCACCTAGACCAAGCTACTAGTCCATACCCCCCTTAATAGTATGGCCAAAGGAAAAATAAAGTCCTAAACTAGTCTAAGTGTCTCTCTAACGTCAAACGACACTTAGAACTAGTCCGTCCTTAACCTTGTCGTCCATCCTTTGAAAACTGAAATGATTTCCATCGACAGGGGCATGACAACCATGATTGCCTAATTAATTTCCATTACCATGACCTAACTCAAATTGCCTCTGCAAAACACACGTTAGTCATAGTAATATCGTGCCATCATTAATTACCAAAACCCAACTAGGGGGCTAAATGCTTTCAAGGAGCATGGATGTAGGGGGAGCCCCATCACTTTCACTAAAATGTGAATCTTGGCCTCTAATGCCAATTTGAAAATTCAATTCTCTATTCACATACTTAGGGGGAAGCTCTACACCAATGGCTCAAAAGTCTCAGTGTTTATTTCATATCTTTTGTAAGCTCTAATTGGGTTGTCACCAATCACCACAAAGGGAAGATGAAAAGTGCAATCAAGCCTTAATTGTGGGTTTTTGTGATAATGCCCACGCAATTAGAGAACTAATGAGATTTATCGAGATAACAAGCAGGGAATTTATATTCGACGATGCTACACGAAATGAAGGAGCCCCTAATTATAAATGTAGATGGCTTTAAACTCAAAGGAGGTTTAAATTCTTTTATATATTGAATTTGAGTATAGAAAAAGTCATACTATAAAGGTGCACAATGCTTAAGCTAATATGTGCTACCAAGTGCTCAAACAACCATATGCATCTTCAGATTCACAGCCAATATAGTCTACACTTTACTATTATCCTTACTGTCTTACGTGGTGTGGCACTGCCACACTTAAAGAGAGGCTCTCCTGACCCCTTGGTCGTGGGCTCTGGCTCGCTCGACCCCAAGGTCGCGGGATCCGACTCTCCTGACCCCTTGGTCGTGGGATCCGGCTCGTCCGACCCCTTGGTCGTGGCTCTGGCTCGCCTAACCCTTGGGTGCGGGCTTCATCTCGTCCGACCCCTTGATCGCGGGCTTCGTCTCACCTGACCTCAAGGCCGCGGGCTTCGTCTCATCCGACCCCTTAGTTGTGGTGTCTGTTGAGGGCTGGGGGTATATATATCTTTTTCTTTCCTCCCCAACAGCTATCTGCGATTTAAGTGATCGTTGGGGGCTGGAGGGTATATATACATTTTTCCTTCCTATCCAACGGTAACTGGCTCTCTTCTTCCTCACTTCAGCACGCCCAAAAACAGAGCATGAGCTCTCTCTCTTACTCTATTGTTGACCTCAAGCCCCCAAGCAAATTCATTGATTTCCATATCAATCATTAAAAAAAATTGTCCAAAACTTGATTTGAGAGCAACTCCATTGATTTCCAAACTCTAAAGAGCACTTGGTTCATGTTTTAGCCAGCAGTTGTGTTTGTTACTCTCGAAGTTTGGCTGCTAGCCGGCTAGAGCGTCGCCCGTGGAGCTTGTCAACTTGTGTGGCACCCTCGGAAGGTTTGTGACCACCTCTTGCAGCGAGTAAAATCACCCCTTATCTGAAGAGTTCACTCTCTTGACTTGAGAACGAAGTAGGGTTACAAAGCCCTAAAGCCTTAGTGGTATACCTCAACAACGTGGACTTAGGTAAGCTTTGGTGGCGAGCTGAACCACGGGATAAATCCTCGTGTCATCTTGTACTCGTGTTGCTAAACTTATGTTCTTGTTGTTGTTGAGGTGATTTCTAGAGTTTAAGGCTGATCTACTTGTGTGTGGTGTTCTCACCACTTTCAGCTGTCAATTTATGATCTACTACCCTGCAGGAAGCTAAGAAATTTATCCGATCTAAATTTCGTTGGGTAGATTTTGAACTGTGAACTAATCTCTTCTGCAGGCGCAACAGTCCTACTGTGCAGCAGTGCCGAGCTCATAGAACGGTAGTGCCGCGGATGAATTTGACTTCAGTTTAAGCTGAATTTTTACAGACCTATTCACCCCCTAGTAGACGTAACAGAGATCATACTAAGTGTTTGTAACATCACGATGGAAAAAAGTGCCACCTTAATAAAATATTTTTTCTTTTTCTCATTTGCAATGTTCCTCATATTAATGTTATTATTATGGTTTCGCTAATTTTTAAACCAATTACGTACAATTTACAAACCAGGAAGAATAAAAACAAAAAGAAAATAAAATCCAAGGAACAAGGAATGGCCCATGTGGCCATGTCCCAGGAGACGGCCCGTGCGGGTGCGCTTGCTCCACGCCTCCAACTCGGCCGCCGTTCTCCCCTCCCCGCGTCGACAACTCGGCTACCGCCGCCGCCCTACGCTACGCCAGCTTCCCAGAATCCCAGGTCTTCGTCAGGCCCTTCTCCGGCAAGAGCACCCAGGTATGCCCGCCCCTTCTCTGCCCTCCCTGCCGTGCGAAACCAAGCACCCAAAGCCGCTCGCCAGCCCGCCGCCGCTGCCACTCACCCAGGAGCGCCGCCCCCGCGAAGACCACGTATGCCGCCTCCGCCATGCGCGCCGCTCGCCCAGATCCGCGCGAGGCGCGCCGCCCCCTCTCGCCCAGGTGCGCTGCTGCTCGCCCAGGCCACCGCTGCTCCCGGCGACCATGGCCTTGAGCTCCGCCCAGGCGCCGGCGGCGAGGCCTGCTGCTTCCCGTCCAGATCTGGTTCGCCCTCGAGCTCCACCCAGCCCCCGCCGCTCGCCCAGCCGGCGCGCTCTGCTCGCTCGCTCCGCCCCCCGCCGCCGCCTGCTCGCTCGCGCTCGGCCGCAGCGCTCGCACTCCAACTGGGTCGACCCCACCCGCATCCTGGGAGAATATTCCCTATAGGGAACGAACCCAACCCTCTGGTCCCCCAACCAAACACCTCCAAAACTGGGTCCAACCCATCCCAACCCACTTCAACCCCCCAACCAAACACACGCTTATATTTGAACGGTGCAAAGATTATTGCAGCTCCTAGACATAAACAGGACATGCAAAGATTCTGAACAACCTCGACATATGATCCACCTTTGTTTTGAGTAAAGCATGGATTTGTTGGTGATAGGTAGGAGACAAAGTAGAAAAGTCACCGCATATCACCCGTGCTGCTTCGTCTGTCTACAATGTCAAATATTAACAGTCAATCCATTTGTGTGCTCAAGGGGAAATAATAAGCACTGAAACTGAAATTATGTTTCGTGATAGTAACAGACTCAATCTTCTATTCTCCATAGTATTGTAATAACAACAATGGCTGTTTTTACTAAGTTATAAACAAACTTAATGGATCACTAGCACATTCTAGAAAAAATAGCATTTAGATTAAGAAGTCATATGTTAGAAGACACAATACATAAGTGAATGCTGCTGTATCTCGGCCTAAAGCTCCAAGCTAACTGATGCGAGCAGTCAATTATTAGGTTTACAATTTTCGCTGTGAACCACCAAGCGGATCAACAAATACAAGAGAATTAGCAAGAGAGTGAAGAAACCGAAGCATTAAGTATTATTGGTTAAACTGAAACTGAATGCAATTCTTGTTAAATAATAGACTAAAGAATTCTTGGTAAACTACCCTAGCTAACTACCAGCAGGTTGCCAGTAGCAAGTTACATGAATAAGTCAATGAGTGAGATTTATAACTACTGTGGAGTACCATGATCCTCATTGCAAAAACAAAGCAAAAATTAGGACCAAACAAAAAATGAAAAGAATATGTTGCATAATTACTTCTGCCTAGCTAGTTGATAAACAATTGTGCGGACCATCCATTTCGGACCAGATACTTTTCGCACCCATTCCATTTCAAGCAGATTAAGTTAAGCAGAAGAAAACCACAACCTTTTGTTCTCAGATTTAGCAAAAACAGCAAGAGATATAATAAGGGGAAAGCAACGAGCGCAGGTGTAACATGGAATAGTAATAGTAGAGATACCTCTAAGCCATTTCATTTCTTAAAATATCAGGGCAGATTCTTGATCCCCATCATAAGCACTCAAAAAAATGTCCCTGTTTTCTGGATTCTTGAAGACCCCATATGCTTTGGCCTTTTCCGCCTTTGTCATTTCCAATGTGTTGAGAATAGATATGCACCTCTTGATTGAGAAATCATTGCCTTGAGAAATCTCCTTTTCTTTTTGCTAATTGTGCAGCCTCATCCTCAGCTTGCTTGGTCCTCATTGTCAAGATATCTCTCTGTCAGTCCTTCTATGTTACCACTCTTTCTCTGTCTTTTCGGTTCTTTTTCATGGCTGTTTCTTGATGCAACATCAACAGTTCTTGGTAGACTTGCAGCTTCTTCCTCTTCAGTTGGCTGCACACTCGCATCAGATTCTTCCCGTATTATACATACACTGTCCTTTGTTTTGATGCTACTGTCAGTTAATGTAAAACGCTTTAGCTGCCAGTGGATCATAGTCTGTTCGAGAAGCACACCATGGAGGCATGGATTTCGTAAATCTTATGCCACCTCCATTCAATATTAGTTGACATTTCAGACGCCCAAATTGGCCAGCGATTAGTTGTATTTTGCTGTAAGAATGTCTAGTGATAATGACTGGAGTGTCATACTATTAGTTGTATTTTGCTGTAAGAACTCAGAAATGTCAGGTGATGATGACTGGAGTGAATACTGTCATACTATATATCTAGTCACCTTTCATCTCCAATTCATCAACATTTATTATGTACTCGTACATCTGGCTGATTTTGTCCACATAATAACAATGTTGTTTGCCTTCATGTCCTGCTGCACAGATCGTGAACCTCTACAGCCTAACGATGGCGGGATTCAGAAGCCTTGCACCCAAGACCAGGAACCTGGTGGTGGCTGGGGGACTGTCTGCCTTCGTGCTCGGGGTCTACTACTACACCATGAGAGCGGTGGGAGGCACGGACGAGCTGCAGGTGGCGATTGACAAGTTTGAGGACATGAAGAAGGATGCTGCCAGAAACTCCAACGCAGGAGGATCATAAACACGCCCCTCCCTTCTCTGTACTGAACTTGAATCTGCGGGCTGACATGATACAATAGTTGCTCAATAACCCAAGACCAGGAATGCTTCTACTGTGTAATAAGTAATGCGTGGTACTCTTTATCAGATAGAGCTTGACAGCTTGTGCTTTGACCTTTGAGGATAGATGTACACTCGAGTGTCGAGTGTTTTGGTCCTAATATAATAGTGGCCGCAATGTCAGAATTTTCCTGATATAACTTGGCGAGACGGAAATTTTGTGGAATAACACGTATTTGCTTGTGTGATTCCCTTTCTCCTGCTCTCTCTGGCCACGCATTCCATTGCATATTTCCTGCATTGGTAAAGATCATCTCTCTCTGAAGGAAAGGAATGAACAACCGCTCAATTTCATAACTGGTGGTTCATTTGCATTTGTGCACTCGCCACTCGGACACATGGAAGTGAGTCATGAAAGCTTATCAGTTACAAATTATAATTTACTTTGACTAATGTCCTAGCAGGGACTGACCCATGAGTCCACCCGTGAAACCAAAGTGTACCCTGTTAGTTTACTGCGGGTTATCTGTGAATTGACCAATGAGCAATTATATCACAACCGATCCCTCTCTTCGCGTGAGTAAAGATTGAACGCATAAAAAATACAAAGAGGAACAGTGCTCCGAACAAATTCGATCACGGGGTGAGAACAATACAGCGTGTCAGAGAGTCCCCTCACACTCACACCCAAACCCCAGCCGAGAATTAGACCTTGTTTAGATGGTCTCAAAGTTCCAAGTTTTTTCACTATTTCACTGTCACATCAATTTTTGTACGTATATATGGAGCATTAAATATAGATAAAAAAAATAACTAATTATACAGTTTGGTTGTAAATCACGAGACGAATCTTTTGAACCTATTTAGTCCATGATCAGACAAAGTTTGTCAAATACAAACGAAACATGCTACAGTGTCCAGATTGTAAAAATTTGCAATCTAAACAAGGCCATACTTCACTTGCCAGCACAGTCTCCGAGACAATTCCAGCATGAGAAATTCTGCTGAGGCAGGAGGCAGTGCGGCGCAACTGTAACGTGCGGGTATATCTGTCCGGATGCCATCTTCGCTAATGCGACACGGCGAGCTGAGCCCTCCCCACCCCGGACGCGACCAGCTGCATCGGCATGTTCGCTGGTTGGTTTTTGGACTAATTTAGGTTGGTTAATGCTGGTTTATTATGAGAGAAAAATACTGTTCGCTGACTGATTTAGGTTGGCTGAAACCGAACGGGCTATGTGCCACGCGCCCACGCCCCACGCCCACCGGCTGGATGCGCGCGCATTCGCATGCGGCGCAACAAAACCAACCAACATAACAGCTTCTCTCCCGCCCCCGGCGCGGCTCGTCGTCACTCGTGAGCCGCGTCATTCCGTCCGCCGTCCACGGCGCGCACGCCCGTGATGTCCTTAAATCCCCCCCGACGCTACGCCCTCCGGAATTATAACCCCGGGCCGCTTGCTAGTTATTGCAGGCAACTAGATCCGCGGTGACCACACCCACAGCCCACCGCCACCGCGCGACGACCAGACCATGGCCGTGCCGTCGCGAGCGCTGCTCCTCCTCTGCTGCGTCGTCGCCGCGGCACTGCTCGTCGCGCCGGGGGAGGTCGCCTCCTCGGGGCACGGGAAGCAACGGCACACGCACACGAGGCGGCTGCGGCCTGGGAAGAGCGGCTCGGCGGCCGCGAAGCCGTTGCCGTACCCGGTGAACGCGACGCGGGTGGAGGCGATCGAGCGGCAGTTCACGCGGTGGGTGCGCTTCATGGGCGGCCTCGGCCACAGCGGCTACAACCGGGCGCTCAATCGCGCGTTCCTGCCCACGCGCACGCTCGTCGTCGACAAGAACCCGGCCGCCGGGAACTTCAAGTCCATCCAGGCCGCCGTCGAATCGCTCCCGCTCATCAACCTCGCCCGCGTCGTCATCAGGGTCAATGCCGGCACGTACACGTACGTACATTGCATCTCTGCATTGCGCGCCCGCCCCTTCTTGCTTGCTTCCCCTGCCTGCACTGCTGCCTCGAAGATGGTTTACTTTAGCGTAGTAGCGAGAGGCTAAGAAGAGCTAGCGGACCTCTGTATGTAACCGTGCCGCGCGGGGCCGCTGTACGTGCAGGGAGAAGGTGAACATCTCGCCGATGCGCGCGTTCGTCACCGTGGAGGGCGCCGGCGCCGACAAGACGGTGGTGCAGTGGGGCGACACGGCGGACACGGCCGGGTCCGGGGGCAGGCCCATGGGCACGTTCGGCTCCGCCACGTTCGCCGTCAACTCCATGTTCTTCGTCGCCAAGAACATCACCTTCAAGGTTCATTCCTGGAAGCAGCAGCATGCAACATCAATCTTCTCTCTCTGTTGGTACGACCACGAGCCTGACATTGCCATATATTTTCCGCGCGCTGCCCAGAACACGGCCCCCGTGCCGAGGCCCGGCGCGCTGGGCAAACAGGGGGTGGCGCTCCGGATATCGGCGGACAACGCGGCGTTCGTGGGGTGCAACTTCCTGGGCGCGCAGGACACGCTGTACGATCACCTCGGCCGCCACTACTACCGCGACTGCTACATCGAGGGCTCCGTCGACTTCATCTTCGGCAACGCGCTCTCTCTCTACGAGGTCAGTCAGTCAGTACGCAGCTTGTTATGCACAAAACTGTCCAGTGAACTCGATCTGCACGTTCCTTCCGCTGCACAATGCAGCTCCAGCTTAACCAAAGGCATGCATGCCAGTAGCCAAAGCTTCCGCACTGAGCATCTCGTTGGCCTATGTGGCGGCATCGATATCCGTATCCCAGCAGTCGCAGAGGCCGTCATTATTGCAGTATCGCACTGCTATAGGGCACTTGTAGGACACAGACGCCGTGTTTAGTTGGACCCTAAAGTTCAAAAAGTTGCTATAATATCTGTCACATCGAATATTTACGACCCACGTATGGAGTATTAAATGTAGACGAAAATAAAAACTAATTGCACAGTTTGGCGGGAAATTGCGAGACGAACGTTTTGAGCCTAATTAGTCCATGTTTAAACACTATTTACCAAATAAAAACGAACGTGCTACAGTACTCCTAAAATTCAAATTCACCCAACTAAACCAGGGCAGAGTCACAGACACAGTCACTGTTAGACCCGGGAGTTCCTCGTTCCTAGGCAGGGGGGACTGTGAATCTGTGATGCTGTCCTCCCAGCACCCATGCTGGGACAACATGCCATTCCGCAAGCTCCGCGGCGGCATGTCCACGCACCCAGCGCCACCGCCCACCGATCGATCCGCTGCTGTACGTTGTTCACTGCATCTAGGACCCCTAACTGCACCACATCCTCTGGTGCTCTGTCCTCGTTTGGCCTCATCTTGTGGCTGGCCCTACACTCTACCTACAACACGTCCAGGTCCGGCCATGGAACAAGGGGATGTATATATAGTACAGTACGAGCACATTTTGCCAGGAGTACAGCCTGTATATAGTAGTGTAGCTGTGCGTGCTCCTACCACGTTTACTGCCAAAGAGTCACTGAAGAGCAGGTGCAAATGGAATGTTGATGCACATTAATAACTAATCGACCCCCTTTCAGTTTTTAATGGGGTACAGTGGAGTGAGCCAGTGAGGTGAACCGCGCCCACTTGTCGTTGGCAGCGGCACGGTTGCGGAATGCGGTTTTCTGAGACCTGCAGGTTCCCTGGGACCAGGCGGGGGATGCCGGCGGGCCGATGGAGCCCGGCCGCCCGTGACGCCTGCCATCGCGGGACGCCTAGCTCGTCGTCGTCTCCTCGTGCCTGCCTGGCTGCTTTGCCTTTTACACACACAGTACCACTTTCTTGTGTTCACGTGGCTGTATAACATGAAACATCGCAGAAAGAGCGTACACGCACACGCACCTATATATGTATGTTTGGAAATGAAAGGAATATAATAAAATGGACGATGCAAAAAAAAAATGCAGGGGTGCCATGTGCACGCGATCGCGCGGAACTACGGCGCGCTGACGGCGCAGAACCGGCAGAGCCTGCTGGAGGACACGGGGTTCTCGTTCGTGAACTGCCGGGTGACGGGGTCCGGCGCGCTCTACCTGGGCCGCGCCTGGGGCACCTTCTCCCGCGTCGTCTTCGCCTACACCTACATGGACAACATCATCATCCCGCGCGGCTGGTACAACTGGGGCGACCCCACACGGGAGATGTACGCCACTGCTCCTCCTCCGCCTCCTCCTTTTTCCGGCCGCCGTGCGTGCCCGCTGACGCCGGTTGATTCGCGTGCGTGCGTGCGTGCATGCAGGACGGTGTTCTACGGGCAGTACAAGTGCACGGGGCCCGGCGCGAACTACGCCGGCAGGGTGCAGTGGTCGCGGGAGCTCACCGACGAGGAGGCCAAGCCCTTCATCTCGCTCGACTTCATCGACGGCTTCGAGTGGCTCCGCTTGTAGCACTAGCACGGGGTCCAGTCTAGGAACTCATTGTTGACACACCATGACCTTAATTAATTGCTGTGAAGAGAAAAACAAAAACAGAACGCAAATACTAATTCTTTTGTTGCAGTTGCGTAAGATGAGATTGGTGACTGATGATTTGATGAGGACTGCAGACTGCAGTAGCGCAGTGCAGATTGGTGCATCGAATCGCTGAAAGTTTTTTTTTTTTGAGACGATCGAATCGAATCGCTGCAGCCTGAAGTAGTCACTACGGGCTATTGTGGGCTAAAAAGGCCCAATACCTGCATCGAATCGCTGCATAGACTCTCATTTAAAGAGGCTTTCATGAACATGGCCTGGCGTGGCCCAGGCCTAGCGTCAGGTTTGGTGGACTTGCTGACGTGCAACTGCAGTCAAGCCCATTACTCGTTGCAGCCGAGCCCTGTTCGTTTGGGCTGCGTTGACTTACGAGTGACGGCTGAAAGTACTTCTGGCTGATTTAGTATGAGAGAAAAATATTATTTATTAGCTGATAAGTCATAACTTATAAGCCAAATACGACCGAGCGAACGGTGAAGCCCAGTACTGTTTACTGGCACGCCGCGTAACTGTGTGGAGCTGAGAATTTTCCTCAGTATATAACGGGAGCACTACCAAATCCAAGCATTCATATTCACAGTCAAACTCAACTACCCTCGTTGTCCTCCCTTCCAAGTTCCAACTCGTTCCGTCTTTTCAAACACAAAAAGACTCCACAGATTTCACTGAACCTGTCCACGGTACTGCCACTACATTTGATTCTGAAAAGGAGCGACGATACGATACGATACGATACTGCATTACTACAGCAGTACTAGCATTTACTTCCTTTGGTTCAGAGACGAAGTCTTAACACAACACGATCTTTAATTCTAAAAAAAAAACACAACACGATCTTTTAAATTACACTCTACTCTATCCGTCGAGAAAAAAAAACATAATTCTAACTTTAAGCCAAGACCCGTGTTTAGGTTCAAAACTAGAATTACGTTTTTTTCTGGACGGAAGGAGTAATCATTTATTTATTTTATACTATATTATTAATAATTATAATTTATAATTATTTGATAGTACATTTAATTATAAAATCTAATAATTTTAAAAATGTATTAAAAAAATAAATGTTTATTGACTAAATTATTAGCTAAAAATTAAATTGACTTTTAACATGTATTAAATGCCTTATAAATGGAAGGTCTTATTTGGCGGGGCTCCAACTATGAAATCGGGGCCTTTTTGTACTACGGTGTCGGAGCAAAAAAAAAAAACTCCTTCTAGCTTCTCTCACAAACCTAATATAAATATTATAAAATGGCCACTGAAGTTTTTTTTGTCAAGTGTTTTCAAAAACTGCTTCAGCCCTACTAGATAAGTTGCTCACATGAGGAGCCTTAGCTGGAGCCCTTTTAGAAGAGCTAGAGTGCTACCAAATAGGGCCAAAGTACTATCCTATAAATAGTCGATGTAACACCCTCTGTAAACCACTCACTAAAACACTACATGAGCATTATATTATATGTTAATGCATATGTTGAAACGCTTTGGTGAAGTCTCGTAATGTAAAATAATTAATAAAATGTAAATCGGAAGATTGATTCACGTAATTATCAAGTAGAGTTGTAAACTAATTCTTATTGAACAAAAATGATATAAAACACCTATGTGACACTTAAATAAAGTTGAACGTACAAACTTTGTAGATGGCAATAAAATACTTGTTGAAAAATATTATTGTTAGATAGTATTTCTAATAGCTCAGATATGGAACTTTGATTAAAATTCAGCCCAAGACTTAGCAAATTTTCAAAGTGAAAACGGTGTGACAATGATATATTAGCGAATTAATTCTGGAAAAATTAGCTAAAGGCTTGTGCTATATTTTTCCTTGGTGGGTTGAATCCAAGTAAGTACTTGTCAATGGTTTAGGGGTTGGCTTAGTTAGTATGTACTTTGATCATCAATTAATTGCTAAAAAAAGCTAAAAAATGTTGTTTGGGCACCGGTTGACAGCATTCACTTGGCATGCTCATATTTTCTTCTCTAGTCTACCTTGGTCCAAGTATATGACTCTGTTCAGTAGCCTGAGGTACCATCTTTAGCTAGGGCGAGTTAGTTGGGTCATAACCGAGCCAGATGGGTCGTGGTTGACGCTTTTAAAAAGCGTGCAATGCACGTTTTGGGCCGGTTGGCCAAGTCTGTGTGGTCACCGTGCTCCTAGGGGGGGGTAGCCACCCCGATCGGGCGCCTGGCGTCTTTGACTCTGCTGCTTTGGTGTGCTGTTGTGCGGTGCCACTGTGGGCTGCACATCGCCTCGCTGCGTTGTTGCTGCTCATTCACCCTTCGGTGTTGCTGCTGGCGCGTCGTCACACCTGTGTGTGGCGCGCACCGCCCTCCACTAGCTCTGCCGCCCATCGTCGTTTCTGCTCGGGGTGCAGTGGCATCACATGGCCGAGCTAAAACCATAGCATTGCGCACGTTGCATCTTGGAGCTGCGTTGTCCGTAGCGCCGCCACGACCCCCGCACGCGCGCATGTCCGCGCTAGAGGCCAGCCGTCTCCCCAAGGCGACGCAGCGCTCCCACGTGTTACTGGCCCTGCTCTGAGCCACGTCGCGCCAAACTCGTTTTCGCAGAGCCAGTCGTTCTCAAAGCAATTGCGTGCACCAGGCGATAGTTAAGGCACTAGGCTACACGCCAAGACCACGCATGGCCATAACCGAGCCCTACATAACTCCAATTTGGAGTTTACCTCGTCACCGGTCAGTAGAAGCCCTTTAACATCACGCCTAAGTCACCAACTGCTCAGGACCCCAAAATCTAATTCCATAGCACCAATAGCTTCACCTTGATCCCTTATGCACCCTACGCAACTCAGCTGAACCACTACCGCCGTCCCCAGGGTGTCGCCGCGGCCGTGTCAGCCACGGAACGCCGCCAAGCTGCTCGGTCGCTCGTGGCCATCATCGCTTAGGCCGTCCCTGACCAAACAGTCACTGTGTCCAGGTTTCTAGTGAGTCACTGAAGCTCATACGCTATCTAGTTGATCGCCTAGCTACCCTAGTTCGTCGAAATGGTTGCACCACCGTAGTGAACCGCCGTGCGTCACTGCCGCGAGTGCTAGTGGGTCCCCTAGCTCCCTACCACTTTCTAGGGTCATCGTTCGAGCTAGCAATGGCTATCGACCCCATAGAAAAACTAGGGTGGGTCCTAGTTGCCCGGCGTGAGCGTGGAATGCTGGCAGAGGTCGCGTCGTCGCGCGCGCCGCCACCAGGGGCTTCACGATAGGAATTGGAAGAAATCCAGGGTGCTAGGTGAAAGGGCAGAGAGAAGGGGGAATAGTGGTGAGGACCGTTGGTTAATTTGCCATTAGCGCAAGGTCCTTTTTGCAAGGTTGCCAGCGCGCGCGGCCTCCCCACATGGGCCGCATTTGCTAGGCCGGTCTGTTGGCCGTGGGCCGCGCTCTGCTGATTCCGTTTTCCTTTTTCTAGGAATTGGCTAATGGTTTTCCTTTTAATTCCTGAGCTGAGATTGTATAATTAATATACAATCGTATAAGTATCCAAAAATTGTGAAATGAATTCTGTTGAATTCCTAAAAATGTTGTCTGTCTGATAGTATGGTTAGTTTATACATGTCTATGTTGATGCTAGGGTCTATTAAATCATTTGAAAGTGTTTAATGTTATTTAGATTAATAATTGTAGGAATTTTTGTGGTAATTTGGTAATAGCTTTGGCCATAAAATTTTTACAGTAGGTTCATTAGATTATTATGTGCTCACTATAATTTTTGTAGCCTTATAATAGGTTGAGAAATATGGTAGCTAAGTACTCCTTGTTTTAGTATATATATTAAATCGGTAATAAAAATAAGGATGCCTTTAGTTGCTTAGATAATGCTTGAAAGGTTTCATATCTGTTGAGTGGGAATAATAGGTAACTTAGTGTCTTAGTCATTAGAGTTAGCTTAGTAGCTTGGTAGATGTATTCTTATTTTAAGAGTTACTGTTGTCGTATTACTAAGTGTTGCACCGTCATTTCATGCATGTAGATAATGAGTTGGTAGAGTTCGTGACCGCGAAGCGAGCCAGAGTACGAGAAGATAATTGAGGAGTACGAGGAGGAGATCCTCATCTAGGAGGAGCCCCGGAGCCACCAGCTATTGACTTTGCTGACACCACGCCTGCCCATGGCAAGCCCCAATGCATAACCCTTATTAGGAATGCTCACTAGATATATATACGTGATGTGCATTTATGTTATAGGCATTTTATGAAAACTACATGCATGGATATACCTACCTATGAGTCCTACTAGCATAGGTCGAGTAGCTGCTATGCTTAGGATTTTCGGTAGCGTGAGTAACTACCGTTACTCACAATAGGTGATTATTATTATCACTCTTATGATAAAATGGTGAGAGGAAAAATGGAGACCGAGCAAAGATATGGTATGGGTATTGGTGGGTGTAAGAGGTTGTGCCCCGCGGCCAACAGGGCATAGCTTGGTAACACTGTTTTCCCTGTCCGTGTCGGTTAAGGACCGGTCGTTGCATTGGATTGTAGTCAGGTCACAGACTTATTATCCTGAGCACATACTTGTTTATGAGAGTAGGGAAGGCTCGTTGCTGTCTTGTCATGGGCTCCGGCTCCTTCTGGACCGACTGATTGGAGGCGGGGATAGTGGAGGTCTAAGCACCACACTGAATCCGGCACTCAGAAGTGGGGGCTTGGAGTTCAAGTTTGGACGAGGATCTGGACCCCTTGACAGGAGAGTGGTGGGTTGGTCCTGCTTGTGTCTGAGGTACAAGCGGGGCATGTGTTTCGGGATACCTAGCTGGGCACAATGATTCGCAAATTGTCGGATAATCCGGTACGACTTGTCTACAATCTAGCACCGTAGTAAGAACTAGAAGAAGAAAGATGATGAAATAGATCTGATAGCTCAACTCTTGCTTGAAAGTAGAACAGGTGCTTACATAGAATTGTTAGCTAATATACTAATCATGACTGCTAATAAAACACATACATAAGGATTTACTACTAGTATTACTTTTTGCAAAAAGAAAACCCAGCAACCCATAAAGTTTATCATATCCTTTAGAGTCGGGAAATTATTCCCACTAGTCGGATAAGTTTTGCGAGTACATTGTGTACTCAGGGTTTATTTACCCCTATTGCAGGTGCAGCTTGAAGAGTAGCTTGAAATGATCAAGATGCCCAAGAGGGGGGGTGAATTGGGCTAATTCTAAATTTCTTTGCAATAATTAAATCATACGATTAGCCCAATTAACCCTTTGTGCCTAGAAAGTGTTTCTAATCGTTGTACCGCATAAAAGGCTTGCAACCTAAGTACCAATCCTACTCTAGCATGGCAATTCTATGAATGTAAAGACAAAAATTGAATTGCTCAAAGTAAATGCTCAAAGTAAATAGAGAAGGAGGATCGCGACAATGTTTTGTCGAGGTATCGGAGAGTCGCCACTCCCCACTAGTCCTCATTGGAGCACCCACGCAAGGGTGTAGCTCCCCCTTGATCCGTGTAAGGATCAAGTGCTTTCTACGGGTTGATTCTTCGACACTCTGTCGCGGTGAATCACCCATAACCGCTCACAACTTGAGTTAGGTCATCCACAAGCTCCGCCGGATGATCACCAAGCTCCCAATCACCACCAAGCCGTCTAGGTGATGGCGATCACCAAGAGTAACAAGCACGAACTCTCATTTGACCACGACAAGCCTAATGAGAAGGGTGGATGCACACTTTGCTACTCTTGATCTCACTAATGAGGGCTCTCTTTAGGATTCTCAAATCTCAATCACCTCACTAGGGCCTTGCTCTTTTAGGCACTCTCAAAGGTGTTTCTCAGCTGTTGAAATGAGCAAAAGTACCCCCACACACGAGTGGAGGAAGTATTTATAACACCGACTGAAAAACAAACCGTTATGTGCCTCTGCGGGGTGACTTGACACTCCGGTCATGTTGACCGGACGCACCGGTCAGTTCTCCCCGAACTCTAGTGTTTAAAGTGTGACCGGACACTGGCCAGCGTCCGGTTAGCACTGATCAGACGCGTTCGGTCGTGATTTTCCCTCTCTAGAACCTTACTGGAGTCGACCGAATGCTGGCTCTCAGCGTCCGGTCACTTCACCTCTTAGCGTCCGGTCGCGCGAGATGATTTCGCCTTGGTCAAATGAACTGACCGGACTCTACACCAGCATTCGGTCAACCCGGAACCAGCGTCCGGTTAGTATTTGACCCTCCATTCACTTCCAACTCTCGATCATACGTGAATGAAGTTTGCTCCATTGGATCTAAGGGCTATTTTGGAGCTACCTAGTGCTAGTTTTAACAAGTGTGCACCACACTCAACTCACTAGACTCACCTAGGTCAAGCTACCCGTCCATACCCCCATTAATAGTACGGCCAAAGGAAAAAATAAAGTCCTAAACTACTCTAAGTGTCTCTTCAACTCCAAACGACACTTAGAACTAGTCTATCCTTAACCTTGTCGTTCATCCTTTGAAAACCGAAATGATTTTCATCGTAGGGGCATGACCACCATGATTGCCCAATCAATCTCTATTAGTATGACCTAACTTAATTGCCTCTGTAAAACACACGTTAGTCATAGTAATCATGTATTGTCATTAATCACTCAAACCCAACTAGGGGCCTAGATGCTTTCAATCTCCCCATTTTTGGTGATTGATGACAATACCACCTCGAGTATGTGAAAGAGATGAGGTTTTTAATATGCTTAGATCACATAAGCTTTTGACAATAAGAACAAAAGAGTTAGACAATCTTATATGACCCAAGCCAACACATTGTACTCAAAAGATATGAAATAAGCATGAGTACAATAAATAAAGCTCATTTGCATCACGATGAAGTAAAACGCGGAAACAAAGGCAAATAAGCATAACATAGGTGATATGACACATAAATGATTCAAAGTAGAGAGCACACATGTCATATATCACGATCACGTAGATATCACTATCACATAAATATAGTTTGATGCATAAAAGTAAACACACGATGAATGCATAATAGTTGTAACACCTCTATTGTTTTGACCTATCATTAAAATTTGACATGTCATCATATGCATTGCAAAGCATTCATAAAGTAGAAAATGTTGAATGCATTCACTAAATAAGCTTTATTTCATAATGTTGTTATTTTATGTGATGTGATTCAAAACCGTAAATAAAGATCATGACCACAAGAGTCAAAATTCATGTGATCATGTGAGACCATGTGTTAATTGACTCAAATAACCCTAATGGGCCAGTTACTGGTCAAAAATCAAAGTTAAGTCAAAAGGTAAACAAATTAAATTTGAATTCAACTTCAAATTATAAAAGTCCTTTTTGCCCCTTTTGTATATTTCAAAATCCATTTAGAATTTGGGGGTGTGACAAAAAGCAAAGTTGAAGCTTATTTTATAAGGATCAACTTTGGTATTCAAAGTTTTTAAAGTTTACATATAAAGTTTGGAGTAATTTTGAAATGATTCAAAGGCTCAAATGCACCCCAAATTCAAATTTTAAAATGGAGGCAGAATTTAAAAATATTCCTTGAAGCAAAGTTGTAGAGTTTGAAAAGTTGAACAACTTTCATTTTTGGAGATTTTCATCTTCTTTAGAAAATTTGAGAGTAATTTGCAAAATGAACTCAGTGGCAAAGCTGTAATTATTTGGAACAGTAGCACGACCACCGCCCCACCGCCGACGTCCTTTCTCCGGTCTTCTAGGCGCGTCTGCGACCGCCCTTGGCTTCGCGCTGGCATGGGGAGCACGCTGCGTGTCGATTCCGCGCGCTCCTGGCCGAGCTATAAGACCCAGACGTCGTCGTTGGCTTTTCTTTCTTTCCCACTGTTTTCCCGACGCCGCCGTCTCAACTCCGGCGAGCTTCTCTCGTCTCCCCAGCGCAAGATAGCCCCGGAAAAGCTGTGTCCTAGTTCCGCCTGCTCCTTGCGCATCCAACCGAGCTGTTGCTACCTCATGATTTTGCCAAGAGCTCGCTGTCCACGTTCATCTTCCTCGCGGCCGACGACCTCGACCGAAACTTCGATTCACCGTGGCCAGCATCATCCGGTGAGCTGTTGCCCTTTCTTGTTGACTCTACGGCTTCGTCTCGATGTTGTAGTACTTATTCCACTCTTGCCTACTCGTTTTGCCCACTGCAATCGCCGTAACGCCGTCGTCGACGAGGTCCGCTCCGCTGTGATCCCGGTCACCGTCGAAACACGTCAACATAGCTCCTCTGGTTTCGCTCGTTGCTTCAACACATTCGGGGTGAGTCATTGATGCTTCCTAAACTCTCTGTTTCACCGTTACCGGCCTTGTTTCACCGGCGTAACGCTGCCGTGCCACCGCGCCCACCATGGCCGGCGTCAGCCTTGTTCCATGTCGTAATCAACCTCCAAAGTACCATAGATCGATACGCCTAGTTCTTGTGAACGTGTTGGTACTTTGGCCGTCGCTGTTAGTCTCACCGGCGGCGAGTTAGCGTCGGTCAGCACCGCTGTCGCCACCGTCAAAGCCGGAGATAAGGGATGACAAGTGGGTCTCGTATGTCAGCGACTGTATAGTTCAAATGGAATTTTTCTATTTTCAGAAATGGATGAATAGTGTCTGTTTTTGTTATTTTTGTGTATATTTGTTTAGAGCTCCAAAAATTATGAAAATTTTTGTGTGACCTCTCTGTGATGAATATTATTTAGGAAAATATTAAACTTGAAATTTAAATAAATTTTTAATGTTCAAAAATTCAGTAAATTAATTGATAAATGCAATTTCCATAATTTTTGTAGGCCACTGTATAACTCCAAAAATTATGAAATTTATTTTGGTACACTAAATTGTTATGAGGAAGCTTACATAAAATTTTGAGGTCATTTGGAACAAGTTTATTTTTGGGCTTATTTTCAAATTAATTCAAAATTGAATAAAAGCAAACCCTAATTGTTAGGGTTAGGGTTTGATCTTGTTTGGGTCATGTTGTGTGACCCGTAGGGTTTCAAGATCAATTTGGTCAAGTCACTTAGGTTATAAACCCTAGATGTTAGTGTCAAGTAGTTTTGTTGACTTACAACTATATCGCGAAGGAAAATTGTAATCAAGGTGTGATTACATTTCATGTACCATGAAGCATCATGTTTACATTATCATCATATTGAAGCATATATAATTATTTCGTGTAGAATCCGAGAGTGAAATGATTCTAGTTGAGCAAGTTGTGGAAGAATCCCCGGTTGTCACGGGATTCGATAATTGTGGTACTGATCCGGAACCAGAGATCGTCAACGAAGGCAAGCCTCGGTTTATGCATTAAACTATACCTTGTTTACTTTGAAAAGTTTATCACCTATGTTACTTATTGCATTAAGTTGATTAATTCAAATGTTACCTATTTGATGCATTACCTACCTTGTTAATTGTTTACCATCCTTGAAGATGATTTCATTTACAAAGGCGTATAATTGCTTAGTATGCTTTGTGGTAGGCTTTCAAAGTAAAAGTTTGGATACAATCAAAGATGGCATACTGGCCAAAGAAAGAAAGAAAGAAGATAGAATGAACTAGAGACTAGTCGGGTGGCTTATCTTGAATGTTGGGTAATGTTGTTGACTATGTCGCTTAAAGGCCACTCATCGTGGATCTTCTGAACGAGACACTTTGTAGTACTGGTCACATACTCCGGTAAGCCTACTTCGGCTAATCCGATACTAAGACGAATGCCCACGCACTGGGAGTGGTGAGATGGCGGGGGTAGCGTGTACCCTCGTGGCTTGAATGTGGCCGGATTTGAGGTGTGATGTGCTCTCGGGTGGCATGGAGACGGCTTAGTATAGGAGGATCCGTAGCGAGGTTGATATATGCAAGATTAAGTTCTACATATGTCGTGTGATAAGGAATCCCCAGCTGGGACTTGAATCAATTCGAATTGCCGGTGCTCCGCGGATATGGAGACTCGACTCATTACAGAAGCAATGCAGGACTGGTGAATTACTAAAACATGAGAAAAAGAATGGAATGAGAAGGATTGGAACATGGGATATGAACACTTGGTTGGAGATAATGAACTAAAGTACTTAGGGGTAAAACTTGAAACTAGGATCAAGAATAGTAAGCTTTTGGCAAAGAACTTTTGAATCTTTCTACATCCTTACCTTGACCCAACACCTGCATCCCTAAGACCTTCGCCCTTTTTCGTTGAGTCAGTCTTGTTGAGTACTTTTGTACTCAGGGTTTGTTAACCCATGTTGCAGGTGAGTCGCATGCGTAGGCTTGTTTTGGTCCCTGCTGCATGTCAGTGTTTGAAGTCGATGACGATGAGGAATGATGAATGGCCTTTGGACAAGGCACTAGTTTGTGTGAAATAAATAATGTTAATGTAATATTATCCCGCTACTATGGTTGTATGATACTTATGGTTTTGTAAGTTTGAAACAACTGGTTTGTAATATTAAAACTTAAGTCTTCCGCTTTATAATCTCTGGTATGTATATTAAAAACTGTTGTAATCTCAATGACTGTGATTGGGATCCTGTTTGGAAAAATTCATGGATGATTTGGGTTTCCCGAGGACACCCGACAGACCTGTTAAGTTGGTGGGAACTTGTGTATGCTATCTGAGGTCTGTTGAGACATCAATAGGTGCACGTGGGCCTGATTTCTTAGGAGGTTCTGCCACAGCTGGTATCAGAGCAGGTCCTATCTAAGATCATTGTAGGTTGCTTTTGAAAACCTTCAAACTGATTTGGATCAAAGAAATTAAACTGGATATTTTGAGTTCAAATTTCTTTCTTCTTCCCTCTAATCTAGCCTCAATCCTATCTTATTTGAAAGTTTGTGGCGGATAATATGATTAGGTTTGTCCTATGTATTAAAAATCTAGTACTTTTGATTGTATAAATCTTTTGTACTCGGATTCGTAAGATCGATTCATAAATCATGTTTGAACACCGTGCATAATAGTTCCCCTTAAAAGTGGTTGGGTAAGTAATGTCAATCCCATTCTTGCTAACCTCCATTATCCTCAAGCTATCCTTATAGTCCTACCCTAACTTCTATAGGCTATGGCAAAGACCAAGATAACCGCACGCAAGTCCACTGGACCTCACGGAGTCCCTCGTCACCAGTTGGCACCGCGTAACCGTGAGCTTGGTGAAGGAAGTTCCAAGACCCTAGCAGATGAAGGATCTTCAAGCAACCCCACCAACATCGAGAACCTTACCAAGGAGCTCAACACTCTTCGTCGAGCCCATGCCAAAGATCAAGAGAAGCTGGCGGAAATGGAAAGAGACATCACCAAGAATACCGAGTTGCGGAATGAAGCCTGGACACGAGAGGATGTAGCCAATGAACGCATCCATGAGTTGGAGTTCTACGTAGAAGACCTGGAGATGGACAATGCCATTCTTCACGAGAATGTCCACATGATGTACGCTCAACTTTATCCTCCTCATGGGGATGGTGAAGTTACAGATGAAGAAATGATTATAGATCCAGGAGAAGTCGAGAATGAAGAAGCGGAGGAGGATCCTGAGGAGTTAGTGTACTTTTCCGATGAAGATGAGGTTGAGTCCGATATGGACACGGACGCCGATGACTGAGAGTTTGGAGTAGAAATAGTTCCATTACTGGTTTTCTAGTAAACCAGGGTTGTCTTGTGGGATACAAGACATGTAACATAAATAAGTACCCTATTATAGAATGAAACCTTTTAACTGCTTTTAATAAAATAATAATGTAAATAAACGTGTCTCTCTGACAGATGCCTCGTATTAACACCCGAACTGGTGCAAGTACTTCGCAAGACAATGATGAAGTCCCAAATCCTCCACCAATGCCTCCGACTATGGCAGATGCCATAACTGCACTCGTCTATGCAACGGCTGAGAATGCTAGGTTGTTAAGGGAAATGGCTCAGAACCAACAAGCACCACACCCTAATCATGGCCACCGAAATAATGGAAATGACGAGATAACCTATATTGATTTTACTAACACACGTCCGCCTGTGTTCTCTAAGGCAGAAGAGCCTTTAGAAGCCGACGATTGGCTTCGGACAATGGAGCAAAAGTTTGAGCTGATTCGCTGTACCGAGATTTAGAAACCAAGGTTTGCGGCACAACAACTCCGAGGAGCTGCTGGTGCCTAGTGGGCAAATTTGGTAGCTGTACAAGCCCGCTGGTCACCAAATCACCTGGATGGAGTTTAAGGATGCCTTCAGGGCACACTATATTCCAGATGGTGTGATGACCATGAAGTTAGAAGAGTTCCTAGCTCTTAAGCAAGGGGAGCACCCGGTGATGCACTATGTTGGGCATTTCAATCACCTGTCGCAGTATGCTATCGAGTATGTGAATACTGACAGGAAGAAGAAGACTCATTTCATGAGAGGTCTGAACACCAAACTTTAGACCATGATGGCAACTTGTGGCAACGCAACTTATCATGAGACTGTCAACATTGCTATCGCTTCAGAGGAGAATTACCGCCGACACAAGGAGGCAAAGAAAAAGAGAGCATTCGCTTCCGGATCGTCGAGTGGAAAGCGTCAAAAGGTGGTCTACCATCCTCAGAATCATGGCCGTGCACTATTCCGCCCACAACAAAGCCAAAGCAGACAGCAAATCTTTATTCGTCCTGCAACTAATACGCCTTATCCTAATCAAGCACCGCAGCAGCAAAATAATACAAATAATGCAAACCGCACTACTACTTCCTAGAATCACAATTATCCATGTTATAATTGTGGTAAAACCGGACACTTTTCCCGAGAATGTTTGTATCCTAGGAAGAGTAATCCTAATGTACCTAAAGCCCCTGTTACTCAACATCAGAATCAGTACAAGGGCAATGCTCAGAACAGTCAGAAAGGTCAGGCTGAGAAGAAATCTGGAAGGGTCTTCTATACTCAGGTGGAATCTATTCTAGAAGGAGAACCAGTAATGATTGGTATGTTTCCTATTGCTAAGCACCCTGTAATTACCTTATTTGATTCCGGTGCATCCCATACATTCATCAATCGTATATTTGTTGTGAAGCATGGGATAACTATTGGGGAAACAAAAGAACCATATCATATACAGTCGCCTAGGGGACGACTCTGTACAAGGGAGATAGTTCAGCATGTACCTATTGATTTGGGAGGACATGAGTTCCCTACCAGCATGCTGATATTAAAGGATCAAGATATAGATATGATCCTTGGTATGAACTGGTTAACTCAACACGGGGCTGTCATAGATGTCCTGCGTAGAACCATAAGAGTAAATGTACCTGGCAGCAAAACCCAACTTCTCATCCAACTTTCCTTTCCTAAGAGTATAGTTGGAACAGTCTGTGCAACTACTGTGGAAGAAGCCGAGAACATTCCTATGGTATGTGAATTTACGGATGTTTTTTCCAATGATCTGCCTGGACTGCCACCAGACCGAGATGTGGAATTTAGAATTGACCTGAAACCAGGAACGGCACCTGTGTCCAGAAGAGCATATAGGATGCCACCCAAAGAACTAGCATAATTAAAAATGCAACTACAAGAGTTGTTAGACAATGGTTTCATTCAACCCAGTTCATCACCTTGGGGATGCCCTGCTATCTTCGTGAAGAAGGACCAAACCTTAAGGTTATGTGTTAACTATCGACCATTAAATGAAGTCACCATAAAGAACAAATACCTCTTACCCTGAATTGATTTGCTTTTTGATCAACTTGTGGGAGCTAAGGTGTTCTCGAAGATAGACTTGAGATCAGGCTATCATCAGTTTAAGATCAGACGAGAAGATGTGCCGAAGACAACATTTACTACCCGATATGGTCTATATGAGTATTTAGTCATGTCTTTTGGGCTGACTAATGCCCCGGCTCATTTCATGTACCTGATGAACTCAGTTTTCATGCCCGAGTTGGATAAGTTTGTAGTGGTATTCATCGATGACATTCTTATCTATTCTAAGAGCAAAGAAGAACATGCGGAACATCTTCGCATTGTTCTACAACGATTAAGAGACCACCAATTATATGTCAAATTCAGCAAATGTGAATTCTGGTTAGAGGAAGTATAATTTCTAGGTCATGTGTTATCTGTTGAAGGTATAGCTGTTGATCCGAGCAAGGTAGAAGAAGTCCTTGACTGAAAAGCACCTACCACTGTTCATGAAGTTCGTAGTTTTCTGGGGTTGGCAGGTTATTACCGTCGGTTCATCCCTGACTTCTCCAGAATTGCGAAGCCAATTACTGGATTGCTGAAAAATCAAACTAAGTTTGTATGGTCAATAGAATGTGAGGAGGCCTTTCAAACATTAAAGAAGCTGCTGACAACAGCACCAGTATTAGCACAACCTGATATCAAGAGGCCGTTTGATATCTATTGTGATGCGTCTGGAATTGGTATTGGCTGTGTTCTTATGCAAGAAGGCAGAGTCATAGCATATGCTTCCAGACAACTCAAGAAGCATGAAGAACATTATCTCACCCATGATCTTGAATTAGCAGCTGTTGTTCATGCACTCAAGGTTTGGGGACATTATTTATTGGGCAATATCTGTCATATCTATAAGGATCACAAAAGTTTGAAATATATCTTCACTCAGTCAGAGCTGAATATGAGGCAAAGAAGATGGTTAGAACTTATCAAAGATTATGACTTAGAAGTGCATTATCATCCGGGCAAGGCTAATGTGGTTGCCGATGCCCTGAGTCGCAAGAGTCATTGCCATTGTTTGACTGTGAAACCTATGCAACGAACATTGTGTCAAGAGATGGAGCATCTGAATTTACAAATTATAGAACAAGGTTTCCTATCCAATATTACAGTTGAGTCCACTATCAAAGATTAGATCATTGCTGCTCAACAGAAAAGTAAGGGCATAGCCCATATCAAGGATAAAGTCAGATATGGAAGATCAACATGTTTCAAGATTGATGAATCAGATATCGTATGGTTCAAGGATAGATTGGTAGTACCCAAAAATCCAGAGCTGCGAAAGCAGATTCTTGATGAAGCTCATTCTACAAGATACTCCATTCATCCAGGTAGCAACAAAATGTATCATGATCTGAGAATGAGATATTGGTGGACCAAAATGAAAATAGAAATAGCTCAATATGTGGCCAAATGTGATACTTGTCAGAGAGTCAAAGAGATTCACATGAAGACTGCGGGTCCATTACATTCCTTGCTAGTTCCATCTTGGAAGTGGGAAGATATCTGTATGGACTTCATAGTAGGGTTGCCTAGGACATCTGCAGGCTACAATTCAATATGGGTTATTGTTGATCGCCTAACCAAGATAGCTCATTTCTTACCAGTCAGAGATAAATATCGAGCGGAGCGGTATGCAAAGCTTTATCTTGATAGAATCTTCAGTCTGCATGGGGCACCCAAGACCATTGTCTCTGACAGAGGGTCATTGTTCATATCCAAGTTTTGGAAAAGTCTACATGAGTCTTTGGGAACTAAACTTATCCGTAGTTCTGCTTATCATCCGCAAACAAAATGACAGACGGAAAGGGTAAATCAAATTCTTGAAGATATGTTAAGAGCATGTGTTCTCTCCTATGGTGCTATATGGGATGAATGCCTTCCCTTAGCTGAATTCTCATATAACAATAGCTATCAAGAGAGCATTAAAATGGCACCATTTGAAGCATTATATGGCCGTAGATGCCAGATACCTTTACATTGGTCAGATGTTGGAGAACGTTGGTTCTTTGGACCGGATGTGGTCAAGGAAGCAGAAGAGAAAGTTAAACTCATACAAGCTAATATAAAGATAGCTCAATCCCGACAGAAAAGCTATGCTGATAAGAGGAGGCGACCACTAGAATTCATAGTGGGAGATCATGTCTACCTCAAGGTATCGCCAATGAAAGGAGTTCATCATTTTGGCATTAGGGGAAAGTTGGCGCCCTGTTATGTCGGTCCGTTTCAAATCCAACAACGATGTGGACCAGTCGCCTATCGCGTCAAGCTACCAGATCACATGTCAGCTGTGCATGATATTTTCCATGTATCCCAGTTGAAGAAGTGTCTTCAAGTACCTGACCAAGTGATCGACTTTGGTGATATAGAACTAGAACCTGATTTGACTTATGCTGAGTACCCCATTAGAGTCTTAGATCAGAAAAATCAAGTCACTCAAAGACGTACAATCAAGTTCTACAAAGTACAATGGAACCAGCACAATGAAGAAGAAGCTACTTGGGAGTCCGAGGATTACTTAGAAGAAAACTTTCCTGACTTCTTTGCTTCTCTCTAGTTGCAATACCTTGTCTATATTGTAACTTGTCTCTTTTGTCAAAAGAATGGAAAACCCCCTCACTAGTCTTTTGAATAAAGTTATGATGTGTTAGCTTGACACATTTCCTTTTCCATTACTTAATCCTAAGTTTTAAATCTCGGGACGAGATTTCTTTAAGGGCGAAGGGTTGTAACACCTCTGGTGTTTTGACCTATCATTAAAATTTGATATGTCATCATATGCATTGCAAAGCATTCATAAAGTAGAAAATATTGAATGCATTCACTAAATAAGCTTTATTTCATAATGTTGTTATTTTATGTGATGTGATTCAAAACCGTAAATAAAGATCATGACCACAAGAGTCAAAATTCATGTGATCATGTGAGACCATGTGTTAATTGACTCAAATAACGCTAATGGGCCATGTTACTGGTCAAAAATCAAAGTTAAGTCAAAAGGTAAACAAATTAAATTTGAATTCAACTTCAAATTATAAAAGTCCTTTTTGCCCCTTTTGTATATTTCAAAATCCATTTGGAATTTGGGGGTGTGACAAAAAGCAAAGTTGAAGCTTATTTTATAAGGATCAACTTTGGTATTCAAAGTTTTTAAAGTTTACATATAAAGTTTGGAGTAATTTTGAAATGATTCAAAGGCTCAAATGCACCCCAAATTCAAATTTTAAAATGGAGGCAGAATTTGAAAATATTCCTTGAAGCAAAGTTGCAGAGTTTGAAAAGTTGAGCAACTTTCATTTTTGGAGATTTTCATCTTCTTTAGAAAATTTGAGAGTAATTTACAAAATGAACTCAGTGGCAAAGCTGTAATTATTCGGAACAGTAGCACGACAACCGCCCCACCGCCGGCGTCCTTTCTCCGGTCTTCCAGGCGCGTCTGCGACCGCCCTTGGCTTCGTGCTGGCGCGGGGAGCACGCTGCGTGTCGATTCCGTGCGCTCCTGGCCGAGCTATAAGATCCAGACGTCGTCGTTGGCTTTTCTTTTTTTCCCACTGTTTTCCCATCGCCGCCGTCTCAACTCCGGCGAGCTTCTCTCGTCTCCCCAGCGCAAGATAGCCCCGGAAAAGCCATGTCCTAGTTCCGCCTACTCCTTGCGCATCCGACCGAGCTGTTGCTACCGCTTGATTTTGTCGAGAGCTCGCTGTACACGTTCATCTTCCTCGCGGCCGGCGACCTCGACCGAAACTCCGATTCACCGTGGCCAGCATCGTCCGGTGAGCTGTTGCCCTTTCTTGTTGACTCTACGGCTTCGTCTCGATGCGGTAGTACTTATTCCACTCTTGCCTACTCGTTTTGCCCACTACAGTCGCCGTAACGCCGTCGTTGACGAGGTCCGCTCCGCCGTGATCCCGGTCACCGTCGAAACGCGTCAACATAGCTCCTCCGGTCTCGCTCGTTGCTTCAACACATTTGGGGTGAGCCACTGATGCTTCCTAAACTCTCTGTTTCACCGTTATCGGCCTTGTTTCGCCGGCGTAACGCTGCCGTGCCACCGCGCCCGCCATGGCCGGCGTCAGCCTTGTTCCATGTCGTAATCAACCTCCAAAGTACCACAGATCGATGCGCCTAGTTCTTGTGAACGTGTTGGTACTTTGGCCGTCGCTGTTGGGCTCACCGGCGGCGAGTTAGCGTCGGTCAGCGCCGTTGTCGCCGCGGTCAAAGCCAGAGCTTAGGGATGACAAGTGGGTCCCGTATGTCAGCGACTGTATAGTTCAAATGGAATTTTTCTATTTTCAAAAATGGATGAATAGTGTCTGTTTTTTAATTTTTGTGTAGATTTATTTAGAGCTCCAAAAATTATGAAAATTTTTGTGTGACCTCTCTGTGATGAATATTATTTAGGAAAAATATTAAACTTGAAATTTAAATAAATTTTTAATGTTCAAAAATTCAGTCAATTAATTGATAAATGCAATTTCCATAATTTTTGTAGGCCACAGTATAACTCCAAAAATTATGAAATTTATTTTGGTACACTAAATTGTCATGAGGAAGCTTACATAAAATTTTGAGGTTATTTGGAACAAGTTTATTTTTGGGCTTATTTCCAAATTAATTCAAAATTGAATAAAAGCAAACCCTAATTGTTAGGGTTAGGGTTTGATCTTGTTTGGGTCATGTTGTGTGACCCGTAGGGTTTCAAGATCAATTTGGTCAAGTAGCTTAGGTTATAAACCCTAGATGTTAGTGTCAAGTAGTTTTGTTGACTTACAACTATATCGCGAAGGAAAGTTGTATTCAAGGTGTGATTACATTTCATGTACCATGAAAGCATCATGTTTACATTATCATCATATTGAAGCGTATGTTATTATTTCATAGAATCCGAGAGTGAAACGATTCTAGTTGAGCAAGTTGTGGAAGAATCCCCGGTTATCACGAGATTCGATAATTGTGGTACTGATCCGGAACCAGAGATCGTCAACGAAGGCAAGCCCCGGTTTATGCATTAAACCATTACCTTGTTTACTTTGAAAAGTTTATCACCTATGTTACTTATTGCATTAAGTTGATTAATTCAAATGTTACCTATTTGATGCATTGCCTACCTTGTTAATTGTTTACCATCCTTGAAGATGATTTCATTTACAAAGGCGTAGAATTGCTTAGTATGCTTTGTGGTAGGCTTTCAAAGTAAAAGTTTGGATACAATCAAAGATGGCATACTGGCCAAAGAAAGAAAGAAAGAAGATAGAATGAACTAGAGACTAGTCGGGTGGCTTATCTTGAATGTTGGGTAATGTTGCCGACTATGTCGCTTAAAGGCCACTCATCGTGGATCTTCTGAACGAGACACTTTGTAGTACTGGTCATATACTCCGGTAAGCCTACTTCGGCTAATCCGATACTAAGACAAATGCCCATGCAATGGGAGTGTTGAGATGGCGGGGGTAGCGTGTACCCTTGTGGCTTGAATGTGGCCGGATTTGAGGTATGCTATGCTCTCGGGTGGCGTTGAGACGGCTTAGTATAGGAGGATCCGGTAGCGAGGTTGATATATGCAAGATTAAGTTCTACATATGTCGTGTGATAAGAAATCCCCAGCTGGGACTTGAATCAATTCGAATTGCCGGTGCTCCGCGGATATGGAGACTCGATTCATTACAGAAGCAATGCAGGACTGGTGAATTACTAAAACATGAGAAAAAGAATGGAATGAGAAGGATTGGAACATGGGATATGAACACTTGGTTAGAGATAATGAACTAAAGTACTTAGGGGTAAAACTTGAAACTAGGATCAAGAATAGTAAGCTTTTGGCAAAAAACTTTTGAATCTTTCTACATCCTTAGCTTGACCCAACACCTGCATCCCTAAGACCTTCGCCCTTTTTCGTTGGGTCAGTCTTGTTGAGTACTTTTGTACTCAGGGTTTGTTAACCCTTGTTGCAGGTGAGTCGCATGCGCAGGCTTGTTTTGGTCCCTGCTGCATGTCAGTGTTTGAAGTCGATGACGATGAGGAATGATGAATGGCCTTTGGACAAGGCACTAGTTTGTGTGAAATAAATAATGTTAATGTAGTATTATCCTGCTACTATGGTTGTATGATACTTATGGTTTTGTAAGTTTGAAACAACTGGTTTGTAATATTAAAACTTAAGTCTTCCGCTTTATAATCTCTGGTATGTATATTGAAAACTGTTGTAATCTGCAATGACTGTGATTGGGATCCTGTTTGAAAAAGATTCGTGGATGATTCGGGTTTCCCGAGGTCACCCGACAGACCTATTAAGTTGTTGGAAACTTATGTACGCTATCTGAGGTCTGTTGAGACATCAATAGGTGCATGTGGGCCTGATTTCTTAGGAGGTTCTGCCACAATAGTGTATCACACACATAAAACTCCAAATGTAAATAGATAAGCTAATATATAAGCTAAGCTCCCCCTAGATATGTCGCTCCCTCTAAGTCTAACATACTCGATCCCTCTCCCTCTTTGGCGTCAAACACCAAAACCTAAGGGTCGGTCGGCGGGGCTACAGCAGATGAGCTGGGCGCTGAGGTACGAGGAGCGAGCTGGAACTAAGTGTCATCATCATCTGACCCTGAGCTCTGAGCAGTCTAACCCTCTGTAGCTGGAAGCGATGCTGAAGCAGTCTGGATTGAATCAGAAACTGAAGCTGCTGCAGGCTGTGCTGGTATGACTGAAGCAGCCGGCTCTGATGATGCCACTAAGGAAGGGAGCATCTCTGTAGTCCCGATATTAGGTGCAACTATAGAAGGACTTGGGACATGTAGATATGATAGAGTAGGCTGCCCTGTCAACTCACTGAAAGATGCACCAAGGCTCCTGGACACTGTAGTCTCTAGCACTAGCAACGAGGAAGTCTGAGCCGATATGAAGCCCGTCTGAAAAGGTGTGAACTGTGGGGCTAGCACTGGCGAAGTAAACCACTGGGACACCTACTCTGTAGGAGAAGCAAACTGTGCTGGTGGCTATCCCTAACTCTAAAGCCCACTAGGCTATAACGCTGGAGTCATAGAAGTGGTGGCAGTCTGACCAAGCTGGGACAAAGACTATGGCAGTGGAGCCCCAATAAATGTCACAACATGCTGCATAAACCCAAGAGCTGCTGCTGCTGCTATAGAGCCTGCATCTGCTGCTGCATAGCCAGCAGCTGTCGCTGGAACTCGTCCTGCCGAGTCTAGAACTGGGCAAAAGTGGCAGTGGTCTCCTAAGCCTGACGAGCCTGATCTGACCTCATCCGCTCAAGGATAGCAAGTAGAGCGGGGTCTGTCTACGCTGCAGGTGGAACTGAACTGGAGCTGTCGGCCTCATGGTCATGTCGACGTGCAGGCATCAAAGGAATGTCCTAGTAAGAGCTATCACTAGGGTCACTCTCGACCATCCCCTCCTGCTGAGCATCTAACTGCTCCTCCTCAGTAGCTGCTACGTCCCTGATAGTAGCATCCTGCTGGGTTGCGGTCTCTGACACCTCTGGACGACAGCATGGCTGGCTAGGTGCACTCGGTGTACTATGGTGGATCATCTGAGTCAGGTTGTATGTAGACAACTCAGTAGTAGCACCACTGTACTCTGCTAGCATCTCAGGCGGCCTCACTGTAACTGCCCTGTGAATAAGAAATGTGATCCAGTGAGCATAGGGCAACTGACGGTGACGTCTGAACCCCTCAGCAATAGTATCCTCCATCTCTGATAGAAGGAGATCCCAAATGTCAAACACAGTCTGCTACATTAGAGAGTTCAGTAGCCATAACTGTAAGCGAGTCAAGCCCTCGTGATACCCCATCCTCGGAATCAAGGTCCTCCGCATAATAGCATCCAGCACTCTAGCTATAGGAGTGAGATCACTGGGAGTCCTGCTCGACCCCTCGCCAAAAGGCTCCTTGAAGCAGTGGCGGACTAGATCTATAGGAGGTATCATACCACCATGAGGATGTCTGGGAGGCGCTGTCTATCCATAGCACACCTCATGTAGCCTGACGGGCTGCTCCTGAATCCTCAGAATCTCCCTGACCCTAGTGCTCATCAGCCTGTAATCTCTACCTCTGAATGCAAAGTTAATATATCTGTGTTGCGGGTCAATCCAGAGTGTGGCATAGAATTGACGGACCTAAGATGGAACATATAATCTGGTCCGTCCGAGTAGATCTGTCAGCCTTAGTAGATATGCAAGGTAGGGGTGAATGTGCTCTCTAGCTGCTGCAACTACAGACTCAATGTTGCACACCCTCTGAGATCTGAATATAGCTCCACTGTTAAGATATACATTATAGAAATCCTCCTGCAGTGGTGTGTAGAAGCCCTCTGAAACTCAATCATCCCTCCTCGGTGGGAACCACTGCTTAAAATCCACAAATCTAAGCTGTTGAACCTGCTTAGCCATGGTGGCCCTCAGATCTAGATGAGTCACTAGAGACGGACCCTGTGGTCTAGGCGATGGACGAGAACCCCTCCGCTGTGTATCTGCCCTCGGTGTGACTGGAGCACAGGTACGACCAGAGCGGCAAAGCTATGGCTGAGGTGTCTGCTCTGTCTCCTCGGCCTGCTGTCCCTCCTGAGTCTGCTCTGCTTGCTGTGGCTGCTGCTGTGACTCCCCCTAAGGCTGACTCTCATCAATATCAAGACATCGTCCTGCAACCATGACAATCCCAACTAGACCACCATGACGGCGCTCAACCTGCTCAAGTGCTTCTCTCATCGTTGATGGAAGCTGATATGCAATGACAACACCACTGTGAGCACCTCCTCTCTCGGCATGATCTGCGGCCTCTACAACTATGGCTGCTCTCGCTATCTCTGCATCTGGGTACTTCCGCTTCTTTGTTGCTAGCTTCTTTGTCGCCTTGCCTTTTGGATCTGCAGGCTGGTGAGGCGAGGGCCTTGGATCCTCATCACCGGGACCACCTTCGACATTATTCACGCGAGCCATTTGATGGATCTGAGAAAACAACTGCCGCTGACAAGAAACAACTGCCAACTATCACTTTCGAGGCTTGGCCTCGATCTGTACTCACGAGCTAGGCCCTGAGTTGACTGACAACTGCCAAAAGGACCTCAATGACACTGACTCGCTGCACGATAGAATAGATAGGATATACAAATAAATACAATATATCTAAAGATACGAAACCCTAGGAAGCAAGCAATTTAGGAACGAAATTAGAACCGAGGGCTTGCTACCAGACGAACCGGCGATCCAAAAAGAAGAGGAACGACACGTGAGGAACCACCGAATCGACTAGGGTTAGGGTTGGCTAATTAGCAAGGATCGGCGGTAGGGACTCCGGCGAAGCTCTGGTGCGGCACTGGTGCGGGCAGGGGAGGCGCTGGTGAGGCTAGGGCATGGCGGTGCTGGCACTAGGGCATGGGAGCATAGAGCACGGCGGCGCTGGCGCTAGGGCACAGGGACACTTCGTCGTGATGAATCACCCACAACCGCTCACAACTTGAGTCGGGTCATCCACAAGCTCCGCCGGATGATCACCAAGCTCCCAATCACCACCAAGCCGTCTAGGTGATGGCGATCACCAAGAGTAACAAGCACGAACTCTCACTTGACCACGACAAGCCTAATGATAAGGGTGGATGCACACTTTGCTACTCTTGATCTGACTAATGAGGGCTCTCTTTAGGATTATCAAATCTCAATCACCTCACTAGGGCCTTGCTCTTTGTGGCACTCTCAAAGGTGTTTCTCAGCTGTTGAAATGAGCAAAAGTACCCCCACACACGAGTGGAGGAAGTATTTATAACACCGGCTGAAAAACAAACCGTTATGTGCCTCTATGGGGTGATCGGACGCTCCGGCCATATTGACCGGACGCACTAGTCAGTTCTCCCTGAACTCCAATGTTTAAAGTGTGTCTGGACGCTGGCCAGCGTCCGGTCAGCACTAACCGGACGTATCCGATCGTGATTTTCTCTCTCTAAAACCTTACTGGAGTCGACCGGACGTTGGCTCTCAGTGTCCGGTCACTTCACCTCTCAGCGTCTGGTCACGCCAAACGATTTCACCTTGGTCAAATGAACTGGCCGGACTCTACACCAGTGTCCGGTCAACCCAGAACCAACGTCCGATTAGTATTTGACCCCCCATTCACTTTCAACTCTCAATCATACGTGAATGAAGTTTGCTCCATTGGATGTAAGGGCTATTTTGGAGCTACCTAGTGCTAGTTTTAGCAGGTGTGTATCACACTCAACTCACTAGACTCACCTAGGTCAAGCTACCCGTCCATACCCCCCTTAATAGTATGGCCAAAGAAAAAAATCAAGTCCTAAACTAATCTAAGTGTCTGTTCAACTCCAAACGACATTTAGAACTAGTCCATCCTTAACCTTGTCGTTCATCCTTTGAAATCCAAAACGATTTCCATCGTTGGGGCATGACCACCATGATTGCCCAATCGATCTCTATTACCATGACCTAACATAATTGCCTCTGCAAAACACACGTTAGTCATAGTAATCACGTATTGTCATTAATCACCGAAACCCAACTAGAGGCCTAGATGCTTTCATAGCTATTGTGTGGAGGATTCTTCTAGTGGACACAGACGGATCCTTGTATTCTACCGTTAGATGTTTATTTTAATTCCGATGTTTAATTTCCGCACTCTGAACTTGGTACTATAATAATGTATTTCTAAGAACTCTGGTCGTATAAAATGGACTAAGTATTGTAAATTCATTCTCATTATTGGATCCTGAAAGAAAAATGTGGATTATTCGAGTTCTTCCTTGGGGTGTGCTCGACGAAATCCGCCTGATGTAGCTTGCTTTCGGGGTGTTTAGTGTCTGGTGGAAGATGAGCGCCTTCAAAGGTGTGTTATTTTGGGTCGTTCTGCCACAGGTGGTATCGGAACCAATAATGAGTCTATGAGTTTCATAACTCTTTTCAAAACATAAAATTTGACCAACAAAAGTTTTGCGAAAAAGTAGGATGCGATAAAATTATGTAAATAAGTATAAGCCCTAATAACATGGTCTTTCTAGGATAGCGACACTAGTTTTATCTAATCAATTTTCTACAGGTACACTAACTTATGCTGTGTAAGAATCATTTAGTAAGCAAAAAGTGAGTGTGCGATGTGCCGAAAATTTTTGCGAATGCCGCTATATTTCGGCTGGAGTGAACGGGTAGGCCGATGCATGCATCATGAGAATAGAATCTTGCTTAAATTAAACTTTCCCCATACACGTATAATTTGGATTAGCGAATTGATAGGATAATCTAATAGAATGCTTTCATAAAAGTCTTATCATTTCTCTAATCTCTTGTTCCTAATCTGGAGGGTTGTCCCTAATGGTTGGTTCCTATCTGATTATAGATGAACCTGAGGTTTGGTTGCGAGAGTACCAGCGCTGGGGCAGACCCAGGTGATAACGGTCGCGGTGAGGGCATTGGCAACAACAATGGGGAGAGCCACGAGGCCCCGCTTCGGCTCCCCTCCTCCGCCACCGCCACCTCCGATGACTCATGTAGAGATGATGGTGGAGATGATGGCTGCTTGATGGGAGTCGTCCCATGCCTTGGAGATGCTAGCCTAGGCGATTGGTGGCTTCGCCCATGGGGGCCACGGAGGCAATGATGGGAATGGGGGTGGTGTCCGTGGTCCTGAGGGGCCCTGTTCTTACTAGGATTTCCTAAAGACGCACCCACCCACATTCACGCCAACTGCTGAGCCTCTGGATGCGGAGCATTGGCTTCATATTCTGGAGCATAAGTTTCAGCTGCTCACCATGACGGAAGAACAGAAGGTGCGCTTTGAAGCGCAACAGTTGTTGGGTTCTACCAGTGCATGGTGGGACACGTTCAATGCCATGCAGCCTGTGGATCACCATGTGACTTGGTAGGAGTTTACTGCTGCTTTCAGAGAGTATTACATCCCTACTGGTGTTCTAAATAGGAAGTTGATAGAGTTTCTGGACCTGAGGCAAGTGAGCATGTCTATGATGAACTATGTAAATAAGTTCAACCATGTGTCACAGTATGCTAGGAATCATGTTGATACTGAGGAGAAGAAGAGGGGCCATTTCTATCACGACCTCTCTTGTAGTCTACAGAAGGAGCTGTACATAGGGAACTATCAAACATTGGGTGCTATGATGAATGCTGCTATTGCCATGAAAGGACTTCAGCGTGAATCTCAGGCTGAGTTGAAGCGCAAGTAGGTGATTACTGGGTCTTCCAGTCACCCCTAGGCTCAGAAGGTGCAGGTTATCAAGCGGGTGCCTTATCAGTCTTCAGGTGGGCAGTCGTTCCGCTAGCCTCAGTAAACCTACGAGGCACCTCCCATTCAGTACCGTGCACCTACTCAGCAGGTGCAACAACAGCAACCCCAGGGATAGAAGGTTTCGCATCGTCAGGGGCAGGGGAACAAGCTTGGTGCTTGTTTCAAGTGTGGCAAGGAGGGCCACTATGCTCGGGAGTGTCCGCAGAACCAGTCTGCATAGTCTGCTCAGCCCTCAGCTAATTCCCATCTGATCAAGCAGATGATTATTAAGAAGAAGGTGCCCGTGAGCCTCTCCGAGCAAGTTAACTTCACTGAGGCTGAGGAAATCCTACAGAATGAACCAGTGATGGCTGGTATGTTTACCATTGATTCCCATCCAGCATATGTGTTATTTGATTCTGATGCATCACATTCATTCATGAGCATAGGGTTTGCACAAACGCAGAATATATCTCTTATGGCTATACCTATTGCCTATAGAATCAGTACTCCGAGTGCGCAGTTGTGCGTTAATACTCGGACGAACACAGTCGGATTAGTGCTAGCCACTCACACTTACCGCCTCAAGTTCATGGTGCTGCTCGGGCAAGGCATTGATGCAATTCTAGGCACGAACTGGTTGAGTGTATATGGGGTAGTCTTGGATCTAAAGTAGAGAATTGTTGAGTTACGGTTTCCTTCTTCTGAGGATAGGATGTCTCTTCTTATGCCTCCAAATCTAGCCTTACCTGTTGCTGCTCATGTTGAAGCTTCTCCTGATCTTGTCTCTATTCTAGTGGTCTGTGAGTTCCTGGATGTCTTTCTTGAAGATCTACCTGGGTTGCCACTAGATAGAGATGTGGACTTCTCCATTGAGTTAGAACCTAGCATTGCTCCTATCTCCTGGTGCCCATACCGCATGGCCCCGAAGGAATTGGCTAAAACAAAGACGTAGTTAGAAGGGTTGTTGAAAAAGGGATTTATCCATCCTAGTTCTTCATCATGGGGTTGTCCAGCTATTTTTATGAAGAAGAAGGATGGTACCTTGCGGATTTGTGTGGATTACCGCCCTCTTAATGCGGTAACTATTAAGAATAAGTATCCTTTACCTCGTATTGATACTTTGTTCGATCAACTAGCTGGTGCAAAGGTGTTTTCCAAGATTGACCTTCGTTCAGGTTATTATCATATTATGATTAGACCTCAAGATATATCTAAGATAGCTTTCTCTACTAGGTATGGGCTGTATGAATACCTAGTCATGTCTTTTGGTCTCACCAATGCCCCTACATTCTTCATGTATCTCATGCCAGCTGAAAAAGCACGCGGTGAATTATCCCACCCATGATTTAGAGCTAACTATGGTGGTGCACGCTGTAAAGATTTAGAGGCATTATTTGTTGGGGAAGAAGGTTCATATTTTTATGGATCACAAGAGCCTCAAATATATTTTCACTCAGTCCGAGCTGAACATGAGGCAACGAACATGGCTGGAGCTAATCAAGGATTACAATTTAGAAGTTCATTATCATCCTGGAAAAGCTAATGTGGTAGCCGATGCTCTGAGCCGGAAGTCATATCAAGTTGAAGAAGCATCCTTGTCTCTCAACCATGCTGAGGTGCTAGCCCATATTGCTCTAGTCTCGGATATGCTTGAGCAAATTATTATAGAGCAAAGGCAAGATGTTTCAGAAATCCTGCATATCAAGAAGTTAATTGCTAAAGAGCGTGGTCCTCACTTTAGTATTGATGGTCAAGGTGTAGTGAGGTTCAAGAATAGATTGGTTGTTCCATCAAGTGAGGAGCTTAGAAGAAAGATTTTGGATGAAGCTCAAGTAGAGTTGTAAACTAATTCTTATTAAACAAAAATGATATAAAACACCTATGTGACACTTAAATAAAGTTGAAGGTACAAACTTTGTAGATGGCAATGAAATACTTGTTGAAAAATATTATTGTTAGATAGTATTTCTAATAGCTTAGAGATGGAACTTGGATTAAAATTCAGCCCAAGACTTAGCAATTTTTCAAAGTGAAAACGGTGTGACAATGCTATATTAGCCAATTAATTCTGGAAAATTTAGCTAAAGGCTTGTGCTATATTTTTGCTTGGTGGGTTGCATCCAAGTAAGTACTTCTCAATGGTTTAGGGGTTGGCTTAGTTAGTATGTGCTTTGATAATCAATTAATTGCTACAAAAAGCTAAAAATGTTGTTTGGGCACCGGTTGACAGCATCCACTTGGTATGCTCATATTTTGTTTTTTAGTCTACCTTGGTCCAAGTATAGGGCTCTGTTCAGTAGCCTGAAGTACCATCTTCAGCTAGGCCGAGTTGGTTGGGTCATAACTGTAACACCATCGGTGTTACACTGTACAGCTTTTTACTAAAACATTGCATGAGCATCATACTTATATGTACATGTATGAATTATAGAGTGTAAAGCAATATACATAACTTGAAATGTTCGTCGGAAAACATGAAACGAATGTTACATTTCATGTCGCATTGTATCACTTAGTATTCTAAACGAATTTTTATTGAACGAAAATGCTATAGAACGCATATGCAAAACTTTAATAAAGTTCATAGTACAAACTTCATAGGTGACGGTGAAATACTCGCGGTCGAGAACGGGAGTCACTAGCTAGCTTAATTGGTAGCCTAGAAATTGAAGTTGACGCAAAACCGATCGAAACTTAGTCACTTTTCTTAAGTCTAAAAATGGGTCGACGAAGCTGAGTTCGACAATTTTTATAGGAGGATCGGGTTAGGTAGTGGCATGGTTTAAGGGTTTGTTTCAGTAGCTTGATATACCATCTCGAGCGTAAAATAGTTGGTTTAGCAATTGGATCATCGAGTTGGGTTTTTGGGCAGCTTTAAAAAGCGTGAAGTCAATTTTCCCGGCCAATTGCAGCGTCTGGGCGCGATCACCGCGCCGGCGCTCGTCGTCGCCGCGCCTGCTGCCCAACGCGTGCGCCACGCGTGGGCCACCGCGTTGGCCGACCCTACCGCTAGCCCCGCGCTGCAGGCCGCGCCGTCGTCGTTGTGCCCTGGCATGCCACGCATGCACACGAACGCGCACAGCCGTGCAGCCCGCACCGCCATTGCCGCGCACTGGCCGCTCGGCCACCACCGCCGTCGTTGCAGGCCCACTGCTCTGGCCAGCCCGCTGTAGCCGCTTCATCGCGAGCGCCCTGCCACCACCGTCGCATCCACCTGCCGCCCTACTGCCTCGTGCCCGCCTGTGCGGTGCCATGAGGGCTAGGCCAAACTTGGCAGTGCCCGCGCATCGCCTTGTTGCGCATGGCCTTTCCCCGTCTATATTGCCAGCGCATCCGCCTCAATGCGACGCTTGCGCTGACCGGCGCCATGCCACCGTGGCGTAGGACGGAGCCACCGTCGTCGGTTGTGATTTATGGTCGTGTGGCCCACCATCCTGAGCGCGTTTGGCGATTCCCCGTCGTCTTGTAGTCGTACTTGTCTGTACACCGATTGACAGACACGTCACGACCCCGGCAGCAATGAGACAAGCCACACCTGTCCTCCCCTGTCTCCACTGTCGCCATGGCCCATGGACCCACTCCCTTCAATTCACCGTGGTGGAGGCACCTCAATCCAATTAACCCCGTCCTCGGCTCTGCTGAGTAGCCAGCCAGCCACCCGACCCCACCTTGCAGCGAGCCTCGCCGTGCCGTGCTCCAATTTGGAGCTACCGTTCCACCGGGTCAATAAGACCGTGTTGGCATGCGCCGACGGCAAGCCACCTACCCAGTGCAGCTCGTGTCAATTCCTTGCACCACTAGCTTTGCCTCCACCCGCTAATCCCCCTATGCACCTCTACTGAATCGCTACCGCCGCCTAGCCTCCCCTGATGCAGCCTTGCCACCGCCCTGCACCACCGTACTGTCTGTGCACACGCGGCCAGCTCGGCTCGGCCCGTCTCCGATCAATCCACCACGTCTGGTAGGTTCGGGGTGAGTCGTTATTGCCTATCCTTGAGCTTGTTCACGTTGTCTGTGCCTTGGCTCACGGGAATGCGCCCACCGTCGCAGGGAGGAGCCCGCCGTTGGGGAGGGAGCTCGGGACAGCATCTCCGTTCGCCGCGTCGCCGCTCATCACTTCGAGTTTACGCCTAGGTGAGCATCAGCTCGTAATTGGGGGCGGGGAAGGGCCGGTCTGGCCGGCGTAATCGCCTGGTGCCAGCGCCGTCGCGCCTATGTGCGCGTGTGGGTGCCGAGGGTGTTGCCATTACGAAGATGAATTACTCTGAGGGCTTATCTGCAAAGTAACTGTCTGTAGAAATAGTGTTGTGGATCTCAGGGTGGTTCGTCGGTAGGTCAGGGGCGTTCTCGCAAAATGGCCATCGCGCGCGGGCCTTCTCGTAACGGGCCGGCGTCGCTCGGCTGGGCCGCGCCACCGCATGGGCTGCGCCGCGAGTAGTGGGCCGCGGTTTGAAGTTTGGTTTTCTATTTTCCAGTGCATTAATAAATGCTTATTCGATTTAGTTTTGAGCTAAACTCTGATAAATTGGAGTAAATCTTGTAGATGTCTAAAAATAGTGAAATTAAGTTTGTTAGGTTCACAAAAATGCCATCCATCTGTTTGTATAGTTAGATTACAGTTAGCTGTGATAATGATAGGTTCATAAATTCAAATTAGAGAGCTTAGTATTATGTAGATTAATATTTGTACGAATTTTTGTGGCAAATTGATGATAGCTTTAGCCATGAAATTTTTACAGTAAGACCATTAGATTATTATGTACTCACTATAATTTTTGTAGCTCTAAAATAGGTTGATAAATAGAGTAGCTAGTACCCCTTGTTTTATTATATATAAAATAAATCGGTATTAGGAGTAAGAATGCGTTAGTTGCTAAAATAATATATGGCATGCTTTATACTTGTTAATGGTAATAGTAGGTAATTTAGCACCTTAGTCAGTAGGACTCACTTAGTAGCTTGATAGATGTATTTTATTTTAAGAGCTGCTGTTGTCGTATTACTAAGTGTTGTATCATCATTTCATGCATGTAGATCACGAGTTGGTAGAGTTTTGCCCGTGGACAAATAGGATTACGAAGAGGTCATTGAGGAGTACGAGGAGGAGATCCTCATGCAGGAGGGAGCCCTAGAGTCTTTTGGTGCTGATTTTGCTGACCCACCGCCTGCCCAAGGTAAGCCCCGATGCATAACCCATATTTTATGATTACTTAATATATATATGATGTGCATTTACATTACATGTATTTTATGGAAACTACATGCATAAATATATCTATCTAAGAGTCCTACTAGTATAGATCAAGTAGCTGCTATGCTTAGGAGTTCGATAGCGTGAGTAACCTGTCGTTACTTACAATATGTGATAATTATGGTCACTCATGATAAAATGGTGGAAAGAAAAATAGTGACCGGACAAGGATGTGGTTTGGGTACTGGTGGGTGTAAGAGGTTGTGTCCTGCGGCCAACAGGGCATAACTTGGTTACACTTTTTCTCTATCTGTGTCGGTTAAGGACCGGTCGTTGCAATGGACACTAGGCAAATTACAGATCTATTATCCCGAGCACATACTTGGGTATGGGCGCAGGGAAGACTTGTTGCTTTCTTGTCGTGGGTTCCGACTCTTTCTGGACCGACTGATTGGAGGCGGGGATGGTGGAGGTCCTTGCACCGCACTAAGTCCGGGACTTAGAAGCGGGGGCTTGGAGTCCAAGTTTGGACGTGGACCTGGACCTCTTGACAGGAGGGTGATGGGTTGGTCCTGCTTATGCCTGGGGTACAAGCGGAGCGTGTGTTTTCGGAGTACCTAGCTGGGGACATTGATTCGCGAATCGCCGCCGAGTCAGTACGGCTTGTCTTAACTCTAGCATCGTAGTAAGAACTGAAAGATGGAAGGTGATGAAATGGAACTGATTACTCAACTCTTGCTTGAAAGTAGAACCGCGGCAAGCCCGTGCCGAGATGGAGAAGGCCCGCCGACGGAGCGCCGAGAAGCAGAAGGACCGTCGAGAAGGCCCTCGCTCGACGTCGTTGTTCACACCCGCGCCGTCGTCCTTGCCCCGCCCCGATCAGCCGAATATCCTAAACCCACATATATTTATACGGTGAGTATAACACACATATTTCGTTCAACGCCTACCTGTTGACTTACAAGAATATACTGTTGAAGACTATGTATGATATAGGAGTAAGCGATCAAACTCCTTTCTGTACTGGTTTCCTAATCAAAGTATTTAGTATCGCTTTGTCAGCCTGTCAATCCTGCACCCACGGGTATCAGTTGAAGTAAAAGAGTGACGAAAAGGTTGTGTGTCCAGGAGCCTGGGCGATGCTGAATATTTAGGAATGGAGCGCATTGTAGCCTGCACCCACGGGTATCAGCTGAAGTAAAAGAGTGACGAAAAAGGTTAGTGCTTGGTTTGTTCCACCGAACAGCTCCACGAACCTTTGTTGTTCTCTTGGATCAGATGGACTTTAGTCACCTAGCTACATTTTGTATTCATGCGTGCAGGAACAGGCGTTGCATCCAAGATGGTCCTGTGGAATGGTCTGGGCCAAGCTGCCACTGTCGCACAACTGTCAGGACTTGACGCTGGTGGGCTGATCCGGATGATCATCCAGGCTGTGCAAACTGCTCAGCGGAACAGGGAGGAGTGCAGGCAGCTTGCAAACCATGAATGATGATAATCAGCGACCTACTGCAGCTGCTTTAGCAGCCAGGAATGATGAGTTCCCCACAGATTAGTACTCCCTCCGTCCCATTTTATTTACACGTCTGGGCACAGACACGAATACCAAGGAGACATGTAAAATTACAATAATACCCCTGGGATGGATTGCCCTCTGCAGGGACACAGGCTGCGGCAAGCGTACATGCTAGTAAATGCCTCAGAAAACTCAGGCGCTCGCTGCCGCCAAAAGGGCCCCGCCACCGTCTTCCACGCCGACGGGGACCAGTCGTGCCGCCCACGCGCACCCGCTGTGTTGCGGTGGCTCTCGATGGGGACGAGCTTGTGCGTCGTCCGTACTACGCCAAGAGAATATAATTGATTGAGCTCGTGTTGCCCGTAGATCAATCAAACTGAGACTGGATCCGTATCTAGAAGGAAGGGAAGGACCGGGCTTCAAGTTTATAATAAATGTATCTAACGGCATGCGATTTATATTCTAAGGCTCGACGTCCGTTTTCCCTTTTTTAATTGACAAATCAATAAAAAATGGACAGGAAGACCCGCAAGATCTGTTTCACGTTTTTTTTTTAATTCTGTTACCTCCGGGCTCTGTCAAGACTGTTTAATCGATTAATATTATTTGAATTCAGATGTGTAATTAAATCGGAGGAGTAGACCACTAGATGTATTGAATACATGCTAGTAAATGTAGAAAATTTTAGTAAGTACTGCTTAATTGGATTAATCAAATTTGTTTAACTTTAACTAAGTTTATAATAAATAGTATTAACATTTATGTTCTAATAAAGTGCACTATAAAAATATATTCCATTTTAATCTAATGTTATTTTTTATCATGAATACTAGTATTTTTTAATTAACTTTAATAAAAAATTAAATTGTTTGACTTTAAAGAACAAGATTTGCAAAATAATTTAACTGACGGAGTACTGTGGAACAGAGGACTAGTAACAGGTCACCACTGTATTTGACCCCGAGCCGATCACTGACAGTCGTCAATAGCTTGCGTACAGGCACACGCTTTACAGCGCGGCGAAGCTTTCCCCTCGGCACGTACGCCTGCACAGGCGCAGACAGATCGGGCCACGCCGGGCTGTCGAGGGCGCCGGGCTGTCGAGGGCGCTGCAGGATCGATCCAGATCGAGGACGAGCAGGATGCCAGGATGCAGACGCAAACGAATCTCAACTCCGATGCCTCCGAGTCACGCCGTCGGCTCAAACAAAATCGACAGCTGCGGGTCATGTGGTGTCGTCTGCGTCTGCGACGGCCAAGTCTTTGGCCGTGTCATGCATGTGCCCGTGCCCACTGCCCGGTGCCGCGGCGTCGAATCCACGCGTCATACCAATGGCCTCAAAGGCAGGGGTGACAGCTTGGGGAATGGCGAGGCAGCAAAAACACAATACGAAAATGTTTTGGTAATGTGATACTGTCGTTTCGGGTGTCCAGACGCTGGAATCATGTTTAGTAGCTGATTTTAGTGAAACGAACAGGACACGGGTATACATTATGGTAGTACTGCCGTAGTAGCACTCTGGCCCGTGTTTGCTACGTTAAAAAGACATGTTGAAAAGTATTCTTCGCTGATCTATTCGGAGAGAAAAATATCGTACCATGGTGAGTCGTTGTTCTATTTGACACATATATAAAGTATTAAATATAGACTATTTACAAAACTAAATGCATAGATCGAGACTATTTTGCAAGACGAATTACTTAATTAGTCCATAATTTAACAATGTTGTGCTACAATAAACATACGTTAATATCAAATTAATTAGGTTTAATAAATTCTTCGGGTGGATTAATGAAAACTTCTATAATTTATTTTTTTAATATTATTCGATCATCCACGAGACAGTCATGTGATATTTGATGTGACACCACTTAGAAGTTTATTCACTGCATGTAAACACCACTCTACTACCAGTCCAGCAGTGGTAGTGATCCTTTTCACGATCCTTGCCTCACACTTCACATCGTCAGAGCACGGCGAGGCACGGCACGGCACGGCACGGCAGTACGGCACGGCAACATTTAAGCGATCTGCGATCCATAGCGCAATGAAAGTTGGAAGGAGGACGACTGTACGTACCAGACAACCACAACATTTGTTTGTCTTTAGGCCCTGTTTAGTTTTCAAAAATTTTTGTCTTCTACAGTAAAAGATCATATTTGACATATGTATGGAATACTAAATATAGACGAAAAAAAAAATAATTGTATAGTTCTCGGTAAAATCATGAGACAAATCTTTTAAACCTAATTAGTTCATAAAAAACCTTAAGTGCTACAGTAATCCACATGTGCTAATGGCCAATTAACTAGTATCATTAGATTCGTCTAGCAGTTTCCTGAGTTTTATAATTTGTTTTTTTATTAGTATCCAAAAACCCCTCTCGACATCCTTCTAACACATTCGATGTAAAACCCAAAAATATTCACCTCCCCAACTAAACACACCATTACTTAAAAAGAATCTGCCATGCCAAACTCGTACCAGAGGCCGTTAATTTGGTTTGGTGTCATGCCTCCGTCATATCGAGCGAAGATTTTTTCTCACAATAATCGGCCGAAGCGGTATTTTCCCGGTGGTTGGTTGCCGGCTACGCCTCTCATCCGTCACGCAATTACTGATAATTAGCCGAACGTATTTTTCGATCCAGCCAGGCCGCCAATCTCCATATACTAGTACGATCAAATTCCACGTAGTACTCCGTACAAGCCACAAGTGACGTCGATATCAGATTCTACGTATCAGCGGGCATTGAAGCTGCACCTATACGGTGTCAGCACTGAGCTAGCAAGCAATCACAAGCTCGCAGCTGCACTAGAGCCTAGAGGTGAGGCACTTTCGTCGTTGTTTTCTTTTCCATTTTTTTCAAATGGTCACAAGTAGCAGAAGCGAAGAACAACATTTATTTCCTTCTATTTGATACCATACATACTCTGATACTCGAGCTCCATGGCAGCAGAGATTAGTAGTCGCCGAACTAGCATATCATGGCATTTCACCGTGATTACTCCCTCCATCTCTAAATAAATGTCCCAGTTAATATACCGTAAATTTAACTTGATTTATAAAAAAATACATACAATATTTATATCTCTAAATAATTTTATTAAAAAACTAGATTTAAAAATCTTTTCAATAATAATAATTATGTAATATAAATATCAATATTTTTAAATATATATTTAGTCAAAATTATTTCTCAAAAAATACAAATGACAGATATTTAAGGACGGAGTAAGTAGACCTTGTTTGATCCTAATAATAATACTAAGGGAATATTTGGTTTGGTCTGCTAAACTTCAGCTAGCTAAACTTTAACCCATTTAGTCACTTTTTACTAAACACATGGACTAAATGGACTAAATGGGAGTAAAAGAAGAGCTAAAATTTAGTCACATAAAAGTCAGACTATCTCACATTTTAGTTACTTTGTTGCCAACCACTCTGACTAAAAGAAACTAAAATGTTATTTTTAGTCTCTCTTAGTCCACAAAACTAAGTGACTAAAGTTTAACAGCTGATTTAGCTGTCTAGAATTTGGTAGCTTCAGTCAAACAGGGTCTAATACTATGTACCGAATTGTTAACCTTCCTCTTCTCCTAGACCAGTCGGTGACTCGGTGTAAAGGCAGAATCACCAGAGCCGGTCCAGGTAGTAGTCTCTGGTGACCTCGTCGCTCAGCTCCGAGCCCTCCACGCGGCTGGCCTCGGAGCTCTTGAAGCTGAAGCTGTCCAGCGGCTGCTGCAGCTGCGGCCGCGCCTGCTTCCTGGACCCGCTGCGACCGACGCTGGCCTCGCCTCGGGCGCCTCGGGCGCCTGCTCTTGTTGTTTCCCCGCGTGCTCGCCCTGCTGCGGCTGCCTGGGCGCGCTCTGGCACCGGGTGCGCGCCACGGACGAGGCCGTGTCCGCCATGTACCGCGGGCTGCTCCCGGCGTCCCGGCACGCGGCCGCGCGCCCCGGTTTCGCCGGCGAGCCGAGGTAGCCCGGGAACGCGCCGAGGCGGGGCGTGTTGCGCGTTGTCTTGGGGTGCGGAGGCTCCAGCTCTTGCTCCTGGAGGCGGCGCCACGCCGGCTTGTGGAAGTCGAGGAGCGGCGAGGCGCCCGGATGCTGGTCGCCGGCGTACCGGCTCGTGATCCGGGACGACCGGCACCGGAGCTGGCACGTGTCCATCTCCACGATCCTCGGGCTGCGATCCAAGCCGGTGTCTCCGCCGTCAGACAGCCGCCGCCGGTGCACCGCGGGCACGGCCAGTGGCTTCACGCCGCGCGCAACGTTCCGCTCCTTTGTATGCAAACAAGAAATGAAGAAAATTGAAAATCTGACTTCGAATTTTAAAATGTGAATGGTATTAGTGCCTATCAAAGTCCTCACTTGTTCAACGGATTTCCGGGATGACGCCGTCTTGTCCTGGAGCCTCATGAGCGCCTGCAGCCTGCGCATCGTCATGGCGGTCTGCTTCCTCACGAGGTAGCCACGCACCAGAGCTTGCAGCTTCACGAGCGACCTGAGAGCACGGAGCGCCTTCCGAGCCTGCGGGCGTTGCAACAAAATTCAAATTTTTACAGTCACATCGGAACGCTGCAGGTCGCATGGGAAACCGAAAAGAATTGGGCATTAAACAGCTGGGGTGACGACTACTCCCTTCGTAAAAAAACGCAATTCTAGCTCGAAGCTGGAGATAGGTCGTGTCCAGGTAATTGCGTTTTTTTTATGGAGGGAGTAGGTGCGTCACGCTGCGCAGTTCACGAAGCACTCTAGCAGTAAACAAAAATATCGGTAGAGTTTGGAAATAATCTAATCTATAAAAGGGTATTAAACAAATGAGCAGTAGCTAACGACTCAACGGAAAGGAACAGCAGCAGCAAGCGGGCATGGATTTGCAGCGGTTAGTGAAGTCAAGTGCCTGTTTCAAAAATTTTGCAAAATTTTTCAAAATTCTTTGTCACATCGAATCTTTTGGACGTATATATAAAGCATTAAATATAAATAAAAAATAAAATTAATTACACAGTTGAGACGAAATTCACGATACGAATCTTTTAATCCTAATTAGACTATAATTGAACACTAATTATCAAATAACAAAAAAAAATGCTATGATCCCATTTCAAAAAAAAAAAAAATCGCCAACTAATCGAGGCCCAAGTCTCTTGTCCAATGCAATTCATTTCTTGGAACTGAAAAACTGGACCGACGACAGAAAGCAAACGAATGGCCAAAACCACCAAAATCTTCAGTTGAACAGTGCTACAAACGCAGCAGAACCATTTTGATTTTCCTTTTGTGAATGAAACAAAAAAAGAAGACTGCAATGCATCATGAACACAAAGAAAGAAAGAATGGATTTGGTTTAGGGCAATACTAACAACTTACCAAGTAGCCTCTGAAGGCCTTCTGGATGACGACGGCGGCCTCGACCCGTTCCTGGCCGCAGTTGCACGGCCGCACCTGCGACAGCAGCTCCCCGGCGGCGACGGCGGTCACGGAGGAGGGCCTGCGGCCGGAGTCAGCCACGCTGTTCCTCGGCTTCGCGAAGCTCCACCGCCTCTTCTCCACCAGCGGCGGGCCCAGCCCGAGACCACCGCCGGCGGCGCACGCGGCGGCATTGTGTGCCTTGCGATCCCTGTCCGCTTCCTTCTTGCTGCCGGTGAGCACCTTCTTGAGCCATCTGATCGCGCGGCCCATGGCGGCGTGCCGGCGTGGTCCTCGTAGCTCCTGCAGGAGGCCAGGAATGGATGCGTCAGAAAGAGAAGCAAGCGTTGAATGGATGGATGCAGGGAGGAAGGAACTGGTTTGGAAGCAACGAGACTACAGAAACAGAACTAGTCCTACAGCGTGGGAACTCGCGGGAGATCAACTCGGGATTTCTTGAAAGCTACTACACTGTGCTGATGCAGAGGACCAAAAGTTGGGAGTTTTCAACCCTTGGTCGAAACAAAAGGTTGCATCTTTTGAAAACAAGATTTTGAAACAAAAGGTTTTGCAATCTGAAGTAGTAGCAGGGCAGGAAACAACAGGGCGATGAGAAACTTGAACAAGGCAAGAAAAGAAGCTTCACTTCACCGGGAGAAAAAAGGGCAGAAGCTTTTACAGGGGCCTGCTGCAGCTGCAGCCAAGAAACATGGGGAGCGAACAGAGAGGCCAAAAGCGAAGGGAAGGTCTCGCAGAGGCCGGCAGATAAATGCAGAAGCGTAGTAGCGCCAAGGGAGAAGAACGAGTGGGTAGTAGTGGCAGCAGGGAGCCACAGTGCATAGAGGGGGCACAGCAGGGGAGACCAGGAGGGGAAGGGAAGGGTCGAAGGGAAATGGGAAGGAAAAGGGCGGTGAGGCCTACAACGTGATGCCCCCGAAGAGGAAGCCTTTTTCACGAGAACTTTTCAACCAACCACCACCGACCGACCGAGACGAGCAGAGGAAACCCACTGTAGCAGCCAGCAGGCGGACAATGCGGAGACGGCGGCGCAAGCGCGTGTTCTCAGTTTCTCACGACGCAAGCCGGGGGAGGAGGAGGGAGGGGAAGATTCTCCCTAGTTGCCTAGGAGCCCCGAGCGCAAGGCAACAAGGCGAGAGAGGCCAGCCGCCGGCTCCCAGCTCTCGCACCAGGGCCCGGAACAGGGCTCAATACACGCGCGGCACGAGCGGCACGAGGCGGCCCGCGGTCGGTAGGACGAACCCGCAATCATTCGCACCTCAAAAGAGTCGCGTCGACGAGGCAGCAATCGCCACGAGCGCGAGCGAGCGACCGAGGGCCGGCGCGGCGCCCACCCCGGGCGCGGCTTTTTGTGGCTGTGGCTGGCTGGCGCGGCCGCGTCCGGCCAAGAGCCCGCGCCAATGTCCCGATCCGGCAAATGGTTTTTCTTTCTGGGAGGCCACGACGCCGATCGACCTTACTTCTGGTGGGTGATGCCGTGCTGGGTGGGGTGGTTTCTAACCTTGAGCTAAAAAAGCCTCGCCCTTCTCCACACTAGTAGCACGGCGTGCACCGTGCAGCGAGGCTGGTACTCCGGTCAAATAAATGTGCGCGTGTGCGAATTTGTATATCGCCGTCGACGGATGCGGAAGGCCACAGCGGAGAGCGCGCTGTAGGGTCTAGGACTCTAGGATGTGTAGGTGGGCGATGCGATGATGGACCACGCTGGGAGCTGAGCCTAGCGTTCGCTTGTTTTATAAATCGTAAATTTTTTTACTTAATAGATAGTATTTTTTTATAATAAATCAGTCAACTGTAATTTTACTCCTGCCTCGTTAGCCAAACGTACAGGGTAAGAGGTGGTTTGCAACTGCAGCACAGTGGTACGAGAACCCCTCGCGTTACTGCATGCCCATAAATGCCTCGTTGTACATGAATATTGTTGGGAAAGCCTACGCGTGATGCGATATAAAGGCTGGTCGGCTGTCCATCACCGGATGCGAAAACGATGGCTCTCCTTCTACGTGTGGTGGCACCGCCACGCGCCCACGCAGGGACGTTAAACACAGCAATATTAATGGCCGGTGTCGACTTATCGCGTAAATGTGGAGCACTAGTAGCAGTACTACATGATGCTTGCCGTCTAACGGTTGTAGTGTACTCCATGGCTCCATGATGCTTTGCTTACATACCGCACAGAGAAGCTCAAAACCGATACCAACCGTTGGTCATGGTCCCTCCCTCGCCGCGCGCAAGCGCCACCGACGACTGCCCCCCGACGCTGACGAACGCGCGTGCGCGGTGGAGCGGAAACTTTTGAAGCGAGACAGTACGGCGTCGCCCAAAAAATATACGGGCATTCCTAGTATGTTTTGGCCCGTACCAACTATTTTGGCCCGTACCAACTATTGGCACGTTCACTAGTTGATTTCTGGGCTAATAAATTTGACTGGTGCTGATTTAATGTGAGAAAAAAAACGTTGTTAGTTGAATGATAAACCCTGACCGACGCGGTTGCCGAGGCGGACGGCCGGTGATGTCATCCCGTGCCCGACGAGGCCTGCGCTTGCAGCAATCCGGTGAGCACGAGGAAATTCAGAGAGCAGAATCTGGGGCACTGTACGGAGGGGCCCGCAGGCAGCCTGGCACGTCCGCACGTGACGTAGAGGAGTAGGAGGAGTACGTACTGGTATCGGCGTGCAGATCTACAGGCAGCTCCCTCTGGTATACAGCCATACAGGACCACACCGTCGTCGGATGATCGTATCCAGTATCCCCCGCGTGTCGTCCCCGGTCCGGCGGTCCCCGTCGTCACGGTAGTTTCTCCTCGTCGACCTGCCGGTTTCGGTGTCCCTTTTCACTTCACACCGTGCCGCCGGGGAAAGGGGACATTTCACTTGGGATTCATGGCAGCAGAAGCAGTTCGCCGTGGATACAAACACATTTCCCCGTCTAAACTTCAGTCCCTGGCACGTCAGATGTTTACATATATACATGGAGTATTAAATAAATATTAATTATGAAACTAAATACACAGATTGAGATTAATTTACGAGACAAATTTTTTAAGCCTAATTAGTCCATGATTTGTAATGTGTCCCCACCTAAACTTTAGCCCCTGTCATATCACATGTTTGCACACATGTATGGAGTATTAAATAAATATTAATTACGAAACTAAATGCATAGATTGAGACTAATTTGCGAGACGAAATTTTTAAGCTTAATTAGTCTATGATTTGACAATGTGGTGCTACAGTAAACATATGCTAATGACGGGCTAATTAGGCTTAATAAATTCATCTCGTGGATTACTGAGGACTTATATAATTTATTTTATTATTACTATCCAGCGTTCGATGTGACCCCTAAACTTTAGCGCTGGATTTAAACATGCCGATATTCTCCTCGTCGCCCTGCCCGGTTCCGGTGCGCCTTTCCGTCGTGCTGCCGGGGACCGGCCGGGGCATGGCACTCAGGATTCATGGCATCAGAAGCAGTTATTACGCTAAGAACACGAAGAAACAGAAAGTACAACAATACAGTGGCAGTCTACCACACGAGTATTAAGCGTCGGCGGCTTGCGAATTGCACCGCATGGTGCATGGTGCCCGGCTGGGAAGCAGAAAGCAGTGCACGATGGAAGGCATACGGACTGCGAATTGATCGATCCTATGCCTAGCCGAGAGCCACGAGCAGCATCAGGGTAGAGTAATGTGGATTTGAGGACTGGAATTGAAGATGCAACCAAAGGCTACGAGATCTCTGCCCTTCCGTGCAATAAAGGCCGAGGCAGGCCGAACGGCGCAACACGGTCCAGTCCTGCTGCTCCTGCCTGCCTGGTCCCGCTTCGATTTCGATTCCATCGGTTCTGCGCTTCCGCTCACCGCTGCTGCTCGCTCTCCTGCCCCTGGCCCCGGTCCCGTTGCATGCACGCCCTGCGACTTTCAGCTCGGTTGAAGTACTCTAGTAGAAACCTAGACCTGCCGCGACGGTTGGGCCATTTGCAGGAAGCGGAGTGCGCCGCGTTCAGTCAAAACCCGGGAGGGGGCCCTGCCGAGTGCAGCGCCGGGAGGCCCCCTGCACCGGGCAGGCTATCCATTTCCGTTAAGAAAGGGCAGTGCAGACTCGCAGTGTTGCAGCGGGGGAGATGGGGAGTGGAGTAAAGGCCGGCCATGCGCGTCGCATGAACGAACGTCGAACGAGAACGAAACAGTGGTGTGTGTGTGGGTGTGGGGCGTGTGGCCCTGCACAGTGCGCACGGTACTTGGAGCCGCACTCAAGAGGTTTACCCGATCGCTACTAGTGTCGGACTGTCGACCTATACACGCGTGCGGTTTTCTTAGATAAAGGAAACAATCCAGCTTTACCTACTATGGTTCTAACTATTTATTAAACTTAACAACACATATAATCAAGCCCACTTAAATGTCAAATCATATCTTTATTTGGTCATTCAAAAGAAGCAAAGAACTGTGCGGCCACCGTTTCTATCGCTCGACAAATTTGGTAGAAGCAATGCTTGATTTCATCACATCTTTGCAACCGTGTCCATTACATGCATGTTTTTAGCATGGTCATGTTACCACACGACCTTGATTGGTTCGCATAATAGCTTGATTATATATATATATATATATATATATATATATATATATATATATATATACACACACAACCTCAATGAAGAGGAAGGTGTCTAGAGCTTCTAACAGGTGAGCAGCATATATTGGACTCACTCCCCTCTAACAATAGTTATCTTCAGAGCTGCATGTTAGACTCACTTTTGACTTTGAAGTGAGTTTGTCGTTTATTAAAAACAATAATGATGAAAATCTTCACCAAACGTGAATGGATGTCAGAGAAAATTTCGGCAGTAAGTTTTTTTTTTCAGTCGAGTACAGGACGTCAGGACGAGAGTAGGCCTCGGTGTTGACCACCTGGGCGAGTCACGACTTGGGCCACATCCAGCGGATCCAACAAGCCAGCCCACGTATCAGCAGTTGGGCCTCTAGTTCACACGTTTAGGCAGCCCAAAGAAATAAAACAGCAGATGGGCCTCGTTTTCATCCTCCGTTGGTGGCACGACGCTCCACTCTCCTTCAGATAGTCGCAGGATCGGTTGCTCAGGCCATGGCTATGTCTCTGCTCTTCATGGTTGGACTGGATGTGGATGGTGGCGTGAGATTCTTGCCCGGCCCAGGCAGCAACGCCAGGCGTCGGATTTTGTGTGCCTGTGGCTAAGGATCATTTGCATGGCAACTGTCTGAGGCCGCTATCCAAACAAGCCCTACATTCTACTAAATATAGAGTCTTGTGAAGGGTTTCGGTGACTTGTTTAGCACCGACATGCTGCGCCTTTCAGGACTGGACATGCCTTTTCTCATATAGTGCTGACAGACATCAAGCAGACCATTTTTCCAATATATTTTTGTGCTTTTATTTCTCCTGAACTTTGGATGCAGCACGCCAGCACCACCAATATTAAACTCCATAAAGCTCCTAGAATCAGCGCGTTGAGAGCGATCGGGTTACTGTTCACCAAGCAGCAGCCACGTGAGACACGTGCGAGTAGTCCTCGATTTGGTCTCGCCGAATTGAAAAGATGCAATGAAAGCAGCGGCGACCTCGCCTTCTCCGCCTCGCTTCTCGCCCTTCGCCCTCCCTCTCATCAAAGGCGACGCAGCCGAACGGCTCGCCTCCTCTCCTCATCACACGCAGATGTGGCGCCAGCCCCTCGCCCTCCTCTCCTCGGCCATGGCCTGCAGATGGGCCCGGCTTGATTTCGCTTCCATCGGATTCTTTGCCTCTTTCTCTCCAAGGCTCAAGACACGGCTGCGACCATCCTCGCTCTCCTGCCGATTCTGCGACGGAGAGCCGGGCGATAACGACGACGTTGCGGAAGATGCAGGCGCCCCACCGTCCGACTTATCTTCATCTCCGCCGCTATCAGTTCCAACTGTGGACTCTAGTGTGCCACGAGGGGAGCAAGAATGGCGACGTCTCGCCAGTGCTCCAGCTTTCCTCTGTTTATTTTCTAATTTTGCTCTGCCGCTTTGATTCCCTCAAATTGACTTGGTTTCCTATCGTAGGGTTTGGACTTTGATGGCTGATATTCAGCTGTTCGTCTACTCAGTATACATCCCCACGCCAATTGGCGATTACTTCCTCACAGATAGGATGCGCTCATCTCAGGCCCCCTACACCCGTGCTTGGTTTGCTATCCTACTCCTGGTTCTTTTTATGTGTAGTCTCCATGTTTTGTTTTTCTAAAATGAAAAGATCATGGATTACTCAGATGGTAATATGTACTTCTGTTGTATAATTGCTTGCTTATGTTTACTATAAGATGAGGTCACAAAAGCCAAAATAAAAGGTGTTGCTCCCTAAGGGCAAAATTAGCTCACACTTGCTTGCAAGTTCCAGTTTCCTCATGGAACATAGATTGCTACAGTGTTTTTCATTTGATTGTGTATATTGTAGGCTTAAAAATTCCCTCTGCGCCCCATCCCAGATTTTTTTTTGGTTTAGGTCAAAACGTTTGATACAACAAGGCCATTAAAACATGGACATAGATATTTAGTTTCTCATTGAGCTAGATTTTAGAGAAGCTAATGTTAACAAGTGCCTACAAAGTTACCTCTTGAGTCCAATCAATTGCAGTTTATGATCGTTAATCTGCATAGGCGTGTTGGCAATGTCAAAGTTAAGGTTCAGGTGTACCTGCACAAAATATAGCTCTGCTAAATTTCTTTGTTCTTTCTCTTTCCTAAAATTTCAGAGCTTAGTATTTTTTATTGGCTAACAAACATGACCTTTGTGAATTTCCAGGTACAGCTTCACTTCCTCATTTGATTTTTAAAGGGTAAATTTAGTTTGCCGTGGTTATTTTCCTATTGACTGAACTGTTCATGTCTGGTGTGTGCTGATCTTTGTTATATGCACTGCCTCTATTTTTAGATTTTTAACGTTGGTTAGTTCAGTGTTGAGCTATCCAATGTGAAATATTAAAGGGTACGTACTACACCTAATATTCTTGATGACCAATTGTTCAAAATGCAGTCCACATTATTTTCATATAAGTCAGATGTGTTCCCCGATCTTGGAGTCTCTGATCGTGATGTGTGCAGGTCATACGCAATGTGCCATATCACTGGTGCAGGGACCTTTCTTGCTCAGATGAATTTGCAGGCTGATGAATCTGATGCTTCGAAGGTATTATTTCTCATACACATGAGGTGTATGCAGTATGCACTATCACTGCCTTTCCTTCTAATGGCACACAAAGTTCAATTGTTTCGCTTCATGTGAATTTAGGAAAAGGCAATGCATATGTCATTTAACTGGTTGAATATATATTAAATGATATATATATATATATTATATATACCCGGTCAGTAGAGCTCCGCTCAATGAGTCTGGGAAGAAGGTGTTAGTGGCAAGCCTTACCTCGCTGCGTCTGTAATGCGAGGAGACCATGACTTCGAACCCGGCCCGGTCTCAGATCATTACAAGGACATGCCCCCCTCTTTGGTCTCTAGATGAAGATATGAAGTGTTGTTCCGTGTACGTTTTCTTCCTGTCCCTAAATGTGCTATTTGATAAATATGTTACTTGGTTTCATTCTCGACAAATGCGCCCTAATTCTTAGAGTTGACATGTGCAATAGACTAAGCATTTTGACTTTGTCGAGTTTGTCTGTGTGATTTGTTGCATCAAATATAACATACCAACTTAAAACTTTATGAAAAGGTTTAAGCAAGCAAGTTAGCTCTACTGTTTAGCTTTAGGGTTTTTAGTGGCATGCTTTTGTTTGATTATACCTACACTATGCAATGTCTAATAATGGACGCCATCTAGCCACAATGATAGTTATTTTAGGCCATTTTCTTTTTTACCTGGTGATGTACAGTGCCATGATAACTATTTTATTCCATTTTTCTTTGAGTTGATGATGATGTGCGATTGCCTAGCCTCTGTAACCATGATACCTTGCTTTTGTTTCATTTTTTCTTTTAGCGATGATTTTCAAGACTTAACCCCATAACCATGATAGTCATTTTTTGCATTACGCTTTGAGCCGATGATGTCCGATCTTTAAGAAAAACGATTTCGATAGATACCATGAAAAAATACTCGATACCTCCTACCTTTATGTCTTCAAATGTGGGCCTAATTTCCCCCCTTTCATTGTGTACCTCCGACTAATGAGAAAGCTGGCTTCCCCAACGCCACACGTAATATCAATTCTACTGTGCTTGATATGTGGTTCTCCAGTTATTGGATGGACTTATGGTGCCACCACTTGGTACAGGTAACATAAGATTTGTTCGTTATTATTCGCTAGAAGAGCATGTTATTTAATTCTGTCAATCACATCGGTCCTTTGCAGTTTATATTAAACCTTGATTAATATCGGAGCTACTTTCCTTCATTTCTTTAATGACCTGTGATCACGCAGTTCTACTTCAGAAGTGTAATTTCTCTACTGAAAAATTATGTGAAAATGTGATTACGTGAACCTCAATTTTGTCCTTAATTTTGTCCTTCCAGATATAGAGACTTTTGCCTTCCCCTAGCTAGGCCCCAACTCTTGGAAGAGTTTTCTCAACCGAGTTTGCTTATGACTCACCTGTGATGTATTCGTTCTTTCAATTTGTTTTCTTCTTTCTAACTGATGGTGTTAAATGTTAATGCATGGTGGCATAGCACCAAGGTAGCTTATTATATGGTTAGCCTCTTCCCTTCTCAGATTTACTGTAACTTCTTAATGTTTTCGTTATGTTACGATGTACAAAATTCTGAACTGTGTATATACCAAAATTCTGGGACGCTGAGCTAACAAAGGAAACATCGACGATGTTAGCACAAAATGTTTTATGTGATGTCAGCACACAATGTTTTACATAATTTCATCAAGTGACAAACTCCGATCCTACATTAGTTAACCTTCATATTGCTTTCTTTAATTTCAGTGACAAATTGCTGAAGAAATGGTCTGTTTATTTTTTACTGTGACTGATAACCTAGGTACAAAATATTAAGAAAAGCAAAATCACGTACACGCACACCAGAAACCGGCGCAGCGGAGCGCGCCCGTTCGTGCTAGTATGTATTGTACACACTAGTCAACTGCGTTCTGCGCGCGTAGTCTTGTGAAGATCTTTCGGTAACTTGTTTTCCATCAAATTTCCACGTATCAACTTTGGGCCTTTCCTCAGTACCTCATATCTTGCTTCTTGCATCGCTGAACACTGAGTCCACATATGCTGCACATCATTGGTCGAGTATGCTCACTACCGCTTTCACTAAATAATACCCCCAAACAAGATACTTACTTACATGGGCACCCAAAGATATGTATGCAGTTCTCATGTATACGCGTACAGTAATTCAAGAAACGCGAACAGGCGTGGAAAGACAAGCCAGCTACGTACTCAGCTAGAGCGGCAAGTCTTGTTCCATCTAGTAGAAGATATACACTGGCCCATTACAACTGCACGTATATAGCTTGTGCATGTATTTTGTAGGTTAACCCTCAGAGGTGTATGTAGGTGCATACAAGAGAGAGACTTGGAGTAGTACATGGTAAATTGTACTAGGCTTAATTCTATTCTATCTCTAGAGTTTGTATACATCTCCAATTATCTCTAACCACACGTATCCATACTTCTAACATGGGAAACAAAAAAAGTATCAAATAAAATGAAGAAGAATGTATACGCGTGTGGTTAAAATAAAAGGCTTAATTCTATTTTTCACGGGATGCAGAAGCAATGTGTCCGGTGCAAATTCGTGATCATTTATAGCCATCCAAATACGCGAGGTGAGAAGAATAACAATCTCCGTGAAGAAGAATGGAACTGTTAGTGAAATCCTAAAGGAGGAGAAAATGTCATGTGGTTCAGACAAATTTGGCAGTGACAGGTTCAGGAGACCCCCAGCAATCAGTAGCAAAGGAGCAAAATGGAGGAACAGATATTCCACTGTTTCAATCACTTTGAGTTTGACAAAGCACACGATGGTAGTGTCACCGCTAGAAAACAGATATTTCACCCACTTCGATTTTAGCCTTTAGTCTCGATATTTTTTACGTTCGGGACTAAAGGACTTTTAGTCCGGTTCGTAATATCAACTAGGACTAAAAATCATCTTTAGTCCCGGTTGGTGTCACCAATCCGAGTAAAAGTTCACCAACTTTCACCAACCGGGACTAAAGGGTGACCTTTTAGTCCCGGTTGGTGTCTTCAACCGGGACTAAAGGTCTTTTACCCGGGACTAAAGGTCTCCCACGAGTCTATTCAAAAGGAGAGCGCACATGACTTTGTCATAAGTGGTGTGCAGTTGAGTTGGTAATGTACCTACGCGCAAGGAGAGAGGTGTTGGGTTCGAATCTCACGCAGAGCAAGCGAGGCCTCGAGGATTTCCTTTATTTTTTTCTTCCGTGGGTGACTTTTAGTCCCGGTTCTCAGACCCGGGACTAAAGGTGTGGACATTTAGTCCCGGGAATTTAGTCCCAGTTGGGAAAACCGGGACTAAAGGGCCTTCCCAACCGGGACTAAAACCCGTTTCTCTAGTAGTGTGTTGTTCTAGGCCGGAAGCCTCTGAACACCGGTTGTCGCGCAAGCGAAATCGAGCACGAAAGATGGCGAATACGAGACACAAGCGAAATAAGTAGGTTGCTTTTATTCCACTTGCTCTCTCCTTTAACAATCCCCGGCGGGGGCTATTTATACACGCCGTAGGTCTTTCATGGGATGCAAATACCCTTACAACCACTACAAATTCGAAGAATATTACTCGCCGCCTGGGCATGCTTGCCATCTGGAGCTTCCGCCTTCCTCAGTTAGCGCCTACCCGAGGCGACTTGACCGGGCATGGGCGTGGTGTCGCCCCACCGACGACAAGGTGGGACCTTGGCCGACAGAACCTGTCGGCTACATGCGCGCATAGCTCCTCCGATGGTGAAACCTGTAAAGGGACTGCCAAGTAATCGGTTAGCACCTATTCGCCTGAGCGAATGTCCCGCATTGCGCCGAGTTCGACGACGTCGCCTATTTCGCTCTTGCGAAAAGGCGTAACCCAAAACGGATGTTGTTTCGCCTAGACGAGACACGGGCTGGTCCCAGCGAGATCAATACTCAAGTACACTCCTTTTCACCTTCCCTTCGCCTACGCAAGACGTCGGGGCGGCAGCCGAGCTACGTGGGGTGCCCAGAGGCGGGGCTTGCCCCCAACATTAGCCCCTTGGAGCCACGCGATGAAGCTTTTGGTCAGGGCATGGCACCTTGAGAAGCTGTGTATTTGACGCCCCATGGGGCTCGGACGCCGTCCGTGGCAAAAAGTGGAGGTCCGTGTTGATGTCCGTGTGAAAGAGTTTTTGTTATTGATTATTTATTATTATTATTTATTTTACTTTTATTATTTATTTATTTAATTTTAATTTTAAAATTAATTAATTTAATTTTTAAATTTAATTTTAATTTTAATATTTTTAAATTTAATTTTAATTTTAATAAAAATTTTTGGCGCATAACTGCTTTTTCGGTTACCGCGCCATGCCACTGTTTCATAGAATTCGAACCACCCACTTATGTGAACCGCCGCCCCGCGCCCCGCCCCGCAGTGCCTATATAAGCCCCCCAGGCCGAGGGAACCGTCCGCACTCAGCTCACTTTGAGTTGACGTCTGAGGATTGAGCTTTGGCTTCTCGGCCTTTCGCTGCAAGTTTCTGCTTGCTTCCAGAGCTCCAACTTTCGCCAAGCTTCTCGCAGGTTTGTGTTCGCTTTTGTTTTGGCTGCTTCTATTTCGCCTTTTAATATACTTGCAGTATTCTAGTGTATTGTCTTTTTTCGCTTCTTTACTGTTTTTCGTCTGTTGTGCTTTCGCGTTCGATTTCGCTTGGATTGATGTCGAGTGAGTCGTCGTCTAACAGCGGTTCCACCAGCGGGAGCTCATCCGGTGGGTCTAGTTCAGAATCTCGCACTGATTTGCGGGGCGTGACTGTGGAGGTGGAAGCTCCAATGGCGAATACTCAGGGAGATGTCACTGGCCCTTCGCGAGTCAATGTTAGCAAGGAAACTGAAACGGACATTGAGGTTGTTGAGGACGGGGAGGAAGGCGAAAGTGCGGTGCTAGTGCCCGCCGTTGCAAGGGGGTTGCTTGATTTAACCCCCGTTACTTATCGCCTTGGCCGGTCTCAGGTCAAAGAGGTTGATCTCGACAAATATGTTGAATAAGGGATTCTAAAGTCTGATCTTCGTGGGCTATGCCGAGCTCCGGGTCAAGAAGAGGTGTCGCGCCCGGAACCGTATGAAACCATCGTCTTTCGCGACTTTTTTAAGCCGGGTTGAGGTTCCCTTGTGAAGACTTCGTGGGTGAGGTTTTGCAACGCTTCAATCTGCAGATCCACCAATTGACCCCTAATGCATTTTCACGGATGAGCATGTTCGCTATGGCGCTAAAAATGTCAAGGTGTGTTCTAAGCGTGAACACCTTCGCTCGATACTATGAGACCCACTTCCACAAGAAGACGATGAAAAGCAAGCATTTCAATATCGAGATGGTGGCCCATTATGGGTCTTATAACTTTGTTCCAAAAAAGACAAAAGGCATCGTGCAAATTGTGCCAACTTATCGGAACAAGTGGCCGCGCTGGACTGATTTTTGGTTTTACCATCGCGTGTGCTCGGATGAGGACGTGGCTTATGCAATGATGAATGACCTACCGAAGGCACATGTGCTTGTTTCGGAGATGACACCAATGGCAGGATATCACCCGGCCGAGATAATGCTGGATGGCCCGCGTGACACGGAGGCCGCTGATGCTTTCGCCCTAACCTCTGGCAAATCTCCGAGATCTAGTGGAGGAATGGCTGGCGTGCGAAAGTCCTCCATTGAGTCGGGAGACGCAGTTTTCTGGATTTGTGCGAAGGGACGGATATGTGTTTCCAAATCTTGGTGTTGCTTCTTCTGATGCATTTCCAAGTGACTTTAGCTTGGTGAATCTTATAGAGCACAAGGCCGAGGACATTATCGGTCCTTATGGTAAGCGAGAACACAAGGGCAAGTGCCAATCTTTGCCGGGAAGTGGCGATTGAACCGTGTTTTCGACGCTTTAGGCCTTCCATAATCGGAGCGATCAGATCCTTCGCCCAGCGCTCCGTCTAGTGCCGCTGCCCCCTGAGGTCGCGGTATCCGGGGCAAAGGGGAAGATCGCCGAAGGCGACCGCCGGGCAAATGGAGAATACCGCTGTCCTAGAATCTCAAAAGTGAAAACATGGCGGTCGGGGTCGAGGACGTGTCCACTTTGAGCCACCGACGTCCGTGTGGGCAGAGAGATAGCCGGAAAGGTGGGCAACCACAAAAAGGTGGTGTTCGGGCAAACTCGCCGTTTGGGCCAAGTGTGGACTGAAATGGTAGTTCCTTCGTCGTCCTTTTTTTCTTTTTATTTTTGCTTTTCCTTTTGCGGATATGTGCGTCCTTTGGATTGTTGCTTTCGCTTGTTGATTATTCTCACTTAATTGACTCCTATTTTTTTATGTAGGCTACCAGCGATTTTGATAGGATAGGCAGCAAACCGTGAATTCCTGATTTGACCAGTGCCTTCGACTTGACGGATACTATGTCCGTTGGGATGTTCTCGGGAAGAATCCAAAGAAGAAGGTCCGGAAGGCTGTGGATGCTACCGCTGATCCGGCTCATAAAAAACCAAAGACATCCTCGGCCGTAATGGTTGCCCCTAACCGGTGGCATCTGTGTCTATAGCTTCTGCCGATGTTTCTGGCTCACGGCCACGACAGCAGGGTAAGTCCTAGTTCTACATGGAGTCTATTCGATTGACCGACGGCTTGATTCGTGGGCAGTTGTTTGGTCATGGGGAATTACGATTGGAGTCTCGACCAGAGGACTATGGCGAGATGCGAGTGTATTCGGGGTCGAGCTCCTCGGGCGAGATGACTTCCGCAAAGGAGGAGACTTATTGAATTGCTCGTGCTTTAGGGGTGCCTCCAAATTCCTAGGTCATCGCTCACGTCGACTAACGGACAGTGGGCCTGCTGCCTAACAAGGCTGCTGCAGACTTCACCGACACCTGCGCTGGCTGTTTTTTGGCTCCTGAGGTTGAGAGAGACCATCTGAAGGTTCCTCATGCCTCCCTTGCTGAGGCAGTGAATTTCCATGCCACGAGCGTGAGTATCTCAACTTGTATTTCGCTTATTTTTGTTTGCCTTTTGAACATTGTGGTTTGACCTACCGTTTCCTTGCGCAGGCTATGCTTTTGGCTTGAGGGCTTCGGCAACAGGGCCTGGCATTTTGCCAGGGCCTAGAAATGGAGCTGGCGGCCAGGGATGAAAGGATCCTGGCCCTTGAGCAGGAGTTGGAGGCGGCTAACAAGCTCGTCGAGGAAAATGCATCCGCCCGGAAGGCTGCTGAGGAGCGAATGGAGAAGATGTGAAATGATCTTGATGACTATAAGAAGCAGAAGAGGGATGAACGCAAGAAGTTTGTCGTTGATGCCCAAAAGGCGGCGAATGTGTACAAGGATCTCCTCGAGAGTGTCGGTGAGGAGACCGAGGCACCTGCGACGCTCCCATCGTTGATTTCATGGAGTGGCTTCCTAACGTGCTATCCACCATGAGCGACTACATGACAATCGGGCGGGAGTATGCTTCATTTGAGTCTATCTGTGCTTTCGCTCAAGCGCTAGAAGAGTGCCGGTGTGACCATCTCGAGAAATTCGAGGTCAAAGACCCGCAGACCTACTGGAATGCTCCCGACCGTGCTCATGAGGCTGGAAAAAGGTTTTTTGATGGGTTCTGGCATCCCGGAACCTTTTTATGTTTGTCTTTATTTTGTGGCCTATGGAAAAGCTCTTTCATCTTACTGTGCTATGATGTGCAGTCTACTGAAGAGCGCATGGCGATCAGGGAGAAGGTGAAGAAGTACATCGCGGAGCGAAATGCGTGGAAGGCATAGCTGGTAGCGGCTCCAGGGACACGAAGACTGCTGCTACTCCAACTACTGAGGTCCCGATCGGTGATGACTTCGGGGCTCCTACCAACAACGTGACCCAAGATGGGGTAGACAACTAGGAAATTGTTGTTTGTGACTTTTGGAATGATTGTGTTTGGTTGGAAAACTAATGTAAAACTTGGTTTTAAACTGTTATGATTTTGGCGTGTAGGTTCCTGATGCGGAGCCTGCGCAACCAATGGATGTTTATCCGTTAATGATTAACTGCAACGGTTTTTATGTTGGGGGCGCCTCCTGGTCTCGCCATAACGAGGGGTTCCCGAGATCCAGCATGACTGGTTTTTTGAGATCTCGATTCGGCGGTACCTTAGGAGAGACGAGTTTCTTAATAGGTTCTTCTATTCAGAGTTTGATCTGTGTGTTTTGGAAGAGAGAAAGTTTCACCGCAAGCGATCTGAGGGCGTCGACGGGTGGCCCTCAACGTCGACCATAAAGATTCGAAAGAGGAACCAGTAGAAGATACGATCTTAGACATGGAAAACCGCTGGTATAGTTTTTATCTTCGCCCCAGAGGGGGCGAAGTGTAGGTTGTTATGCGCGAGTGCGATGCACCGCATTTTGTATTCTTGCTCGAGATGTATTGTAAAACGGATTATGTATGTAGTGTATTTACTGTTTCTTGGTCTCGTTTTTGACTGTGTTGTGCTTTCGAACACTTGTGGACTATTCTTGTTAATCCGTCGGTGTATTGTTATGGACGAAAGAGAGAGTTGCTGTCTCGCCACCTTTTGGAGGCGAGGGGATAGCGGCTTGCTACAACTCGAGGTGACTTCTTTGCTAGCCCTCGGCATATCGTGTAGGCGAAAAGAGAGACGCCGTACCTCAACTTTACGGAGACTAAGGAGTAGCGAAAAAATGTTGTGACCGAGGTGACTTCTTTGCTAGACCCTCGAAATGTCGCATAGGCGAATGGAGAAACGCCGTCCCCCAACCTTTTAAGGCGAGAGGATAGAATAGGGCGATAATGCCCGAGCGACTGCTTTGCTAGCCCCTCTGCATATCGCATAGGCGAATGGGGACACATCGCCCCCAACCTTTTAAGGCAAGGGGATAGAATAGGGCGATAACGCCCGAGCAGCTTCTTTGCTAGCCCCTCGGCATATCGCATAGGCGAATGGAGAAATGCCGTTGAAAGGTCCTAATATGGCTAGAGGGGGGGTGAATAGCCTATTTAAAAATCTACAAATCAACTAGAGCAATTTGATTAGTATGACAAATAGCGTAATGCAAACTTGCTCTAGCTCTACAAGGGTTGCAAGCCACCTATCCAACAATTCTAGTTGCAATGAATACTTAGGCACACAAACTAACTATGTAATTACTCACTAAGAGCTCTCAACCTTGCTCCCGGCCCCGCTGATCCAGCCAAAATGGTATGAATCGGGACCCAGCTCCCGGCCAAATAGGAATGCGAGCGCGTCGACTTCCTACGTGACAATCATGATGTCTTCGCATGGCAGCCCTCTGACATGCCGGGGATACCGCGGGAGGTCACCGAGCATGCACTACACCTTATCCCGGGCTCAAAGCCCGCCAAGCAACGCCTGTGTCATTTCGACGACGAGAGACGCAGGTCCATAGGCGAAGAGATCGCCAAGCTCCTGACAGCTGGATTCATCAGGGAGGTTTTCCACTCTGACTGGCTCGCTAATCCCGTCCTTGTCAGAAAAAAGATGGGGAAGTGGAGAATGTGGGTCGATTATACTGGACTTAATAAAGCGTGCCCAAAGGATCACTTTCTTTACAACGCATAGACCAGATAACTGACTCCACCTCGGGTTGTGAGATCCTCTCCTTTCCAGATGCCTACTCCGGCCATCACCAGATCGTAATGAAAGATTCCGATTAGCTCGCGACCTCGTTTATCACCCCGTATGGTTCGTACCGCTACGTGACCATGCCTTTCGGTCTAAAGAACGCAGGCGCCACCTACCAAAGGTGCATGCAGTAATGCTTCGCCGACCAAATCGACCCGCCTGATCAGCCTAATCAGGCTGAACAGCCAAAACCAACAATCGCCGTCTACGTTGATGACATAGTGGTCAAAACGGCTTGAGCTTGCGACCTGATCGCAGACTTGGCCGCAACGTTCGTGAACCTTCGAAGATTCAACATCAAGTTGAATCCCGAAAAATGCGTTTTTGGAGTTCCAAAGGGGAAGCTGCTTGGATACATCGTATCCGAGTGCGGCATCGAGGCCAACCCCAAAAAGATCATAGCCATCTCCAACATGGGCCCCATACGCAACGTAAAGGGCGTACAAAGGCTCACCGGCTGCCTGGCGGCCCTTAGTCGCTTCATCTCTCGGCTCGGCAAACGAGGAATGCCACTCTATAAGCTCCTCAAAAAGACGGACGCCTTCGTCTAGACTGAGGAAGCCCAGCAGGCTCTTGAAAGCCTCAAAACATCCCTGACGTCATCCCCAATCCTCATCGCTCCCGAACGGGGAGAACCCCTCCTCCTCTATGTCACGGTAAGTAACCATATGGTGAGTGCCGCCCTGGTCGTCCGGAGGGAGGAACCAGGACACCAGCTCAAGGTACAACGACCCATATACTTCGTTGGAGAAGTACTTACTGACCCCAAGGTCTGGTACCCCTAGGTGCAGAAACTCCTATACGCCATGCTAATGGCCACTAGGAAGCTCCTACACTACTTCACCGACCACGAGGTCACAGTCGTCACTTCATACCCACTCGGAGACATCATCCGCAACCATGACACCGTGGGACGAATGTCTAAGTGGGCCCTTGAACTCATGGGACATGACATCAGGTATACCCCCCGCACCGCAATTATGTTCCAGGCTCTCGCGGACTTTGTCGCCGAGTGGACGGAGGTCCAGCTACCGACCCCAGATGTCTGCCATGAGTACTGGACAATGTACTTTGACGAGTCCGTAATGGCCCTAGGCTCAGGGGCTCGAGTGGTTCTTATCTCCCTAGACGGGAGTAGGCTCCGCTACGCCATCCGCCTCCACTTCTCGGCTTCAAACAACGCCACGGAATACGAGGCGCTTATCAATAGACTACGCATCACCATCGAGCTCGGGGCTACGTGACTCTATGTCCACGGCGACTCGGAACTAGTCGTTGATCAGGTCATGAAGGAGTCCTCCTGCAAAAGCCCTCTCATGACAGCATACTGCCAAGAGGTGCGCAAGCTCGAGGATAAATTCTAGGGAATCGAACTGCATCACGTCCCTCGAAGGGACAACGACGCCGCCGATTTCCTCGCAAAACTAGCCACTAGGCGGGATCCATCCCCGAGCGGGGTCTTCATCAATGACGTCCACGAGCCGTCCGCCTGCATCTCGGAAGGTCCAGACCAGACACGCCCTAATGGCCAGCCGGCGCTCGGGGGCTCCGACCCCAACACCAAGCCCGCGCTTAGGGGCTCCAATCCCAATACCACTATGACGACGTCACCCGTGGACGTCGTCGTATTGGCACTCGATCAAACCGACTGGCGAGCACCACTACTCGCCTACCTCCTCGAGGAGGTTCTCCCACCTGAAAGAACCGAAGCCTAGTGAATCGCTCGACGTGCCAAGACCTTTGTCGCGCTCGATAGCGAACTCTACAAACGGAGTCCGTCAGGAGTGCTCATGAAGTGCATCCCCGCTAGCAGGGGAAAGCAGATCCTCCTCGAGGTCCATGCCGGGATCTACGGGCATCATGCGAGCCCAAGGTCCCTGGTCGGAAAAACCTTTCGCCAAGGTTTTTATTGGCCCACCGCGCTATGAGACGCAGAGGAGGTTTGTCCACAGGTGCAAAGGATGCCAGTTCTACGCTCGGCAAACCCATTTACCGGCACAAGAACTCCAAACCATCCCAATCACCTGGCCATTCGCTGTCTGGGGCCTCAACATGGTAGAACCTCTAAAAAAGGCCCAGGCGGTTTCACACACCTACTCGTAGCAGTCGACAAGTTTACCAAATGGATAGAGGCCAAGCCCATCACCAATCTCCGCTCGGAAGAGGCGGTCAAATTATTCCTCGACATCATCTACCGATTCGGTTTTCCTAAATGTATCATCACTGACCACGGGACTAACTTCGCTGGGAAGAAGTTCCTAGACTTCAGTGATGGGTACGGCATCAGAATCGACTGGGCTTCGGTCGGACATCCACGAACTAACGGTCAGGTCGAACGCGCCAATGGCATGGTCCTCTAGGGACTCAAGTCACGCATCTTCGACCGAATCAACAAATATGTCGGTCGATGGGTTGCAGAGGTCCTAGTGATTCTCTAGAGCCTAAGAACGATCCCAAACCGTTCCACAGGATTCATGCCTTTTTTCCTGGCTTACGGAGCAGAAGCCATGTTGCCCTCCAACCTCGACCATGGCGCACCAAGAGTAAAAGCTTTCGACTATGACCGAGCCGTGGAAGCTCAACAAGACGCAGTCGACCTGCTCGAAGAGGCCCGCGAGACAACCGTCGTCCGCTCCGCTCGCTACCAACAAACCCTCCTCCGGTACCACAAAAGGAAGATCAGAGGAAGGATACTTGAAGTTGGCGATCTCGTGCTCCGAAGGACCCAATCGACAGAGGAAAAACACAAGCTCTCTCCGCCCAGGGAAGGACCCTACACGGTAACCGAAGTAATTCGACCGGGCACCTACCGACTGGAGGACAGCAACGACAATGCTCTCAACAACACTTGGAATATTGAACAGCTACGTCGTTTCTTCCCTTAGATTTGATCTAAACACTTTCGCTCAAAACACATGCTCCTGTAAGAGCGCCCCCGCCTGAACACTTTCGACCTAGGTCACTCGGGGGCTCCATAAGTATACAAATATTGAGTATCACCTCTCTTTTTCTTTACTATCACATGGTATACAACATTTTCTCCCCAAACAGAAACACATTTCATTTCTTTGATTTCCATACGTAACCTTGTTCTTACTCCCAAACCAAACGCACCCCATCTTTCCCTACGGATACGAACAACCGAGCCTCGCAAGCCACGCCTCGGGCTCCCAAAATCGCACCCTACGGGACAAACAGGCAGGTACGAGAAACAAGGGGGTAAAAACAAAGGTCATGTTAGGACAAAAACAAGGAAACAAATATGGCGCTTTCTTCATAGAGGTTGTACGAGTGTATTCATTGATACAAAGAAACCATTTATATGGGGACTTACCCACAAAACTTCACTATTACATTTTCTATTACCAATACTACTGTGGCCACTCGACGACCTCGCCTGAAACGCCAGAAAACCGCTCGTTCCCGCCCCTTCAAAACTTTGGAAAAACGCAACGGGTACCTCAAGGGTGTAACACCCTAGGTGTTTGGCTTCCACTAAATTACATGTCATTTCATAAACATGTGCATTATCTATGTCATCATGCCATTATCATTGAAACATATATATGCAACATTCGCATATTCTGTTTGTTTCGTACTTTATTGCTTATGAATGGTGGTAGTGCAACATATGAATGCAACATGAATTTCTCATACCTTGAAGCATGGCAACATGGTAGTAATGTGACAAGTATAGAATAACAACAAAGTCATGCAACATGTGAAACATTGCATTGCAACATATGAGTGAATTGCTTGTTTTAGTTGCTTTATCACATGTGATCATTAGAAGTTGGTATAACAATTTTGTAAAGTGGTTGATTATGGTCTATTACACCTTAACTACACTTAGGTTACTTGTTGGGACATTGTTCATGTAGATCAAATTGACCAAAATGCCCTCAAGTGGAGGTTTGACTTGAATTGACCCTAGGAGTGTCCCTGTTTGACTGATTCAAAAGACCAACTTGGAAACTTTGCATGGTTGTGCACTCTTTACCAAAGTTGTAGCTAATTTATTAAGGAACAAAAGTCTCAATATGACCATCTCATGAAAATGGCTAGAACATGTTCAAACAAGGCCCACAAGTCTATTTTTCCCTGCTGAGTCTTACTGAAAAATATTTCTAAGTCATAACTGCATTTTCAGTTGGATCAAGCCAACTTTGGCTTCTTGTAACTTTGGATCCACGACGATTTAGGTGTTGGTCTTTGAAAAGAAGCTGTAGATGGATGGTAGGCCTACATTTTTCATGTATACTGTTTTTGCAATAGATCGATGGATTAGCCGTGTTGACGCATCGAATACGTGCTGTCAGGCTTGTCATTAACACTGAATCGCGATTTTTCAGAAAACGTTCAGTGAACGTCGTGGCTGACCGGTTCAGAAAGCAAGCGCCGCATGTTGCCACCTGTCGCTGGCCTTCTGCTCACGCAGGCCACGCACCGTGCGCATCCTGGCGCTGCTGGCCGCGACATGAGAACCCCGCGCGCCTGCCGACCGACTCGCCTGCTCCATTTGCTTTTCCTTCGCTCGCCTGTAGCTCCGCAACAACAGAGCAGCAGCTCTGCCATTGCCGACCGTGCGTCGCCGTCGTCATGCGCACTCACCACCGCAAAAACGCGTCGGCCAGCTCGTTCGTAGCCTCGTCGTGGTCTTCTCTACCTTCTCCACCTCACCGTCGGTCCAATCGAGTCTTGGTAAGGACGAACGCGTCGTTCTCTTCCACCGCCGCCGTGGCTGTTCTCGCCTGAGATGGCGCTCCACATGGCCAGCTGTCCTCGCACCCTTGCCATCCCTCCTCTGTCACGCGCTAGGTCATAGGAGCACTGTTGAAGCTCGTAGGGTCTCACGTTCGAGACGTAGCGTCGTCATCTCGCCGGAGCCGGCCATGCCGCGGCCGTGCGCCGCCGTGCTCGTCGCCAACCTTGGTAGCTGCGCCAATAGCTTCAATTTAGGGTACCACTAGATGCGCACGAGTGAGACGAACACAGTAGCGCCGAAGGTCTCGCCGGAGATGCCACTGTCGACGTGTTGCGCCGTCGTCTTCCTCCCTTCCACTGTTTCTCTCGCTGACGCACGGGTCCCCCTTGTTAGTCACCGATGCTCAGGCGGGAGCCAGCTTGGGCTGCGCCGCGTTTTGGGACGCGCCAGCGCGTGTTTGTGGGCCGCCGGATCTGTTCGGTCCGGCCCAGCAGTAGAGTAGGATTTCTTGTTTTGTTTTGTTTTGTTTTATTTATTTCACAGATTTGTGTGCATATTCAAAAATATGTAGCTCTTAGATGGTAGATCCAAATGATGTGGTTCTAATTTTGTTGAGTTCATGATAATGTCTAGTATTTAATAAAAATATTATATGGGCACATGTTTTAGAAATTTTGGATGAATTAAATAGGACTTTGAGATGTGTTTTTAGATGCATGCAAACTTGTTTGAATTTTATCTTGAGTTTCTATGGTCAAAAAATTATGAAATTTTGTGGGTAATCTATTTTTGCTTAGTATAAGCTCTGGTTAAAATTTCAGAGCTAGTGCATGTGTAGTTTTTGAGTTATAGAATTTCCTTTTATCAACGGATGGATCTTGTGTGAATTTTCATAATTTTTCTATAGATCCAGTTAGGGTAAACATTGGTGAGTACTGTTATTATGCTAGAATGATGCTAGAAAAAATGTGAAATCTGTTGCTTGACACTTTTCATTAGGGTTTCATAATTATGCTAAAAATAGACATGCTACCTGTTATTTTGGATACAGCAAGTTCTGCTTACCCAATGGCTTTGAAATTTTTATAGTAGTCTATGTGAAGCATGAGATAGCTACTGTAATTTTTGTAGATTTTTCTGAATAGATTTACTATATATTGCTTTAATCACCTAATTAACTAAATAAATTAGAAAAGGATATTAAATAATTTATTTAGAAGTTGGCACTATACTTTCTGGTGTTCTTGTGATATGTGTGATAAAGTCGTAAAGTTGGTTTTGTCTGTTTATGTGTTTACCACATAAGTTAATAATTATTTCTTTTTGCATTATGTCCTTCTGGACAGATCTGGGGACTTTATAAAGTTTCCCATGATAATTTGGTTTTCTGTGAATGTGATGAATACCAAAGTTGTGGATAATTTATGTATCTAGCTCTTGTCAAAATTTGAGGGCATTTGGCCTGGTAGTTTAGAAACTACAGCTATTTAAAGTCAGGATTCTAGTTTTGCTTACTCTCTGTCTTGTGAGGACAGAGTTCTGTTGATCAAAGAATTCGACCTGGTAAAGGGTTGAATCATGCTTTGATGTTTACAAATTATTTGTAGATAATTTCATAAGCTTTCCAGGATGTCCTCTTACAAGTCATTTGGATATGTAGAACTCTTGTTGTGATTGAATTAAGGAACTACCCGTTTGCATATGAAGCTTTAACTGTTGTTTTAAGTATGCCTTTACTATTTCTAAGTTTGTGGTAATGTTCCTAGGTGTTAGGCCTTTAACTGAAGATGAGCATCTTTATCTTAGGTTATGCAAGTTAGGTAAGTTGATCTTGTTCTTCAAGTTAAGTTAGATACCTATTTTAAAGTGATTTGAATAGAGCTATTCTTAATCGGTAAACGAGTGTCTAGCAATGTTTTCGTAAACACTTACTGTGATTCATTCATCATGAGTAGCATGTCATTCCTTATGCATCCATGATATTTATCTTGTGCATCGGCATGCAATAGGTGTACCGGAAGGAGTGACCCTGCTGGAATTCGAGGAACTGAGCGAGCAGCAGCAGCCGACACCGGAGGTTCAGGAGGTGCAGCCTTCAGAAGAAGTACCAGACGAGGTCGTCGTTGAGTGCCCGGATCACCGTCCGTGCAACTTTGTGAAAGGCAAGCCCCGGAGCATATTAAGCCTCCTAATTTTCGAAATGCAATTACAGTATTATTGTTACATATATATATTGTTGCATTAAGTTTAGGTGTTGGATGCAAACACTTGCTGCATTGGTTATCCAATCCTTGTCCAGATATTGATACCCTGAATCCTATGTAGCTCAGGCTCGTGTAGTGCTTAGCTCTGCTCAAACACGGTAGAAGTCAGGTGATTTCCTATCACCTGCGAGATATAGGAAGATACATATGGCATGGTTGGCTATATTTGCTATCGTAGAAAAGAACCGATCTTAATTTGAAATGAAGACCGGACGGAGGCTTGTCGGTTTGCGATGACTCCGTCTCCAGTGTCGATTAAGGACTGAATCTTGGAGCCTTTCTGTTCATGTTGAACGATGCCTCTCTCTTAGTTGGCGGTCACCGAGACCGACCACGAAGCCGAGTAGCTCACCTCGGCGGGAGTCGATAAGTATAAAGTGCGCCTCGGAAGGGAGCCGAGGTGTGAGTCCAAGGGCATGTGATTTAAAAGTCCTGATCGTCTGGCGAAGGGTAATCCACGAGAGTCTTTGGTGTTGATCGAACCCATGAATTTGGTTCTGAGTTGTTCCAAAGGTGACCCACGGCTACCCTTGCTAAGTATGCTAGGGTGAGAGTTAGGAATACCCCTCAATTTGAGTTGTAATTCGATTCGAGTCGTCGTCTCTCCGGTTAGTGAGAACTTGACGGGCTTATCTCCAATGTAGATACACTTAATAACATAATGGTTCGTAAATGATGATATGATGATGACAACCTTATTATACCTACTATGGTTAATATTGTTTGCTCCTAATAAGTGAGTGCTCTAATACACGGTGCTAATCTAGTGGATGTAAATGATGATAAGCTTGATGCTAAGTTTAAATTGGTTACTATAATCATAAGCTCTTTTATGCAACTATGTCAAGCTAGCCCACCTCATAAGCCTTGCATGATCCTTGGTGTCTTTTATTTTACGGTTTTGTCGGGTAAGTCTAGTGAGTACCTTCTCATACTGTGGTTTATCTCCCACATGTTGCGAGATGACCGGTTCTACTTTGGTTCTTTTGCAGTAATCTTGCGCTTTCTCTCTCGGTGGGGATGAAGACTAGACCGTTGGGCGCGGTCTCTACTAGTTCTCGTACCTGATAATGCTTTTGTGGGACATGACTCAGACTTGGCAATGTATTTGAAACTATGAAGTTATGTATTAAACTATGTTGCTTCCACAAATTTGAAACTGGTTTGTAATATTTTATTCGCACTCTGATGGATGTAATCCGAATGCTACTTATGAAATGTTGTAATGGATGATGTGTTGTGTTTAATCACTACGGTCTTGGTTTGTATGTCGAGAGTTGGTTGAAATCCTTCATGATTTCCGGACTACCGGGATTATGGGAGCTTAGTTATAGGAATTTGATCACTTCGGTGATTGTTTTTGTACTTACGTTCTTATGATTTGGTCGGTTCTGTTACAAAGGGCGTCACGCCTATGGATGCTCAGCAGAAGAACATGGAGCTCCTGGCCTTCTCATGCAGCCGAGACAGCTCCTAGTTAGGGGTGCCGCTCCTGAGGTATGGTCGCCATGGCCAAAAGAAATCTCATCAAACTTTATGAACTGGCCGACTTGAGCAGTTGTAGGCACGGAACTCTCCACCGGCGCAATCATGAGTAACCTCCCCTCCGACAAGGCTCATCCGGTAAAAATCCACCGGAGAGAATCTACACATGGATCCATCCCGAAGAAGGCCTCGCAGACCATCATCACCTCCAGTTCAACATCACGCTCCGGGTTCACAGAAGGATCTGTAAGTCCTCCCCCTCGCTCACTCTCTCTCTCACTTAGGAACCGCCGTGGCATTTAGGCACCCTCGGTGAGAAGGAAGAAAGAAGAGGGACAATAGTTGGAGAACAGGCAAAGCACCGCGATGGAGAACCCTCTCCCTCACCCTATTTAAAGGAAAAAGGTAAGCGAGCACGAAACTCTCCGCCTACCCCCATACGAATGGGAAACGATGGGACGCGCACTAACCGACGGAGTAACGCCGGGTCAGACGGAACATCACCGGGCAGGGCGAAGCATGGCCGCGGTATGCCCGGCCACTATCACACGATAGGGCGTGAAAACCGAAGAGCCACTGCACGCGGGCGTCTGCCCACCTCCCCTAGGCCAGGCGAGACCTAAAATGATATCTCTGCCGAAATACCGACCGGCCCCCTGAGTCGATCGAGTCGCTCAGTATCCACACCAGGACACAAGTAGGAAGCTAAGGGACGCCCCATATGGGCCATGCCGACTCCGTCCCAAGCGACGAGCATGGGTCCCGGTCGGATGTCTCCGACTGAAGCTCTCCGAGCTCCGTCACTCCAGTCGCCAAGGTAAACACTATCAAAACCCCCTCTGTTTCTTTAAAACATTCATACATCCATATGCGTATTCATTCCATACGCCTGAACCCCCCAGACGGTTAGGGCATGAACCGCCCGAGGGCTCAGGAACTAAAGCATCGCACGTGCAGCAAAATGCATCAGAACGCTCCGTGTTGGGTCACGAAGCGGGGTTGCCTCACTCGATGTGGGCAACCAACAAAGCCAGGGGGAAAACTATAGATGAACACCATGCGGCCCTCGCCCGGTCCGATAGACTGGGTCATCTCAATCTTCTTGTTTGATCCTGAACCTCTCGCTAGGCCCACAGAATCTCCATCGAAGGGGAGGCCGTTAGGCCACCCGGGTCGGTCTCTGGAATGACCTAGGCATATGTCGGGTTGCAGGTAAATGAGTAGTGGAATGTCACAAGAGGGCTATGCCGACCCCATCATGAACAACGGTCCCGGATTCCACTCCATCACACCCATTAGCGAACTCACTGAGCTAGTCTTCGAGCCCGAGCGATCGGGACAGGCGACAAAACTCAGCCCCTCCGGTCGTGAGGAACCGAGGATGGGGTAACGCACAATACTCACATCGACACCCACGAAGGCCCGATAGGGCTTGGGGGCTCAAGAAAAATGCCAAAGGACGGCGACCTCGAACTCGCCAGATCCACGACTCTGACTCACCCGATCCCACTGCGCGCACCGATGCCAGGGTCCACGAGCATCGCCTTGTCCGATCTTTAACCAACTAACTACGCTTCGGCTTCAGACGGCTTCACTGCGCTCTAAGAAAACCTTGGGACCATGACCCCGAACTCGTGTCGACAGGATCTTTGACATCCGGCTATGGCTCATGTGACCACGACCCTAAATTCACGTCGACAGGATCCTTGACATCCAGCTACGGCTCCTAGGACCGTGACTCCTAAACTCGCGTAACGGCTTCAGATGGCTTCACTGCGCTCCAATAAAACCTAGGACCGCGACTCCTAAACTTGCGTAACGGCATCACTCAGGATCCACGAGCATCGGCTCGTCCAATTCCTGAACTAACTAAACTAACTCCCGCGATCCACGGCGCGCACCGATGCCTAGGCCCGTTCATGGTCCTACCTTGCTCGATCCCATGGCGCGCATCGACGCCAAAGATCAATAAAGCTTTGACACGACCAAATCGAGCCATCATCGTCCATGGCACGCACCGACGCCAACGGTTTCTCCGAACTAAACCGTCTCACCCGATCCACGGCACGCACCGACGTCGAGATCAAAAAGATTTATCTCAAAACCTGCACCTAAAAAACGCCTCGGGTACACAACGACACGTTGATTAAAACAAAACGTCTCAAAACTAAACATACACACACGCCCGCTAAGATAACACCCCCAGCCGGTTCTACCAGAACCGCTCGAGGGCTCGGGGGCTACACCCGCGGGTGCGCTCGCACGCACCCACCGACACAACGTAGAAAACCCCCCAGCCGGTTCTGCCCGAACCGCCCGGGGGCTCTGGGGCTACACCCGTGGGTGCGCTCGCACGCACCCACCGACACAACGCAGAAAACCCATAGCCGGTTCTGCCCGAAACGCCCGGGGGCTTGGGGGCTACACCCGCGGGTGCGCTCGCGCGCACCCAGCAACAAGACAAAAATCCCCCGGACAATTCAGCTCAAATCACCAGGGGGCTCGGGGGCTCCTGTCGGGTTCATAAACCCAAAGTCCCTCGGGGACCAGCTTCGACGCCCGGGCTCGGCCCAGGAGAACAACCTGTAGCTCATGGGCCGGCCCAAAAGGTCTAAAAAACAACGGGATGGAGGGACGGACCGATCGCTGATCGGAAGGTCCACCGAAAGAACGAACGCCCGCTCGACAACTTCTTCGGCCCACCTCTCCGACCGGAGCGCTTTTCTCGAGCGCCGGCCGCCTCTGGGCGGACTCTCCGATCGGAAGGCCTAGCCCAAAGCGCTGCTTCCTACTCCGATCCTATGTCTCCGACTGAAGACTCGTAGGAAGCATGCTTACCGCTCTTCTCCGACTAGCACAGCCAGTACCGACTGGAGCCATCCGACCGGGGATTCCCGCTCAGAAGGGACCAGGGGCGAACGGAGAAAACAGCGCACAAAGTCAAAACACGGTACCAGGACCATGCCCTGTACGCCTGTGAGAACAGTGCTCCACAACCGACCTGACACAAACAGTATGGGAGGTACCGACATTTGTGACTACAGTATTGTAGGCGCCGTTGGGGCTCCCGTACGACAAAAAGGCCCCCCACATGCCTTTGGGCATCGATAGTGGGCACCAGGATTCACCATGCCTGATACACATGGTGGGGCTCCTCATATACTAACAGCATTTCGCAGGTACCGACGTCCACCTTTCCTGAAGAAGCCAACGCAACCCTCCATGTGCACCTGACTTTCTACAGTGACATCAACAGTGTTGTGCTTGTCAACCATCATCGCTACCCTCATTCGGCGTGGGCAACAAGACTTAGAAACATCCGTACCCTCTCCCTCTCACCTGTAAAGCTATCCCCTTTATCTATAAAAGGGGATGCGCTCCCTCCAACAAAAGGGAGATCAATTTCCTAGAGGTCCGCTTCTTCAAGCTCAAGCTCACTAGATCGATAGCTAGAAACCCCTCAAGCACATGCTTAAACACCTAGCTCATAGCGAACTTCCGGTCGCCCTCGGCCCTTCCGGTCGGACCCAACCGGGCCTCTCGTACACCCCTCCTTTCTCCTTCTCGTTTGTAACCCCACTACAGACTTTGAGCACCTAGGCTCAGGAATAAAGTCACCAATAGACCCACACTGGACGTAGGGCACATTGCCTGAACCAGTCTAAATCCTATGTCATTGAGTGCTAGGCCACCTCCGATCACAACGTACAACAAAACTATAAATATTCACTAGTTGGTCACTTTCTGTACCGACATGATGCCTAACGCTCTTTCGCAACCCTAGGAGCATTGCCTTGTATTTGGCTATGTTGTTGGTTGTAAGGAATTCCAACCTTGCCGCGTAGCATAATCTTGGACCTTTCGGCGGCGTTAGGATTGCTGTGATTCCTGCACCGTTCATGCCCCATGCTCCGTCGCAATGTACAATCCAAGTTGGCCCCTTGAATTGTGTTGTGGTGTCGTAAGCTGCTGGGGTCTAATCTGCGATGAAATCTATGAGTACTTGAGATTTGATCATAGATCTATGTTCAAAATCCACTACAAAGTCGTTCAATTCTATGGCCCACTTCCCAATTCTTCCGATGGCTTCGCTATTGCGAAATAGCGCCTCCAACAGTTGTGCTGATAGGACTTTGATACGATGAGCTTGGAAATAGTGCTTTAGCTTTCATGATGCCATGACCACTGTGTAAGCGATTTTCTCCAGTTTGGAGTAGTTGAGTTTTACTCCTGATAAAGCCTCTGATACGAAATATACCGGGAATTGCTTCATCTTGTTTTCATGTTCTTTTTCTTTGACCAACACAACGTTGACTGTTGTAGGTGAAGCTGCTAGATATAGCAATAGGGTTGCTGATGGCGAAGGCTTGGATAGTGTTGTTAACTTGGTTAAGTATGCTTTGAGTTCATCAAAAGCTTACTGCTGCTCATGCCCCCATTCGAAATGGTCTGAGCTTCGAAGAATTCTGAAAAAGGGTAGGCCCTTTTTGGCCGATCTCGAGATGAATCTGTTCAATGCTACTAATCTTCCTGTAAGCTTCTATACCTGCTTCTTGCTCATTGGCGGTTTCATATTTACTATTGCTGCTATTTTTTTAGGATTTGCTTCGATGCCCCTTGCTGATACTAGACAACCAAGCAATTTTCCTTTCTTGATGCCAAATATGCATTTGTCTGGTTCAGCCTGAGGCCAGCCTTTCTTAGGTTTTTGAATGTCTCTGAAGATCTTGAATATGGGTCTCCTTCTTATCACTGTTGACCACGATGTCGTCGACATATGCGATGAGATTTTTCCTTTTCGTTTGTCAAAAACACCATCTGCCATCCTAGAAAAAGTAGGGCCTACGTTTCACGTAGTCCCTCAGGCATTTGCCAATAACAACAAGTTCCTCCTAGGGTGATGAAGCTTATTTTTTCTTCATCATCCAGGTTCAACCAGATTTGGTGATACCCGGAGAAGCAGTCTAACAGACTCATCACTTCGCACCTAGCGGCGATATCAACTAACTTGTCAATTCTTAGAGAGCGGATATGGGTCTTTTGGACACACTTGTTTAGGTCAGTGAATCCGATGCACATGCACCATTTCCCATTCTTTTTTCTAACCATTACGACATTGGCTAGCCATTATGGGTACTGAACTGGCCTGACAACGCCGGCGTCGAGTAATCTTTGCACTTCTGCCTCCGCTCTCTCCGCAGACATCTTCCTCAATTTATGCTTCTTGGGTTTCACCCCTTTTGCCATGTTCAGGTTGTGCTACGTGAGGTCACGACTGACACCTTGCAAGTCTTTTGTTGACCAGGCAAATACGTCCTGATTCTCATGTAGAAAAAGCAACAGCCTATCTTTCTCATCCTCTGTGAGGTCAGAGCCTACGTGAACGCATTTTTCTATTACTAATTTCGACAATGGGGCCTTTTGAGTGTCTTTGGCTACTTCTGCCCTTGGTTCAACTTTGTTTTCGTTGTTTGTTTCTTCGATAGGCGATTTTTGGAGATTTTATTGATGAGGCTATAGCCCGAGATTGGTTTGCCCTCTATTCGCCTAGATGCAACCTGATCTCCATGTACGACGATAATGCCAAAAGGGGATGGCATCTTCATGCACAGGTAGCTTTGCTTTATCACGATTTTAAATCTACTTAGAACTCCTCTGCCAAAGATGGCGGTATATGAATAATCCATGTTGACTATGTCGAAAGTTATGGTTTCTGTGCGGACCTTTTTGCCCTCTGCGAAGGAGACCAGGATTGAGACCGGGATTGCCTTCTTTCTCCAAGGCGCCTATCTTTTTCCCGCCAAAGCCAAAGAGCGAGTTCCTGGCTAGTTCCAACATTCGCTTGTCGAGGTTCATCCGCTCGAAAGGCTTGATGAATAAGATGTCACCGAGCTTCCATTGTCAATGATAATGTTGTGTATAGTGAACCCAGCTATATTCATTGTTGCTACAAAAGCGTCAGTGTGCAGAAAGTCCCGGACTTGAAAGTCATTTTCGTCAAAAGTAATGGGCACCATGGACCAAGCTGGCCTGTTGAGCGGTACTCTTGGCGAGATGGTGCGCACTCTTCTTTTCAAATTCTCTTCTGGTTCTCTTGTTTTCGTGCTCTTGGTTTGACCCATCAGTGATTGCAAATATGTGGCCTTTTGCGATGCTAAGATGTTGTTTACAACTTGATGCTCCTAGGCGCTTTCTTGCTTCGTCGGTTTAGGTTGACTTAACTATTGTTGCTCTTGTTGAACTGGTGAGGATGCAATCGTCGACTACCCTAGGAGTTGGGTGAAATGCTGGTATACTAGAAATGGTGGCTGCTGCCAGATGTACGGATGCTGACTGTATCCGTGTCAAATGGTAGGGTGCTGGAAAGCACTGCTGTTTGCCAACGAATAGTGGCTGCTGAAACCTTGGATGCTTACAGTTTCGCGACCAGTGTTGTAGAACATGTGGTTAGATGTTTTGCTGCTCCTTGCGTCCTCGTCTTTCTCCTTAAGTTCTTTAGCCATTTTGTTGTATTTGAAGTCTTTTGAGAGATATCCTACGTTTTCACCACAAATAGCGCAATAGGGTGTTCTTGGGGGCTCGTCCCCTTCCTCTGCCCTAGCGTCCGCCATGGGGAGTTTGACCTCCTCGCTTGCCACACGGAGACTGATCAAAACTTCTGCATTGTTGGTTAGGCGACGGACCTTGGAGACTCGGTTCCGCTGAGTTGTGTTCTGGTTGTTCTTGTAGATCATTGATTGTGCGGAATGGTCTCATATTTCATTGGCCAAGGGTTCGTAGAGGCCTAGGGGCCTTGCCTGCTTTCCTCCATGAATTCCTTATCGCCTTTCGCTTCTTCTAGTCGTCATCTGATCTCGCGTATTGTCGCATCACCTCGAACAGCTCCCTTACGGAGGAGGGGTAGTTCCTAGCAAAGTGAGCTGCACACTAGCCTATGGCTCATCCTTCCATGGCTGCTACTATGACTGTCTCCTAAGGCGCATTTGGCACCTGAGCTTTGGTCTGAATGAACCTTTCTAAAAACTCAGACAGAGATTCATCATCTCGCTGAATGCAATTTAGCAGGTCTCTTGTTGTTTTCATTCCTGGTTGATATCCTTGGAAGGTGGACACTGGCTCTGCTCTGACTTGGCCCCAGGATCTGATGGATAAGGGCTTCAACGAGGTATACCAATCGTGTGCGATATCTTCGATCGCCATGATGAGTGACTTTACGAGGATTTGGGCGTCTCCCCCTGCTGAAGTTACCGCGGTCTCGTAACTTCCAAGGAACTTCCTCGGGTTTGTCTTTCCGTTGAAAGCCAGAATGCGAGGCTTGTAGCTGGCCAGCCACAGATACAGCTGAAGTTCTTTATCGACAAAGGTGAGGTGGGGTCATATGCGCTTTTGTCTTCTTCCGGGAGGTTGTCACCAGGTATTACAATGTTTTTGCCGGCGTGAATGGCGCCTCTTGCTCCTACTCCCCCTGAGTCCTTGAATCTCTCTCACTAGTCTATCCTTCTGGATTTCAGCTTCTCTGATTGTTGTCTGCGTCTGTTCGGCTCTGTTACTGGCAGCGGCCTGCCTGAGTAGCTGCTCCTTCTTGTTCTGGAGTATGAGGATGTCTTGCTGGTACTGATTCAGCGTCTTTAGATTTCTTGCTTGCTCAGTGATTTCGCCGTCTTTGTCTTCTTTGACCTCATCGCCATTTTGGTCGATCTTGACTTCTTGGACGTCACCTTTCGGCGTTTGCTCTCGCCCTCCTAGCGCTGCGATATCATCCATCTGTGGCTGCGGCGCGGATGGTTCCATAGCGGTTGCTACATCATTTCATGCAGCTGCTTCCGCAGCCACCGTGGCGGCTGCAGCCACAGATGGTCCCGCTTTATCCGTCGTCATCTTCGTCTTCCTTGGTGGCATGATAAGCTCGAGCAACAACCACGGTGGGCGCCAATGTTGTTCTAGGCCAGAAGCCTCTGAACATCGGTTGCCGCACAAGCGAAATCGAGCACGAAAGATGGCGAATACGAGACACAAGCGAAATAAGTAGGTTGCTTTTATTCCACTTGCTCTCTCCTTTTATAATCCCTCATCGGGGGCTATTTATACACACCGTAGGTCTTTCATGGGACACAAATACCCTTACAACCACTACAAATTCGAAGAATATTCCTCACCGCCCGAGGCATGCTTGCCATCTGGAGCTTCCGCCTTCCTCGGTTAGCAGCGCCTGCCCGAGGCGACCCGACCGGCCATGGGCGTCATGTCGCCCCACCGACCGACAAGGTGGGCCCCTAGCCGATAGAACCTATCGGCTACATGCGGCGCATAGCTCCTCCGATGGCGAAACTTGCAAAGGGATTGCCAAGTAAACGATTAGCACCTATTCGCCTGAGCGAATAGTCCCGCATTGCGCCAAGTTCGACGACGTCACCTATTTCGCTCTTGTGAAAAGGCGTAACCCAAAATGGATGATGTTTCGCGTGGACGAGACATGCACTTGTGCGGCCTCCTTTTGCCTCGGTGAGAGGAGGGCCCGAGTGCGCTCATTTTGCCTTGGCGAAATGAGGATTCACCTCGCCCACTTCGTCCCAACGAGATCAATACTCAAGTACACTCCTTTTCACCTTCCCTTCGCCTACGCGAGACGCCGGGGCGGCAGCCGAGCTACGTGGGGTGCCCAGAGGTGGGGCTTGCCCCTCACGGTAGAAAGGCAGGCCCATATTATGGCGTTGTGGTAACCCTCCGGTGCTCAACTTATCTTTCATGAGAAGCCAACAAAAAAACTTGAATTTTACTACAGCGTGGGCGTGCAGGAAACCCACCTTCTGGCTGCACATTCCATTTTGGGAAACAAATAACTTAGCTTGCAAAAAAAGGGAAAAAGCGGGCGCGGGAGGGCTCCGTGCGTGGTATCTTCCGGGCATACGCGCGTAGGACGAGGACATCTCCCAAAGTTGGGCCCACCGTTATGTTCTGCATGCAGCCGAACAGCGCAGACTGCAGAAGCAAGTCTGGCTGACCGCCCGCTCACGGCACAGCTCGGTTCAACGGCCTCTGCGCTTGTCCCGGTGAACGTATAAACAGGATGAAAACGGGAATATCCCGGTCAAAAACGCGATACCGGCAATACGGACGGAAAAACGCTCAACCGTTTTCGGTCCCGGTCTCGGTGTATCCCGTCCCGTTTTCGGTCCCGTTTCCATTTATACCGGAAAAAAAAACGAAAACGGATAGGAAAATATGGTATGCGGTTGCGGACGGAACGAGATTCGTCCCGTCCGTTTTCCTCTTTACAAAAGAGGCACCTTTTGCCATCTTAAAGGTTCACTGAAGCTAACCCCTTGTATTTGTGCAACAATTGTAAAAGATCGTTCCAAAAAAGGAGCCTTTCTTTATTTGATTAGGAAGCTTGCCATTTTTGCTGTGAGTAATAAATTAGTACAGTATATGTATCCACGTTCATCTCTCTTCTACCCTTTTTCGACACAGGTACAGGCACAACATGTCGTGCCACTGCAAAAGAAAAAAGTTGAGGAGATCCCATTCACCGAGTGGCTGTTTAGTTTCTAAAATTTTTTAAAATTTTTTAAGATTTTCATCACATCGAATCTTTGACACATGCATGAAGCATTAAATATAAATAAAAAATAAAACTAATTATACAGTTTAGACGAAATTCACGAGACGAATCTTTTAAGCCTAATTAGACTATGATTGGACACTAATTATCAAATAACAACGAAAATGCTATAGTACCATTTCAAAAAAAATCCCCAACTAAGCGCGTGTTTAGTTCTACCTCAAATTCTCAAAAAGTGCTACAGTACCTATCATATCGAATGTTTGTGGCCCGTGCATGGAGCATTAAATATAGACGAAAAAAAACTAATTGCACAGTTTGGTAGAAAATTACGAGACGAACGTTTTGAGCCTAATTAATCCATAATTAAACACTGATTACCAAATAAAAACGAAAGTGCTACAATAGCTCAAAATTCCAACTTTCTGAAACTAAACGCACGCTAAACAAGGCCCAATATTACCCACCGTATCTAGGGTTTGCACGCCCCAGGTGTCGGTGGTGTTTGCTGTTCGTCCACCGGGGACAGCCGGACAGTCGCTGGCAGTTGACCTTGCAACCGTACACGAATCTCCAACAGGCCCGCGAGACATCCCGTCCTCACGTCCGGAATCTCCGCTGGGCCCGGCCGTCCACGTGGGATGAGACCCTCCGCTTTCAAGTTTCAATGCGGTATCCCTCATCAAATTGCCTTCTGATTTGGGCTCATAGTTCACAACGCCATCTCCGTTACCTCACTGATATGTGGCCCCGAGACGGTAGGAACCACCTGTCAGTGTCTACTGGCCACCACGACGCGCCACCGATTTGTTTGGTGAGACATTTCTTGCCGAGCGCAATCGCTTATCTATTTCCGTCCTCCAACTAATCTCATACCAATCCGGTAATTAACACATATATCCATATCCTCTCGTCCCCGATCCAGCCCGTCCATTTTGACGCGAAGCGGATCGTGGCCGTCCAAATCCGAGGGTGGACCCGTGAATTCCGGAAAGACGAGGGGTGGTTGGCTACCGGTTAAAATGCCCGTGCCAGTGGCTCCCGTCTTCCTCTTCTCCTACGCGGACGGACGGGGAAGGAGGAGGAAGTGGTTCGCTGGAGTTGGCCTCGGATCCAGAGCGCGGAAACTCGTGCGGCGTTCGGATCGACCCGCTCGGAGGCCGCGGGCGCGCGAGGTAGGTAGAGGGATCAGGAGATTCAGGACCGACGGCGATGGGGAAGGCCGTGGTGGTGGGCACGGCGGTGGTGGTGTGCGCCGCGGTCGGGGTGGCCGTGGTGCTGGCGCGCCGCCGGCGGAAGCGGGATGCCGAGCTCCTGGAATCCGCGGAGGCGGAGAGGAAGAGGCGCGCCGCCGCCGTGATCGAGGAGGTGGAGAGCAGCCTCGCCACGCCCACGGCGCTGCTGCGCAGCATCGCGGACGCCATGGTCACCGAGATGGAGCGCGGCCTGCGCGGGGACATCCACGCGCAGCTCAAGATGCTCATTAGCTACGTCGACAACCTCCCCACTGGGTAAAGGGCTCCCCCGCTCCCTGTCTGATCTCGCATCTCCTTTTCCTTGCCTTTCTTTTCCTTCGGGTTGTGATCTGGGCCGTGAGCTTTGTGATCCGAGACATGCCGGCTTCTGGTGGGAAAAGGGCACATACGGACGTGATCTGGACTCAAAAGCGCGTCCTTGATCGCGTAAGCCTGGCGAAACTTTTTGAATCGTCAATGGAATGGCTTTTGCTGAATTGGATTGAGATCTGCTGATTCCTTGTGATTTTTACGCGAAGGCTGCGCTTGTCATAAATCATGATTAAGCGATTTGGGAACACCACCTCAAATATGATGTTCCTCGCTTCTCCCATGGCTATGGGCCAAACTGTGGGTTGTTACGTTTCGATATTTGTAGGACTATAGGAATCAATGAGGATGGTACCCGTTTTGGTACATTAAGCATTCTAACAAGCTGGGTACTGTGTTTGCATTGCAATTCTGGGGCCTTCGTGGGTAACTGCCAGTTTATGGCACAGATGTGCTTATGGGCGTGTTTGCTTGGAGCCTCGCATAGGCAGCTCCGGAGTCTTGGCAATCCAAGCAGGCTCTATAGATATTAGATTTAATATCACTCTATCTATATTGCTTCTGTAGAAATGTGAATGTGTTGTTCCAGGACTTGTGGTTTATTTTAGCAGTTTGTGCATTTATTATATCTACTAATTGGGCTTATCTGGTGCAATGAATTGGTAAAATCATTATGATCTCAAGAAGCATTGTAGTTAAATGGTCAATCAACTCCAGAAAAATAAATCTTATTAAATATAAGAGCATCTCCAAGAGCCTTTCTTAATTTAATTCTCTAAATCCTCATTTGGAGAGCCGTTTGAATAAAAACTATATCCTTCCACCTTCCAACCGTTTCTCTATATTTTGTACGCACCTTGGAGAGCCATCCCCGCTCTCCATCTTTGGCTAGTGAGAAACCGGGAATAGATGATGACGATATTTGGAGATCTAATTGAGGAGCCGTTGGAGGTTTTTTTTTTTTTTCTTTCACCGAAGTCTATACTCCTATCAATACGGAAGGTATAAAGAGGCTCTTGGAGTTACTCTAATGATTCTATCACACCAGTTTGTTAAGGCAATCCACTCCTGAGTGCAGAATGTTAACTTTAGCACTTGTGCTACACCTCATTCATCAATCATATTGGTTTTGCTTCTGCAGAGATGAACATGGGCTATTTTATGCACTGGATCTTGGAGGTACCAACTTCCGTGTGCTGCGAGTCCAACTAGGAGGAAGGGAGAAACGTGTTGTCAAACAACAGTATGAGGAGGTTTCCATTCCACCGCATTTGATGGTCGGGACTTCCATGGTGAGTACTCCCTGTTCTATTTAGTTTCTTCGAAGTTGTGCGTTTTCAACACTGTTTGTCTTATGTATCTTGAATTATTGATACAGGAACTATTTGATTTCATTGCTGCTGCATTGGCTAAATTTGTTGATACTGAAGGTGAAGATTTCCACCTCCCAGAGGGTAGGCAGAGAGAACTTGGTTTCACTTTTTCCTTCCCAGTGAACCAAACATCAATATCATCAGGAACACTCATCAAGTGGACAAAGGGCTTTTCCATCAACGGCACGGTAAAATTTCCAAACATTTTTACCTAACCCCATCTATTGAATGCCTTCCTGTAGTTCAGTAGGGTGGGATCAAAGTGGAATTTCTTATTGCCTTAAAAAGTGTAATTTCTTAATAGCACTTGAATTTCTCTTCCATATTTCCCTCATAAACCTGATTAGGGGTACCTATGTAGCATTATGTATAGCACAGGTTGTACCGCTTGATATCCTGACCACATTCGCCTTATGCAAAGAAATGATATGTAGTTTCTCCTACATTTTTTCTATTATAGAGTTTGGTTTAGTATAGATTAGTGACTCTGTTAGTTGTCAAGTGTCATAATAATATAATTTTGATTTGGGTATTTGATTGCCCCTGAATCAGGTTGGTGAAGATGTTGTTTCTGAGTTGAGCAGGGCCATGGAGAGGCAGGGGCTAGATATGAAAGTTACGGCGTTGGTAAGTAGCTGCCAGTTAAGGCCCTGTTTGGAACGTGGGATTTTTTATCCGTTCCTGCGTTTTTTCTGTGAAAATGAACTGATTCCTATGAAATTCGTGTGAAATTCCTGCGTTCCAAACAGGCCCTAAACTATTGAACTTTTTGCACAATATTTTTGTAAAATTCCTGATGCCAAAACTGTTAAATGATGAAAAACATTTCTATCGGAGGCTTTTTTTAAACCTCCAACGTTTAGACTGAGTATTGATATTTTGTAGGTCAATGATACGGTCGGCACATTGGCTGGTGGGAGATATATGGATAACGATGTAGTTGCAGCCGTAATATTGGGCACTGGTACAAATGCAGCATATGTGGAGCATGCAAATGCAATTCCTAAATGGACTGGGTTACTGCCTAAATCTGGAAACATGGTTAGTGCTTGAATTCCTTATACTAGGAATAACATAGTTTTATGAAACCATCATATGGTCTTACACCATTAGAAATGCACTGTATATTCGCTGTTGTGGAATTCACCCACATGAGAAGCATGTAACCTTGAAATTATTCTTGGTGCTCTAGGTAATTAATACAGAATGGGGGAGCTTCAAATCCGACAAGCTTCCTCTTTCAGAATACGACAAAGCCATGGACTTTGAAAGTTTGAACCCTGGAGAGCAGGTATTGTTGCCTTGGCTGTTGACTTTCCCATTTTTGTCTTTTATTAGGTTACTGCATGAATATATGTGGATAACTTATGTATGGCTTCCGACAGATATACGAAAAAATGATTTCTGGGATGTATCTGGGAGAGATTGTGCGAAGAATTTTACTGAAGTTGGCACATGACGCTTCTCTATTTGGGGATGTTGTTCCACCTAAGCTGGAGCAGCCATTTATATTGAGGTATGACATTGAGCTGTCCATGCCTGTTTGCTACGTTGCTGGCGTGGAAAAGTTGTTTCTCTTTCTCTACTTAGCTAACCAGCTTGAGCTGGTTAAGAGTTTTGTCAGCTTCCATGATCTTGGGCATTGAATTGTAACGCATATGACATCTAGAGTTTGGATTTTTCCCTTGATAATATTTAGTCTGGCAATAAAGTCGTACTTGAACAGACAGGGGGTTGCGTGTCTTATCAAGTTACATGTCACATCAGTAAGTAATCCAAAGAAGGCAACATGATAAAATATTTTTGGTCAACTCTGTTTTGTTTGAATTGGTTGGAATAAACATGGTCTCTTATATGCTTATATGCTGCAAATTTTGAATAACTATCGTGATGGCATGAGAAATTGTGTGCCTAGAAACAGCTTGCTTCAGGGAGCTTTATATTATATTTCAGGGCTAATAAAGTATTTACCAGGTACTTGTATTGGGTTCTATAGCATATTTGAGGCATGTTGAACCCCCCATGACATTAGTAACATCATCTTTGTGTGATGCTTAACATTTTCTTTGATACCAGCTCTTCTGTGCTGTTTTATGCTTAGTAAGTTGAAACTTCTTATGTATCTATAGGACATGTTTTATGAATACATTCATTGTGGTATCACAGGACGCCAGATATGTCAGCCATGCATCATGACTCCTCACATGACCTCAAAACTCTTGGAGCTAAACTGAAGGATATAGTTGGGGTATGACTTGATTGTGCCAAATTGGTTATTATAAATAGTCAGTGCCTATTGGTCACTTATGAAATATTTGCTCTCATGTTCAGGTCGCAGATACTACCCTGGAAGTAAGATACATTACTCGTCACATCTGTGACCTTGTTGCAGAGCGTGGAGCACGCTTGGCCGCTGCAGGTATATATAGCATCCTGAAGAAGATAGGCCGGGACAAAGTACCAAGCAGTGGCGGTAAAATGCCAAGGACTGTAGTTGCCTTGGATGGTGGGCTCTATGAACATTACAAGAAGTTCAGCAGTTGCGTAGAATCAACTCTTACAGACTTGCTCGGCGAAGAGGCCTCTTCCTCCGTGGCTGCCAAGCTGGCCAACGATGGCTCTGGCATTGGAGCTGCTCTTCTTGCAGCCTCACACTCCCAGTATGGGGAGAGCCACTAGTCTTGAAAACGGCCGTGGATCGAACTTTGAGTGTAGCTCTCATTTTCTTTTTTTCCCCTTCAAACATTCCTAATATTCCAGATCTCCTCGGGGAATTTTTTGGCTTCCTTTCTTGGCTATTCTGTGGATGCACATAAGTGTCTGCAGCGGGATATAGCTAGTATAGAACCAATGAGTTTGGAGGTTATCTAATGGCATAAGGTTTGGACGGCAGGAGCATGGAAATGGAAGCTGAACAATGCCATTCATGTTCTGCCCATTTTTCCCCTTGTATGGTGTTGTAAACCAATCGAAAATTTTAACCTTTTTTGTGTTGGTAATAAAGAGGACACGATCCAATTTGACCATGTGTTCTCTTCATTGCTTCGTTAAATATATGACTTGATTTAGGTTCATAGTTTCAAAATTATATAGTTTTGCCGTTACAGTACATACACACCTATAGTATTGGCACTGTCCATCAATCAGTGTTGTTGTAATGAGCTGTGATGACTATCCTTTTCTCTGCTGTCAGGCTAAGACCGTGCACAAGCACAAGGTTGCTGGTGTAACGGTCCTATATCCTAGATTCCTTGGTTCAGGCCTCAGGTGGTCAGGATTCCTATAGTCATTGCTCATTCTGCTTTTCTTCAGACGTTGCAGTCGTCGAAACCGACCTTCCCATCGTCGTCAATCGCTTTGGCATCGGAGAGTTGTTTCCGGCGGCTGCCTCCATGCGCCTGCAGGAGCGGAGCGGCGTCGTAGTCGGCGACCCTCTCGTCGAAGGTCCTCTGGTGCGCCTGCTCACACCGCTGCAGTATCTGAAGCACACCCTTCATCGTCGGCCGCGACGACGGCTGGCGACCGGTGCATATAATGCCGAGCTTGAAGACGGCCTCGACTTCGTCACCGTAATGGGCGTCCGCGAAGCACTTGTCTGCGGCATCGGCGATGCTTTTACCGGACTGCAGGTGCCGCCACGCCCAGTCGGCCAGGGAGCCGTGCTCGCCGCCGTCGTTGGCCTCCCTGCCGGTGGTCAGCTCCAAGAGAACGACCCCGAAGCTGTACACGTCGACCTTCTCGTTCACCTTCCTCGTGTATGCGCACTCTGCACAAAGGAACGTGACAGATAAGCTGACGTGTCACTGGAACTGGCGTTCGTTCATCAGGATCACTGATCAGCAAGACGAGACACGTACCGGGAGCCATGTAGCCGAATGATCCGGCGACGGCGGACACCGTGTCGGCCGTGCCGGCCTGGACCAACATCCGGGCGAGCCCGAAGTCGGCGACCTTGGCGTTGAGCTCCGAGTCGAGCAAGATGTTGCTGGACTTGACGTCGCGGTGCACGATGGGCGGCGAGCACTCGTGGTGCATGTAGTGCAGCCCGCGCGCGGCGCCGACGGCCACCTTGACCCTCGTCGGCCAGTCCAGCGGCTCCCGCCGGACCGACGGGGCCCTCGCCATGGCGCTTCCGGCGGTCCCGGCCGGCCTTTTGTGGCAGTGCAGCCACTGGTCCAGGCTGCCGTTGCCCATGAACTCGTAGACGAGGAGCTTGGTCTCCGCGCGGGAGAGGCAGCACAGGAGCTTCACGATGTTGCTGTGCCGGATGTGGCCGAGGATGTCCACCTCCGACGCGAACTCGCGCTCCAGCTTCTTGTCTAGGCTCCCGCCGGCCCAGATGCGCTTCACGGCCACGGTGCCCCCCGCTTCGCCGCTGCTCCGACTGGTGTACGTGACGCGGTACACGCGCCCCGAGCCGCCCTTACCGATGAGGTTCTCGTCGGCGAGCCCGCGCAGCACGGAGGCCTCGCCGAAGTCCAGGGGCTGGAAAGCGGTGAGCTTCCAGGGCTCCTCGGCCCGCGCGAGCCGCCGCTTCCGCCTCCTGATGTCGCGGACGACGAAGACAGCGAGCGCCGCGATGAGCACGACGAACGCGGCGCCCGCGCCGAGGAGGCCCGCGCGGAGACGCGGCGAGACATGGTCGCCTGCCTGGGCCGCGCACGAGCGCAGGCCCGACAACGGCGCGGCGGTGCAGAGGCCTGGATTGCCCATGAAGCTTTGGTCGTAGGTGCGGGCGAGCACGTCCGGGACCTCGCCGGTGAGCTGGTTGGACGACAGGTTAAGCTGGTTCAACCTCAGCGATCCCAGCGCCGGCGGTATGCCGCCGGAAAGCTGGTTTGACGAAAGGTCCAGCAGGGTGAGCTCCGGCATCGAGCCTAACCCCGCCGGTATCCCGCCGGTGAGCTGGTTATGGCTTAAGTTCATCTGCGACACGCCACTGAGCGACGCAATGCTCTTTGGGATTGCCCCAGACAGCTGGTTCGCCGACAGGTCCAGCTCTTGCAGAAGGGGCATCCCAGCGGTGAACCCCGCCGGTATATCGCCGGAGAACAAGTTATTGCTGGCGTGGAACTTCTGGAGTTTAGTGGCCGATGACGGAATCGGTCCGGTGAACTGGTTGCTGTCGATGTCAAGCCTCGACAGGTTCCAATACAGCTTCTCCGGCAGGCTTCCGCCCAGCCGTCCATTGTTCTCCATTGACACGGTCAAAAGCTTCGGTACCGTCCATAGAGCGGCCGGCACCTCGCCGGACAACTGGTTATCTCCGACCATCAGCCATATGAGACTCGTGCAGTTGGCAAGACTGAATGGAATTGAGCCGTTCAAGCGGTTGCCGGAGGCGGTGAGCACCCACAGCTGGTTGTGGTCGCAGATTCCCGCCGGTATTGGGCCGGAAAAGTAGTTGTCGTCGATCTGTATGTCTCTCAACACCGGCGTCTGTTTTCCGAGCCCCGCCGGGAGCTCTCCACTGAGGCTGTTGTTCCACAGCCATAAGAATACCAAGGATGGTAGCTGGGCAATGCTTGCCGGTATCTCGCCGGTGAGCTTGTTCTGGTGCAAATTCAGGAGCCTTAGGTTCATCAAGCCTCCAAAGCTCTCTGAGATGGTTCCACTCAGCTGGTTCTTGGACAGGTCGATCTCTACCAAACCTGTTGCTCCGATTGGGCCATTGATGCCGAGGTCGCCAGAGAGATTGTTGTTGTACAGATACAAATTCGTCAACTCCCGGAGGTTCCATATCCCGGGTGGTATGTTTCCGGTGAATCCATTCATCGACAGGTCGAGCCACTCCATCTCCGGCATTTCTGTGACATAGCTCGGGATCTCGCCGGTGAGGTTGCAGTAGGCCAGCCAGACGTTCGTCAGCCTCGTCAAGTTCTTGAAAGACTCCGGCAGCACGCCGGCACTGAAGGGAGTCCTCTCGATCTTGAGCGTCTGAAGGCTAACCAGCTCACCGAGCTCCGGCGGGATGGTGCCGGTGAACTGGTTCCCTCCGAGAGCAAGGTACGTCAGGTTCGTGAGCTTGGATACCGCCGCCGGTATCGCGCCGGTGAAGTTGTTGTGGTTCAAGGCGAGGTAAGTCAGGTTGCCGCCCCCAAGCCGGCCGATGTCGGCCGGGAGCTCCCCGACGAGCTCGTTGTAGGAAAGGTCGACGCGCGCGAGGCCGGCGCAGTTGTAGAGGAACGCAGGGAAGCCGCCGCCGACGCTGGTGTTGGAGAGGTCGAGCACCGTGAGGGCGGTGAGCCCGCCAACGGCGTCGGGGATGGTGGTGCCGGTGCCGGTGCCGGCCAGCGCGACGTTGGTGAGGTTGAGCGAGGTGACCCGCCCGGCCCCGTCGCATTTCACGTAGGCCCACTTGCACAGCGGCGCCGCGGCCGTCGCGTTGCTCCACGACGCGAGCGGCGCCGGGTCGCCCCATGCGCTCTTGATCTGGAGCAGCAGCCGCGCCTCGGCGTCCTGCTGCGCCGCGGCGTGGCGCGGGAGGCACAGCGCCAACAAGGCGAGGCAGACGCAGCCGCACAGCACGGGCAGGACGCGTGCCATGGTATTTGGCGTGCGTGGCTTTTGGGGATGGCTCTGGCTCCGCGTGATTTTTTTTTTCCCGACGACCGCCGGCGCGGGTGCGCGCGCGTTCAGTTTGATCGGCGGGCGCCGTGGTGGCCTGCCATCGCGGACCGTGTGGTGCGACGCGGTGTGTGTGAACTGTGAACCCTGGAGCGTGCGCGGGCACACGTTATGTACTGGTCACTGGGAACGGGCCGGGGATGGTGACGCCCGGTCTTTTGCGTTGTCCCGTTAATTATTGGCTCGTTTGGGCGGGTCTGTTGGGCGATGGTTGCTCGGAAGCTTCAGAGTCGCTGGTGTGTCCGTTCGTTACTTGGTTTTCAGCCAGAATTTATCAGTCAGTTAATAGTATTTTTTTCATAATAAATCAACATCAGCTTAAAAACCAACCAACGAACATGCTCATTGGATAGTGGCTGGTGCACGTTGTTTTCAGAGGGTTTAGACGGGTCAAATTTTTGGGTTAGTTGAAAGGAATATGTTTGTTTGCTTGATATGATAATAATGAAAAGAAGAGAGGATATGTTCGAGTTGAAGTTATTTGATGTGGCTGCTAAACTACGGGCCAAACTTGTAGGTACGTGGCTAAGTGGCAAGGGTTGAGTATTGTGTATTGTTAGATCAACTTCGTTGATTTTGTGGCCATCTCGAAGAAAATAGCACAGTCTGCTCTGGTTCTTTGGACTGGAATGGTGCGGCGGCGGGCTCTTTTCTAGGCTGCACCAAAAATGGCCAAACTATTCCCCTGCAACGATCAGCGAGAGGCCGTATCGTATCGTGAATTATTTACTGCTGGCTGGTTTGGTGTGAGAGAAAAACACTGTTCCCGGCTGGAAATTTACGATCGTTTACGAACAAGCGAACAGGTTAGAGATCCACCGCTTGCGACAAAAAGGAATGGTCTTGTAGCTGTCGGTCCGAAGAGATTTGGCATTCACCATTTCGTTATTATCATTGAACGGGGCAAACACGTGAATGTGCCTGTTTAAAGTAAAATTCTATTTCACAACCGTGTGTTTCTTGGGTATGTTTGTCTTGTCTGTTCTCTAACTCTAATGAGAAATTAGGGTCCAGGGCTTGGGTGAGGAGATAATGGAAGCTAGACTCTGTTTGGAACCGCTTATACTTCATTTGATTATAATCGCCGTACCATAGGTGTTTTTTACTCTCAATTGATCTAGTTCAAAGTTCTGAAGCGGTAGCCAAATATAACAGGAAATAATCGAATTGTTTAGTGGAATTTTCCTATTTTTCATTGAGAATCCGATTATAAGCGGAAAACAAACAGGACCATAGTAGGTTTAAGGAGGTCTGCTGGTGGTGGTAGGCACTAAGTATGCAAAGGGTGACATTACTCGTTGGGAGGTGGAGGTCGACTTGGCAGTGCTAGGGCAGGGGCAAAAGTGGCAATCATGACACGAGACGAGTGTGCTCTTGGCCAGCTCGCTGTTCTTCGTGGCGGTCCTGGCGGATCGGTCATGTTCGGCGGGTATTTAAGCCGGCTGAAGCTATTTTATTATGAGAGAAAAATACTATAGATTTTATCTGATAAGTCGACCGATAAATTTAAATGAACAGGGCCTGATCGAGAATTTAAAACAAGGGATCAAGGACGCATTGAGATTACCTTTTTAATACAAGTCTACGTACTGTTCAGCTGCCAGTTTTTCCAGCAGCGGCGGCTACCTTGTCACTGTAGCTGTGTGGATGGGTGCAACGACTGCAGCTGCAAGTTTTGTACAAGAAGGGCGGCTGGAAGTTACCTTTTACTTGACGAAAGTTGTACCATGCTATCTTGCATCCCATTAGGCCACGTTTCAAGACCCCATTAGGCCACGTTTCAAGCACCACAAACAGCCACGTACGAAACCTGCACCCCATTCGGCTAGCGTTCTGGATTGGTCACGTCCCGTGCCTGAGCACACGCCACCGCCTCCCCCTCAATCGCTTCCCAGGCCTCGTTTGCAAATTTTTGCAATTTGGACTCTATAGTATATTTCGTTTGTATTTGACAAACTTTGTCCGATCATGGACTAACTAGGCTCAAAAGATTTGTCTCGTGATTTACAATCAAACTGTGTAATTAGTTATTTTTTTACCTACATTTAATGCTCTATATATGCGTCCAAAAATTGATGTGATGGAGAGAGAGTGAAAAAACTTGAAATTTTGAGGCAATCTAAACAAGGCCCCAATGGCCATTCTCGGGAGTCCTCCGTCTCCGTCTCCTGCCGCTACGGCGCCGCTGCCGCCTCCACCACTGCAATTACCTGCACTCCTCTCCTGGCCACAGCCACGAGCACCTAGGCGGCGTGCGGCAATCGCACGCGTTACATTACATGTCCCCAAACAGCTCGCACAGCAGCCGCTCGTGCCGGTGGAGCCGTCGTGCGCCAGGGCCCACCACGCCCACGCCGGCGGAGTCGCGTGCACCCGAGGCCAGCCGCGCCCGCGTAGGGGAGCAGCCACGCCGGGGCTATCCGGCCCCTTCTCTTGCCGCCGCCCCTCATCGCCCACACTCAATGGGCAATACGGTACCATGGATACCGCCGCCCCTCGTCGCCACCCACAACGGCACAACGGTTGTGGCCACAGAGACGTCAAATTCGGCGGCGGCGAGTATGGAGTCTTCAACGTGGGCATCATTGCCAACAACTCCGCCTCACTGCCGATACGCTGCTCGCCTGCTCCTGCTGTGGCTCGAGGCCCCCAAGCCGCGCGATGCAGCTGAGGCCACTACGGGCACGGAGTCGCGCTCCAGCAGAAGCTACTGAGGCGCAGAACGAGCCCCTGGTCATCTCCGTCACCACCACTAAGGCAGGAGCCCCCGGCTGTCTCCGTCGCCGCCACCATGGCACGAGCTGAGCCTGAGTGATGTGCCCACCCTAGCTAGGCCGACCAGGAGCCATCGAGGTTTAGAAAATGGTAATCTTGCACGCCAAGATCACGGACCTGCTTATGCTTAGAAGTTGTTCGACGAAATGCCATAGCAGACATGTCTTCACGTTGAACACCATAATCTCCAAGTGCACGCACGACGTGGTAATGCAGGAGCTGACTGTATGGCTTTTCCATGTAATGCGGATAGAGATGCCGGCACTCAAGCAGTCATCTCCAAGCACAGGCAGCAAGGGCGCGTCGCTTGGCAAAGTGCCATCAACAGTAACCTACTCCACTCTGCCAAGCAATTTCAGGCATCAAACACTTGTTTCTCTCGTTCTGTTTATTTTTTTAATCTGTGCTCTACAGTTACATATCCATGTGTTTTGCTGCTTGTGCAATATATGATTTCGTTGAAAAATAGCAAGTAAGGCCTTGTTTAGATTGCCTCCAAATTCTAAGTTTTTTCACTCTCTCTCCATCACATCAATTTTTGAACACATGCATGGAGCATTAAATGTAGGTAAAAAAATAACTAATTACACAATTTAGTTGTAAATCACGAAACGGATCTTTTGAGCCTAGTTAGTCCATGATCAAACAAAGTTTGTCAAATACAAACGAAACGTGCTACAGTGTCCGGATTGCAAAAATTTGCAATCTAAACAAGGCCTAATATCTAGGATTATGATTGGTTCAAAACTTGTTGAACTGAAATTTGTTGTCTTAAACAGAGTCAAGGCTATTTAGATTAGGCTTCGTCATGGGTATAAACTGTTGCTGCTATTGTACAGTATGTTAACCAGAAGGGGAATCATGGAAGCTATTTTATAAATAATATCACAAAGTATGCATCGATTGATAAAATGTGAGCACATGTTTTAGTTCTATCCGAGATATCTAAAATAGATATGTTCTCGATGCTTGAGAGGTACAACAGTACAGCTGCAATGAGGGTGCTTACGAAAATAATCTTGAAAGAACATAATATTTACTACGAAATTTGATTTCACATTCTTTAGCAATGGAAGGTTTTCATATTGGGTAAACTTTCATTTTATATCCTCCTAAGATAGCAGGTTTGGAATATAAAATTTATTGAAAACACATTAATATCTAGGTATAAGAAGAACCAGTAGATTGATCAGGCCAATACATTAAAGTATATTCTCTTTTCAGTCATTATATTTTAGAGCTGAAAAAATCATTATAGGATTCCTCTCTATGAAGGTAGTACCTATATTTTCTTTCAAATATAAACAAAGGATTTGATTCAACTTAAACGGCATTTTACCTTCATGTAGGCATGAATATCAGGATGTGGCTTAATGTTGGCTTCTTAATGTATAATATTATGTGTATGTTTCTTCATTTCTCAGCAGGTGTACTCAAAATATAGCTTCCGACCAAACCACACACACCCATCCAAAGAAGGGGACTCAAAAAATCATCCTCATACAGCAGACATATAAACCCCTAATTTTCAGTTATTATTTTTATAACCATTTGATAGATAGTTAGAGCATTAGCCTGTGTAATGATCTTGATTCAGGTTTACCTACACGAGCTGGCTGGCTGCCGGAATGGCGTGGCGTGGCAAAGCCGCGCCTGGCTTTGTAGTACATATACAATTGCTGATTGCCTGACACTACTACATAATATTTATCCGTGTCGGGCGTTTTGGGTTTCCCGCGGCGGGCAAACCGATCCGCCACCGCCGAAAGGCCACGGTAAATTGTGGCTTCCCGCGGTGGACAGCTTTGCCCGCCGCGACAAATCGTTTAGGAAAAAAAAAAAAGAAAAAAAGCCCACACGGGCTTGGATCCGGGCCGCACTGAACCTAGATCCCGCCGCCGCCGTCGATCCACCGCCATCAATTGGATCCGCCGCAGCTCCAACCCGCCGCACCGCCGGAGGGAGAGGAAGGGCTGGGGTGGGCGCCACGCCCACCGGATCTGCGCCACCGTCGATTGGGTGGGAGGGAGACGACGCCCCGCCGTGGATCCGCGACGTCGCGGTGGGTTGGGGCCGCCCCTCCGTGGATCCGTGCCGTCGCGGCGGGTTGGCGCCGCCCCGCCGTGGATCCGCGCCGGACGGGCCACGCCGCTGCTCGCCACCGTGCGCGGAGGAGCACCCGTTGCCGCTGCTCGCCACCGTCGTCGGGGATCTGCAAGGGTGCGAGTGTGAGAGGGACAAGATCCACCATTGATTTGAGAGAGAAGAAAGAGGGCTCCACACCTTGCGCCGGATCCGCCGCCGCCGCCGGGGCCTCCATGTCGGCGTCGGGGCCTCCACGCCGGCCGGAGGAGGGAGAGGAAGGGGTGTCGTCGGGGCCTCCACCACTGGCCGAAGGAGGGAGAGGAAGGGGTGCCGTCGGGGCCTCCACCGCCGCCGTCGGGGCGGCTTGACCTGGAGCGCGTGGGGAGGAAGAGAGTGGGGAGGAAGAGAGGCCGACTGCGCGACAGGAACAGAGTGGGGAGGCTGACTGCGCCCCCCCCCCGAAACCCTAAGTATACCTATATATACGTGTAGACGAATATCGGGCCAACTTAGGCCTGATGGGCCTAGGCCTTTTCCGTGGCGGGCTTTTAACGTTGTCCGCCACGGTAAATTGATTTACCGTGGCGGACACCTTACGATGTCCGCCACGGTAAATAGGGTATTTACCGTGGCGGGCATCTTAATATGTCTGCCACGGTAAATCGATTTACCGTGATGGGCAAAAGTGCCCGCTGCGGTAAATAAAAAATACCCGCCGCGGTAAATCGTGGGATTTACCGCAGCGGGCAAAAATAGGTGCCCGCCACGGAGTGCAAAAGTGCAACGCCACGCATATTCGTTTGTGTAATAGTGTGATTCGTCCCAGTATACATATATTATACTAATCAGTTAAAACCTCAATCAGTGTACGCTTCTAGAGTTGCAGTGATTATTATTTGTAAAAACCTCTCCGCCTCCGAGAGAGTGAGAGCCCCAGTGACTTCCAGTCCCGGCCCCCCTGCTCTTCTTCTCCGGTGAGCTCGCCGGCGTTGAGGGTAGGTGGGCCGGTCCCTTTCCCTTTCAGTAGAGTTCCCTAGTGAAATAAGTCAGCCCGGATGGGCGTTTCGAGGACTTCACTCCTCCTCACCTTTGTCTTCTTGGAGGTGGGCAGGCTTCTTTGCGGCCATGGTGGCCAGCAGGAGCTTCCTCCACAGCGACGAGGTGTGTAATACAATAAAGCCCTCTTCTTCACGTATGCTTCTTCCTGGTAAATAATTAGGTATTTTCATGGTCAATTTAATCCAGAAATAAAACATCAGCAGGTTCGTGACGATATATATGTATATATATATATCACTAACAAATGCTACAACATGCAAGTATGACATACCGATCGATACAGTAAATACGCAAAGTACGGTAATCAGAAAGTTAAGAGTGTACCCAGCGGAGGGTCCTATGCCGAGGGCATCGGAGGCTCCATTCGCACCAGACATAGTGCATTGCTTGAAGTCATGGACCGCAGTCGATACAGGAAGGTGTTCGCAGTACAGTCCCACAAACGGTCACCAGGAAGAAGACACATTGTTGTTCCGCGAACAATCACCAGGAAGAAGACATCTACGACGTGGACGAGCAGTCGCGGAATCGTTCCCCAAAAACCTAATCGCCGCACACCCCGTGTAAGGTTCGCAGGCGGACGAGGGTTCCGGAGGCACCTGCTCTCCCGTTGCTCCATGCGCGCAGAGGTACGGGACGGGAAAAACCCAAAGACGGCTGAGATATGGTCTCTCGAAAGCGAAGAGAATATTGGATTGATGGATGACTTCTACTTTTATGCCTACGGCGGGGAGGGAGAAAACCAGCCGAGGAACTCATGAGACGGAGATACGAAGAGACGGTAACTGGCGCAATTAACTCGCCTCCACCGTAAAAGAGAGAAACTCCCGTAATTATATGGATTAAGTGACAAATCCTGGCCACGCCCACGCCCATGGCCCGGCCCGCGACGGCGGCGCGTGACACTTCTATGTCATTTTCTCAGCTTCTCAATTAAGATGGATAATTTTCAACCAAATAAATTGAATCAACGCTCAATCAAAACCACATAAAATATTAAACCATATAACACTTAATATTATGAAACATAAATTTTATTTAATTTATTAAATATTATATTAGCGAAGCTCATAATATATTCAACACTTCCTCGTCTTCTCCGTGGCCATGCAGGCTGAACGGTGCCGCCCGCATCCATTCCGAGCCAAAGCAGAAGTATGCTCAGAAACAGCTCCAACAACAGTGGCGCCAAGGTCACCTACATCGACGACCCCGTGGCCGCGCCGGTGCACGCGGAGCGCCGCAACTGTGCCGGGCTCAACGCCTCTATCCGCCGCGCCGAGCTGCGGCTCAGTGCCGTGGTGCCTGCGGTGGCTGCTCCGAGGCCGCGCCGGGACCGGGACGAGCCACGCCGAGGCCGTGCGTGGTCGCGGCGGCGCATCTGGGGTCCGGCGCTTGCAAGCTGTGCCGAGCCGACTCGCGTGGTGGAGGCAGAGCGGAGGGGAACCTCCTGGGCTTCCTTCCTCCTCCACAGACGGACCAACACTGGAGATGGCGCGGGCGCTGCTGGCGGCGGTGCCGGCGACCCCACGCCCAATTTCCCTCGCCGCGCCCACGCTCGTCGGAGCGACAGTGCTTCGTGGTGGGACCCGGTTCCTATCCTGTGGGGCCCTGCTGCTGGGCAGAAGGCCACGTCTATGCTACGTGCGACACATGCAAGCGGGGCAAGCCGTTGCGGTGTCCTTCCCAGCTCTGTGTTGGTGACTCACGCCTGCCAAGATAGATATTTCATGACGCTCGGTTCCTATCACCTTGGCTGGCAGGCTACGTATACAGAGCGAGTTTAGACTGTATCCAACGAAAAACCTATATAGGTAATTAAATCCAAAATAGATGGTAAGAGATCTAAAATTAGCCTAATCTAAAATCAGACTTCAACAGAGTATCTATATGCGAGATCTATTTTAGATGATCTGAGAGTCACAACCTAAATATAGGCATTCTCTTTTTCTGGAAACCCATTTATAGAAATGATTTTTTTTTTGTCTTGTCGTTGGAGAAGATGCCGAATATGTATTGAACCTTTTACCTGTAGTGCTACCCAAAGGACAAATGGATTTTGTATTTTAGATGTTGTTGTTAGAGATAGCCTTATGGTTTGGTAAAGCAGCTATCGGTTCGGGTTGACCACCAACATCACTTGAAGCCGGTCATCAGATTTGGCACTGGTGGCTGTGGATCTATTTTTTGTGGAACCGGTGAAGCCTCCATCCTATCTATGGCTCAAGACCATTTATCCTTGAAGACATAGTCGAGGGGAGCGTTGACTGTGATATCGGAGTGCGAGAACGAGAACCCTAAATGTTTCTATCGTGGCCACTTCTTGTGGACCCTTTAGCTCCGACGGCCTCGCACTGACGAAAGCATCACCTATGTCTACAGAAGCATATTAGTAATAGCTTTTATTTGTCTGTCCTTTATAATCTGGGAATTATTTTTCCACACTGTTGTACTATGCTTTAACGTTATATATTAAAAGAGAGATGTTGTTGTAAAAAAAAAGTTAGCTCCCTAAGCTGTCAATTTTCAGCGTCTGGTGGCTGGATTGACGTGCCGATGAGCACGCCGCGAAGCAACACATGCCCTGTAAAATTTATAGATGAAGTTGTCATGTCTTCTGGAATAGAACAGCAGCCTATAAAATTTCTCCTACAAAGTGAGAAACGAAAGCGCGGCGACAAAACAGTTTTCCACGCCAATTACCTGCTGCTTCTAGAAAGTTAGCAAAATCACTTGGATTGACTGGTCTCCAACTGACAGACTCCCACAGTGATTGCCTACTGCCGATCCCACCGCTCATACAGATTGCAGAGGGTGAGCTGGTGCGGCCGTGCGGGGAAGGCGAAACGAGTGCGAAGCGTCGCGTGCAAGTGCGACGTCAGGCACCCGAGGAAATTTCTGTGGCCGGCTCGCCTTTGCTGACCATGACGACCATGGTGGAGTCGCCGTGCGTGGACCGGCTTCTCAAAGCTGCAGTGGCTGCTGTCCAAGGGAACAGAAAGTCGCACCAGCGCCCACTGTTCTTAGCACACCCACCAACTAATCAGCACGTTGCTGGTTCGATAAGCCGCTTATGCTAGTTTGTATAACTAATTTATTGTAAACCCGGACTACCAACAAACAAACTGGCTGAATAATGTCTCTGTGCCAATCCATCACAACTGAACTTAGAATTGTCTTGCGTGCCTCTTAGCCGTCTCTGATATACTATCATTTGTTCGAGTGAAAAAAGATTCAGTCTTTCAAACATGTCACTGTCTTTGATGCAGCACTTTGAAATGGTGCGTTTTCAGTGCGAATTCAACATTCCTCCTCATTCTTTTTGTTTTTATATTTTATATTTATTTATTTACTTTTTGCAAAATGGTGTGGACGTCAGAAGAGATAAGGTACTAGCAGCATGTTTCGTTTTGGCTGAATTGGCTTATAAGTCATGGCTGAAAGTACTGCTGGCTGGTTTAGTATGAGAGAAAAATATTATTTGTTGATTGATAAGCTAAGATTTATAAGCCAGATACGAGCCGTAGATCACTGGATGGACATGTCCACCCATTTATTAATTACCCATAGACTGAATAATTGGCTTCGAGAGAAGAAGACTAGCCTGCCCCTTTTCTTGAGCCTTGTTTAGTTTTCAAAAAGTTTTCTCAAAAAGTGGTATAATAGTTATCACATTAAATCTTACGATACGTATATGAAACATTAAATATAGACGAAAAAATTAATTATATAGTTTGGTGGGAAATCACGAGACGAACGTTTTGAGCCTAATTAATCCATGATTGAACACTAATTGTCAAATAAAAACGAAAGTGCTACAATAGCCAATCTCCCAAATTTCGCGGAACTCAACAAGGCCTGAGTTTTGACTACACGCTACAGAACAGACAGCAAACCGCACGAGGCTCTGGATGCAGACAGAGGAGATATGCGGCCGTGAGTCGAGCTGTCCGTCTCCGCTCTCCGGTGTCAAGCTCCTGTAGTCTCTGGCATCTTGGATTCTGCTCGTGCTCGTCGGAGTCTAGATGGCTACAAGGGGAGCGGACAAGCTGTCGAGGTAAACCACTCGTCGGATAAGGACCATACTGAAGAAACCTACACCTTCTAGTAGAATGGAAAGACTCTTGTACGTATGTCTAGGTGTACTGTTAGGCGTTAGCATCACGAGATTCACAGAACTGAAGTGTAAGCCTATACCAGCATGCTGTGTCGCTGAATTTGAGTCCAATACGTCTGGGAAACAAACATGTCTACCATCTAGCAGTAGCAGGATAGCACACTAACCGCAGAGGGAGAAAAAGGAGCAGCACTGAAGAGGGACACCACGTTTTCTTTTGATATTTGTATCATGGTCTGTGTTTTCATTCGAGTGGCCCGGCCGACACTACCGCAGCAGTTGATGACTTTTCGCAGCGGATTTCACTTGCACACTCTCAGCAAAAGGACTGTGAATAGCAACAAACGAGCAATGCCGGATCCGGACGACTGAATAATCTGGTTCCGGAGAGAAGAAACTTCTCTTCTGGCCTTCTGGGCTGCACATCGCTATCTGCACGACTGCACCTGCTAGGCTCATCAGATTGCGATCTGCGACCAGGGTATCAAAATTCAAAAGGCAGTGGCAGGCACGTTATGTTGTAGAGTGGAAAATCTTATGCGAAAGCTGCAGACACGATCGATCGGGACTGACTCGGCCTCTAGATCAGACTGCGAAATCCACATCTGACGAGCAGTCCGACTTCGCGCTGCAGGCCTGCAGCTGCAGCCAGTGCCCAGTGGGAAGCACAAAGACACAAGGCCTCGCTCGCAGACAGACTCGTCCAACGGGCCTACCGTCCGAAGAGTGGTGTATGGGCCGCACATCGCAGCGAGCACAGTCCACGTAGTTTTAGCGGTAGAATTTTTCTATCGATCCAAAAAAAATTATTAGCAAGAAAAGAATAATTGGGAGATTCAGATCAAATCAAATTTAGTAAAGACATATATAGTCTCCCATCGCCTTATTGTTTGACGAGACAAATAGATTGTCAGGTTGGCTATGCATTTGCACATCACACAGAGGCCCCGCTGGCTTGGCTGATAACTAATGACTAAAAGTACTATTAACTGATTTGAGCGTTGTCATTCGCTAAAATAGTATGACTTATAAGACAAGTGAATAGGACCAAAATCATAACTTAGAGATAAAAATTGTATGACCGCAGAACTCAAGACTTTTCCTTTACCGAGAGGCCAGCGGCCGAATGTCCAGACTCTGGACGCGGGTGTCTGTCCGGAGGCGGCTGGTACGAATAACAACACTCGTCTTGCGCGAATAACCCCACCGCATGCATGCCGTCCGTTTTATTTCGCCCCTAGCGTGGACCCCACCGCTGCTTCCTGCCCACCACTCGCGCCCTCGTCGCGTGCGCACGCAGGAAACCCCGTGGGTCACCTGTCTCGCCACGCCAGATTTATTTTACAATATCCAGATAAAATAATTCAATATAAGTCTAAAACTAATGAATATATGAAATATATACTTGAAACATACGTATATAATTATTACAACATATGCCGATCTATTCTCACAACATCAATATAAAAACACTTGTAATATACGACATCCAGTGATCTAGTATCTTATCCAGCTCCTCTTGTTGGGTGTTCACTACACGCTACAGAACAGACAGCAAGCCGGCCGCACGAGGCTATGGATGCAGACAGAGGAGAGATGCGGCCGTGAGTCGGGCTGTCTACCTCCGCTCTCCAGTGTCAATCTCCTGTAGACTGTAGTCTATGGCATCTTTGACTCCGCTCGTCGGATAGGGACCGTATTGAAGAAACCTGCATCTTCTAGTACTGTTAGCATCACGAGATTCAGAGAACTGAACTGTAACCTGTACAGTACTAGCATACAGTGTCTCTGAATTTGAGTCCAACACGTCAGGGAAACATGCGTACCATCTAGAAGCATAGCAGGAGGATAGCGCACTCCTGCAGAAGGAGAAAAGGAGGAGCACTGAAGAGAGACATCACATTTTGGTCTCTGTACCATGGTCTGTGTTTTCATCATTCGAGAGGCCGACACCACCGCAGCAATTGATGACTTCTCGCAGCGGATTTCACTTCCACTCACACTATCAGCAAAAGGACAGTGAATCGCAGCAAACGGCCAGTATAAAAGTCTACCGGAAGACTGAATAATCTGCTTCCGGAGCGAAGAAACTTCTCTTCTGCACTGCACATCGCTATCTGCACCTGCACGGCGGACGCAGGCAGACTACAACCGTGCATGGATGATGGATGGGAACGCTCAGCGCCACCGGCGGCGTCCGTCTCTCTGTTCATCGGTCTTCGGAGCTGAGGTGTCTCGTGAGAAAGGGAGTGATGGACAACGAGAAGCGGTGACTGATGGTGACTGAGGTGAGCCACTCATCAGATCGCGATCCCTCCCAAACGCTGCTCCCCCCTCAATTGCGTCCACCGCGTCCCAGTCCTCCGTTCTTCACCGCACCCCTGTCCCCGTTCCCCACCTAGCACGAAACAATTCAAGTATAATATCACAAAAATATAAAAAAATATATAGTGTAACTTTGCAATATAAATACTGCAACATCGTAAAATTATGTAGTGCAACATCAAAAAACATGTACTACAATATAAAAAATTATATACTACAATATCGGAAATTATATACTGCGACATCATAAAAATATGTAGTGCAACATTAAAAAACATGTACTGCAATATCGAAAATTATGTACTGCAATATCGGAAATTATGTACCGCGACATCATAAAAATATGTAGTGCAACATTGAAAAACATATACTGCAACATCGAAAAATATGTACGGTAACATCGAAAACTATATGCTGCAACATCGAAAAATATGTACTGCAACATCTCAAACAGTAGTACTGCAACATCGCAAGAATCAACCATAAAACATGTAAATCGAAACATTTGAAAATCATCTGTTGCAACAACCCAAAAATCCCATTGCAACATTATAAAATTATCTGTTGCAACATCCAAAAAATCATTGCAACACGGAGAAACAGCAAATGATGTATAAACAGTAAGGGGATGGATTCGAGGTGCAGGCTGCTTCAGCCCTGGCCCATCACCTTCGAACTCGCCGGAGGGAGGAGAGAATAGGACTCAGAGCTCACCGGAACCCTAGCCATCGTTGTGTCCCTTAGATCAAGAGGAGGAGGAGAAGGAGGACTCAGATCCAGAGAAAGAGGGCTTGGATCCAGAGAAGGAATGACCTACCTCGTCAGAGCCACCGCAGCCATAGAGTGAGGGGAGGGGACACCATGGAGGTCGCCGAACTTGAAGAAAGTTGCACGTGAAGGAGGGGTGGCTGGATCCATAAAGGGGAGAGGAGGAAGCTTGCTCGAGCCACCATAGAGTGGGGGTAGCGACCGCCATGGAGTGGGAGAGAGAGGGTCGCAGCCACAGCGGTGGAGAAGAAATGGTGTGCGATGGAGGAGCTCACGATGCGAATGAGGAACGACGTCGCCCGCTATTTTATTCGTTGATGAGGTACGTTGGCCGGTGGCTATGCCCACCTAGCCGCGTTCTTTTTTTTTGAAACGCAATGGCAGGAGCTCTGCCTTTCAATTAAGATAGAGAAAGAGGGTTTATGTACAAGGAGGAAGACACTCCGAAAAAGGTATTAAGGATCCCAGGTGCGCATGAAAACACCACGAAAACACATTCCTTGCAACTAGAGAAGGGAGATTGCTAAGTGTAAGCGAAAGCCCTCTTCCTTTGCTCTATGTCCTTCTTGATTCTTGCGGCCACTTGTGGCACTGTCTCGGTATTGTTAAAAATTCTCCTATTTCTCTGTTTCCAAATATTTCAAAATATGTAGATCACTACCCCATTGAGCTGTCTTTGTTCGGTGGTTGGCACTTTTTTTGCTGCTTCTTCCCACCATGCTCTGATCTCGACGGGGTCCTCCTGAGGCTATGACTGCAGCACACTGAAGTTCTCCCAAGAGAGGATTTGGTCCCAGACCTCCTTTGCAAATGGGCAGCACAAACAAAGGTGTAGGGCGGTTTCTAAGGGCCCGTTGCAAAGCACGCAGTGATCTTGATGTGGCCACCCTCTCTTTTGTAGGTTTTGTGCCGTGAGAATTTTGTCCTGCACTAGAATCCAGGCAAAAGATCTTGCATTTGTTCTCTACCTGTGCTTTCCAGATTATGTTAGCATGGAAAAATCGTAATGAACCTTGGAATTGGATTCGGTAAGCTGAATGGGTGGAGTAAACCCCATCCGGGGTCCATCGCCGGGTGATGGAGTCCCAAACGCCCTGCTGTAGATGGGCGTCCTGAATTCGTATCCAAAGGGACGCAAATTCTTCAATGTGGACAGCCGAGGTGATCTTTCCCCTTAGCGAATGCATCCAATTGTTGTTCCAGAGTTCATGTTGCACCGATCGGTTCTTTCTTGAAACAAGCCGAAATAGGTTTGGAGCTAGGTACCTTGGAGCTCCCCCCTCTAACCAATTGTGGTGCCAGAAGCGAGTCTTTGCGCCATCACCCAAAAAAAAATTGATCGAAGCGTTGAAAAGGAGGCGAGCCACATCACTACATGGGAGTTCAGAGCCTAGCCATGGCTTGGAATCCTCCACCCATTCTTGCCACAGTCAGCGTAACCGGAGAGCTCTTCCAAATCTATCAAGGTCAGGCACCCCTAGACCTCCTAGGTCTTTGGGTCTGGTAACTGTTGGCCAGTTGACCAAGCAGTGTCCGCCATTTGCGTTGTCTTCCCCCTTTCAAAGGAACGATCTCTTAATTTTATCAATCTTCCTTCTAGCCCATGCTGCCAAGGGAAACACTGTGAGGTGGTAGGTTGGCATGGAGGAGAGGACCTAAGTGACTAGTGTAAGGCGTCCCGCTTTGTTCAACCATCGCCCTTTCCATTTGGGCAACCTTTGCTGAATTCGCTCAATGAGAAGGTTGGACATGGACTTTCTTAAGTGATCTGGTGTGGAGTTGCAGCCCCAGATACTTGTAGGGGAAGGCGCCCCTGGTACCAGTAAAGGGTGACAAGACATGGTCAAGGTCTATATTTTCACACCGGATTGGATGCACAGAGTTTTTTTCTAAATTGATGTGTAGTCCTGAGAAGCTGCCGAAGGCTTGGAGGATAATTTTGAGAGCTTCTACATCCTCTAATTTTGGGTTGATGAAAATAGCCGCATCATCTGCATATATGGAGGTCCTCCATTTTTCCGCCGTAAGGGGTAAGGGGGTGAGTATCCCGTGTTGGGTTGCCTGATCAAGTAAGCGTTGTAGCGGGTCCATGGCCAGAATGAAAGAGCATGGGTGAAAGTGGATCTCCCTGCCGGACTCCTCTGGCATGGCTGAAGCTGGGACCATGTCGCCCATTGAGCAGCGCAGACGAGGAGAACGTGCGGAATAGGATAGAAACCCATTCACGCCAGCGTGGCCCGAAGCCTAGCGCCTGCAAGACGTCTAGCAAGTACCCCCAATTCACCGTGTTGAAAGTTTTGTGGATGTCCAATTTTATGAATAATGCCGGTATCTTCTGCCTGTGTAGCTTTCACACTGCTCCTTGAATATAAAGGAAATTGTCATGGATGCTTCTCTTTTTTATGAATGCGCTCTGGCAATTGGAGACTAGGGAGTTCAACCGAGGGGCCAGCCTGTTAGCTAGCAATTTGGAGAAGATCTTCGCAATGCTGTGGATGAGGCTAATTGGCCTGAAATCGGTGACCCGCATTGCGTCCGCTTTTTTGGGCAGCAGGACGATGCACGCCGTGTTGAGCCACTCAAATCCCTTGGTGTTCATTGTGAATAGGCTGTTTATGGCAGCCATAACATCATCTTTAATAATTCCCCAACATGCTTTAAAGAAGGCACCTGTGAAACCGTCCGGACCTGGCGCTTTGTCAGAGGGCATGGCATTTATTGTATTATGAACCTCTTCGTGGGAGAAAGGCGCTTCAAGGTCCGAGAGGTCATGTGGGATATAGCCTAGGGATTCCCAATTGATGGTCGTTGATCTCGGAGTTGCGGAGCCAATGTGGTTTTTGAAATATTCCCCTATAACTTTTTCTTTTTCTTCATGACCAATCGCAATCACCTCGTCTGTATGCAGACAATGTATGTAATTCTTTCTCCGTAGTGCACTAGCTCTAATGTGGAAAAACTTTGTGTTGGCATCTCCGCATTGGATGTAGGTGAGCCTTGATCTTTGCCGGATTCTAGTTTTTTCAATGGCCGCAAGCCCCATGCTGCGAGCTTTGAGTCAACGGTGTAGATCGAGCTCCATAGTAGTGAGCATCCTTTGCTCTTGCGCTGCCTCTAATTGTAGCAAGATTTCCTTTACTATAGCTAGCTACAGTTTTGTGTCGCCAATTTTTCCTTTTTTCAACGCTTGATTCCTTTTGCAACCCGCGCCAACTTGATGTGCAACCGCTTCATGGGGAGAACCGAGGTGACTGGCTTGTTCCAAATGGTTTGAATGAGGTCCTGAAAGCCTTCCATCTCCGTCCAGAAGTTTTCAAACCGGAAGGACGTGTTGTGATGGCAATCAAGCTCTCCTTGATCGGACATAAGTGATGGCAGCGAATGCAATAAACAGGCAGGAAAGATCAATTCCCATTTAGGGGTGCATAGGAGCCTGTCGATTCTAGTGAGTGTAGGACCGTCCTGCTGATTGCTCCATGTGAAACGGCGTCCATTCAGCTTGATCTCTTTGAGACGCAGATGATCAATTGCTGCCTTAAAACGCCCATAAGACGTCGGTTAAGATTTGAGTTATTTTTATCTTGCTCCTGGTAAATGAGATTGAAGTCCTCTAGGATGAGCCATCTATTGTGCATCGGGGGTGGAATGCTTTTCAGGTCCTCAAGGAACCGAAGCTTGGCTGCATCCCCTTGTGGACCGTAGACAACTGTGATTTTCCATTGTATCCCATCCGCCCTCATGGTGATCGTCGCAGTTATCATATTTGCTGTAAGCTTGATGTTGGAGATGTAAAAAAAAGTCTTCATTTACAGCTAGAAGTATGCCTCCCCGGGTCTGTTCAGCCAGAAGCACAGCAAAAGAGTTTACAAATTTTACTCCCATTGTGCGGATCACCACATTTTGATCAAGGAGCTGCATCTTAGTTTTCTGTAAACACACAATAGTGGCACCTGTGCTTTTGACCAGTTCACACACAGCATCTTGTCGTGCGCCATTGTTGAGGCCCATAACATTCCAGTTAAGAATTTAACAGTTATGCTGAGCCATAAGGACAAAGAAGAGGTCTCTGATTTACTGAAATACAAGGATGGACACAAAGTAGTGAGCAACAGAGACTTTGATTCAGGGCATGTCTTGTCACTACATGAAGTAGCAGCATACTGACAGTGCCCGCCAAATTGAAGGCCAATGGCTGACGGCTGCATGCTGCAAAACAAAAGGTGTACAATAGGGCTGCTACGGCGAACTACTTTGCGAACCTGAACCGGATGGGGAAGCGACTGAAGGCCCCTGGCTGACGCCCCATCTAGCCAAAATGTACTGCAGCTGAGAGCTGTAGAGCTCTTACGACACTGGAGACTTTCTAACATTGATACAACATTGTGGCCCATGCCAGAAGTGGGACTCTAGGCTTGAGCAGCAGCTGTTGCTGGTACCATGTCGATGCCAGATAAGGCTATCAAGGCCTTGACGACGTCTTCAGTGAGCGGTCCTTGGAACAGGCTGAAGTAGTGCAACAACTGATCGTCGGGGCTGAGTCCCTCGTCGTCGAGGATGCCGAGCCTCTTCATGAGAACTTGGCGGGCTTTAGCTTGTGTGTCTCCCCTGGGCTAGGTCCTGGCAGCGATGCGCACGCTCCTGCACGCTGTAGTCGCTACCTTTCTGCGTCTCTGTGGTGGTCTGGGATGGTGCTGTGGAACCTGCAAAAGAGGTCGCCGCCAGCCTTGCAGCAGACGCAGTGACATCTACCTCCGTGGCGGTCTGTGTCGTGCCTGGCGACGGATGGCTTGGAGTGGCGTAGTCCCGACGCGACCTGGAGGTGCTTGGGCCCCGGGCTCTGCGTTTGGAGTAGACGAGACCCGGACGGAACCGCATGATCTGTCCTCCCCCTCGCGGCTGTGCTTCAGGGTGGGGAACCGGACCATCACGTGGCCGCCTGCGGTAGACGTGGCCTGGGCGGAAACGACGCTCAGGGGTCAAACTGAAGTGCTGCCGTGTCTCCCCCTGATGTCCTGTGAGGTCAGGGATGTCATGAGGGAGGACCTGCGAGACAGGAGAGCATAAGATAGGCGAGGCAAGTGAAGGCGAAGTCGGCACCACGCTGTCCTGAGGCACAGACTGGGAGCTCGGTTCATGAGACGACGGGGCAGCAGGTGGAGGCGTGGAGCCGTGGACCCTGACGAAATTTCCGTTTGGCTGTCATTTGCACGCACCTTGGGTGGATTTGGTGATGGATGGCGGTTGCTGCCGGTGTCGCCTCCGAGGTCCGGCGACTTGCAGCGCAGACATGGCGCCGGGGACTCGGAGCGCGTCGTCTTGGGGCGTAGGTCCGAGCGTGGCGTCCTGGCGCGTCACCGAGCGCGCCTACCTACGTTGCCTGCGGGGCGCCCTCTCCCTGCTTCGCCCGCGGGAGGGAAGCCCCCGGGGGTCAATAGCCGGGCGGGCGTGGTCGCTGGAGCCAGGCGGGCGCCGTTCCTCCGGGGCCTGGTGGGCCTGCCCAGGACGCGTCGCGCTGCCTTGCCCCCCGCCGCTCCGGAGTGCTCCAGCTGGTGTCACCGCCCACCACGAACGGGGCTCCGATGCCGCCGGCTTCTGTGCCATGCCCACCTAGCCGCGTTCGACGCGGGACGCATTTTGATAAACGGGTGGTTTGGTTAAAGATCAAATCAGGACGCCCGCTAAGACGCATTATCGAAATTCGAAAGGAAGAGTGGCAGGCACGTACGCTTTGTTGTAGAGTGGAAAATCTTATGCGAGAGCTGCATACACGATCGGGACCGACTAGGCCTCTAGCTCTCGGCATCGATTGGCATAACATCAGACTGCGAAATCCACTTCTGAGTTCTGACGAGCAGTCGACCTCGCGCTACACCCGTTGCTGCCTGCAGCTGCAGCCAGTGGGAAGCACAAAGCCACGAGGCCTTATAGACAGACTCGTCCAACGGGCCTCCCGTCCAAAGAGTGTCGTTAGGTTCTGGCCCGCGGAACGACGATGTATGGGCCACACATCCCGCACATCGCAGCCAGCACAGTCCACGACTCCACGTAGTTTTAGCGGTGGGTTTTTCTACCGCTTGAAAATTATTAGCAAAAAAAATCGGGCGATTCAGATCAAATTTAGTTAAAACCATCGCCTTGTTCTTGTTTGACGAGACAAATAAATCGTCGGTTGGCTATGCATTGCACGTCAAAAAAGTCATAACTTTGAGATAATAAAGATTATATATACTTGTACAACTTGACTAGTACTTTTTTTGTTTAAAATCATATTAATTCTGGCATAATCAGTACAACTTTCCCCGTTTTAAATTATAAAATAAGTTGTTTTGTTTTTTTCTAAATACAAAAATGCATTGGGCCCGTTCCACTAAAGAATTAGGCACAGCCCACGATTGCGAATAACTCCGCCGAGCCGATTTGTGCGCGGCCGCGGGCCTGGGTCCAGTCAGCAGTTCAGCACATGCACAGTGGAGGGCGGCCTGGTTGCGCATGCTCAAACCGTCGGGCCGCCAGCACTCGCTGCTCAATTTGGCATGGTTTGGACCAGGCCAGCTAGATTACAGTTAGCGGCAAGTCTCGCGAATCCATTCATCATCTTTTGCGGAAGCCAAAGCGGAACCGTGCGCCGCCGAGAGTCCCGCCTCCTCCGACGACGACCACCCGACTCCGATCCTCGATCCACCGCCGCCGCCCGTCGGCTATTTACTCCAGGTTGGTTTTCCTGCTCGGATAGGCGGGCGGGCGCTACTTCTATTTGTGTGGCGGGTTTGGCGGTGGGTCGGAGTCGGAGGCCAGCCGGCCTCGGTCGGCAGTGTGAACTGTGAACCATGGCGGCCAGCATTCTGGGCGTTGTGGAGACTGCTGCAGCACACCTGCACACACACAAGGGTGGCCGACTCGATTGAACGGCAGAGGATTGGGTTACCATTTGGCACCGAGAGGTATAGGAACAGTTGGTACCTTCCCTTGTGCGGTCAGAAATTGACGTCAAAATAGTGAATGGCCTGGAAACCTTGTGCATTTCTGGCATTCCAAGTATGCTCCTATTTGCTCTTACTGAATAAACTGACTGAAGTGTGCCTAGAGTATCGATCTCACTCTTCAGGCATCATCTCATCCCATCTAGATCTTGCAGGTGAGACTGAACAATCTTAATACTTAGCTGTGCCGCTGTGTACATCAATACGCCTGACTCCTTCTGTTTGCTATATAGGAAGATTTGACAAAGTATATAATAGATTAACAGTAGAAGCAAGAGTCGTTTCACCTGCTGATTGCATCCCATGTCAAGACTATCCAAAAGCTTTTCTTCTTAGTGCCATTCCTCTATGGCACTGAACACTTGCATGTCATATCCAAACCTCTATCCCATGTCAGAGTCAGATTAACATTTGTCTTTTCTGGTTAGTGCTACTCTTCCTTCAGATGCTCACCTAGAATTTTACAGGTGTTTCCCTTCAGCTACCCGATGCTTTCATGTGTGCACTAGTGGATAATTTGAAATTGAAACTATAATGTTAGAACAAAGAATTCAGTTGAGTTGTAAATTCTCATAATCTCATTACCTGTAGGATTTTATAGATGATCATCACTGTTATACTATTGAAAGGCATATTGCACTTGACTAAGTATTAAATGAAGATATTCTGTTTCTGTATTTTGGTTCGTGCATGTGTGAATCTCTTCAGCTCTTTATGCCTGATGTCGGAGCTGGACACCGATAAGGATTGATAATTCCTTAACTGTCTTGTAGTGTGCTCTGTGTCTTATTTTAACTGGGCCACCTTTGAAATGGGGGAAGAATCTGGACCTACCAAAAAACTGTTCTTTGATGCAATGTCTAACTTATCAGGTTTGTCAAGTTTGCATGTTTCTAGCATTTGTGCGTCTCAGATAACTAAGCTTGTTAGCACCACATGTTCGCATGTCGTGTCTTAAAGTTTTTTCTTGGTTGCAATTACTTGAACTGTCTACTTTGGTTTTATCTGTTCACAATGCACCAACTTGATGACTTTCATTGAACGGTTACTTTCAGTGAGTTCAGATGCTATCTAGTATCTTTATGGAAAAGAGATGCCCTCAATTTTTGCCATTCATAGTTATCTATTTGGCTTGTTAAAGATTCCCGGTTGGAATTTTTTTAAAGAGGATTTTAAACCATACTCTCATTATCATTTCAACTGATGGACTAAAGATCGCAAAATAAACATCGCATGATCGTTTGTGCTACTAGTTGAGATTATGAAGTGTTTTGCATAGTCTGCAACTTGCTTGTGACCATGTATTTTATCAGATGCCAGATATGAAGATGGCTCTTAATTTGTCCTCATGTTCGTGTACAACCTATATATGTCAGAATTGTGATTGTTAGGCATGATATCTTCATCCAGAGTCTTTAAGGGGCTGCAAAAAAGCAGAACCAGCTATGTCTTTTGAGGTACTAGCTACTTAATATTACTAGGACACTTGTGATGAATAACAATGTATGCTGGTATGGATCTGAATCCTGTGATTGGACAGTTATGATGAATAACT